>CAXKVI010000005.1:37244589-37693775 GCA_964058755.1 Campiglossa producta
ATACAGTAACGTTTCCTTTGTCCGCATTGAGAACCAAAAGTTCCTCATTATTTTTCAAAACTTGTTTTGTTGAGTGCAAGGACAGACACAAAGAATACACAAGTTAATAAGTACCAACAGCTAAAGGGGAAACAACAGCAAAGTTTAAACATTAGGGTGGTACCAGAATACATTTGTAACACGACAGACACACAAATACCAACAAATATTATGTGGCTTCTTTCCCATGGTCCGAAATACGCACTGCCCACTAACGTTAAAGAATTTCCACTATTCAAGATGATAGCAGATGGCGAAAAGCACATACAGACAATTAAAGAAAAAGAAAAACAAGAGATTGAAAGGAACAACTTGACAACACTTTTGCAAAACCACATGAACAAGACAAACATTTCTGCAAGAGATAGATTCACGCTAGAAACATTGCGCTCAACAAAACAAGTTTTGAAAAATAATGAGGAACTTTTGGTTCTCAATGCGGACAAAGGAAACGTTACTGTATTAATGGACAAAACTGATTACAACACAAAGATGCAAGCTATATTAAATGACATTTCTACGTATAGAGTATTAAAAAGAGACCCCACTAATCAACTTCAAGTTAAGAACAACGAAATAGTTGATAAATTATATAAAAATAAGGTCATTGATTTGAAAGAAAAGTATCGTCTGAATTGCAAAACGTCCAATCCACCCCGTATTTATGGTCTGCCTAAGATCCATAAAACAGGAATCCCACTTAGGCCTATCTGTTCGTCTGTTAATTCTCCGTCCTACAATTTATGTAAATTTGTTGTACAGATTCTAAATAAATTAACCCTATCATCCAAATATAACGTCAAAGACGCAGTTGAATTTAAAAATAAGGTACACAATACATGTGTATATGATGACGAGAGTCTAGTGTCGTTCGACGTTGTGTCTTTATTTCCGAGCATACCAGTGGATTTGGCTCTTAACATCATAGGATCAAAATGGGACAAGATAAAGGAGAACACGTCCATGACAAAGGAACTGTTCTTAACTGTAGTCAAGTTCTGTATCAAGGAGAATCGGTACTTCAAATACAGGGACAAGATATATCAGCAACGATCGGGAATGCCCATGGGTTCTCCAGCATCACCAGTTATAGCTGATATTGTGATGGAGGATCTCTTAACACGGTTTGAGATGGAATCGACTAACAAACCTCGGCTGTTAACGAAATATGTGGACGATTTATTCGCCATTGTCAAAACAGAGGATATAGATATTTTACTTAAGTTACTCAATGGATACCACAAATCAATCAAGTTTACAATAGAGATAGAAAAAGACGGGAAGATACCTTTTTTAGATACCCTAGTGATTAAAAAAGACAACAGATTAACAATAGACTGGTATAAAAAACCTACAGCATCGGGTAGATTAATCAACTTCCACTCACATCATGACAAAAATATAAAGGTGAACACTGCCACTAATTTTATAAGACGTGTTCTCTCCATCAGCGACTCATTTTCATCATCATCATTTATTGGCGCTTAACCGCCTAAGCGATTTTGGCCGTTTCGTACCAAAGCACGCCAGTCATTCCTTTTTAGCGATAACGGACGCCAATTGGAAACCCCAAGGGAGTTCAAGTCATCCTCCACCTGTTGTTTCCATCTCAGTCGAGGCCTCCCCCTTCCTCTGCTGCCGAATTCAGGCGACGATAGGAAAACCTTCTGTGCTGGAGCTTCTTTGTCCATTCGCATAACATGGCCCAGCCAGCGGAGTCTTTGGGCTTTAATTCGCTGGACTATGGTCAGATCTGCGTAGAGCTCGTACAGCTCATCGATAAATTTCCTTCTATACTCGCCGTTGGCATCACGGGAAGGGCCATAAATCTTCCGGAGAACTTTTCTCTCAAATACTCCAAGGGCCATCTCATCTTCTCTTGACATTGTCCATGAATCTGAGCCATACATCAGGACAGGTATGATGAGAGACTTATAGAGCGTGATCTTTGTTCTTCGAGAGAGGACTTTACTTCTCAATTGCCTACGCAGTCCAAAGTAGCACTTGTTGGCAAGAGTGATTCTCCGCTGGATTTCTAGACTGATATTATTTTCGGTGTTGATACTGGTTCCCAAATAGACGAAGTCCGTCACAGTTTCAAATTTGTAACTATCAACAGTGACATGGCTGCCAAGGCGCAGGTGCGCCGATTCTTTCTTTGATGACAGCAAATACTTAGTCTTGTCCTCGTTCACGGCAAGACCCACTTTTTTCGCTTCCTTATCCAGTCCAGAGAAGGCAGCGCTTACGGCGCGGTTGTTAAGGCCAATGATATCAATATCATCGGCATACGCCAGCAATTGCATGCTCTTGTAAAAGATTGTACCATTGCGGTTTAGCTCTGCTGCTCGAATTATCTTCTCCAGCATCAGATTGAAGAAATCGCACGAAAGGGAGTCGCCCTGTCTGAAGCCTCGTTTGGTTTCAAATGGCTCAGAGAGGTCCTTCCCGATTCTGACGGAGCTGTTGGTATTGCTCAACGTCATTTGACAAAGCCGTATAAGCTTTGCAGGGAAGTCAAATTCAGACATGGCGGCATACAGGCAACTCCTTTTTACGCTGTCAAAAGCGGCTTTAAAATCGACAAAGAGATGGTGAGTGTCGATTCTTTTATCATGGGTCTTCTCCAGGATTTGGCGTATCGTGAAAATCTGGTCGATGGTAGACTTACCAGGTCTAAAGCCACACTGATAAGGTCCAATCAGTTTGTCTACGATGGGCTTCAGCCTTTCACACAACACGCTAGAAAGAACCTTATATGCGATATTAAGAAGACTAATTCCGCGGTAGTTGGTGCGGTTAGCGGGATCGCCTTTCTTGTGGATTGGGCAAAGCACACTTAAATTCCAATCCGGAGGCATGCATTCGTCTGACCATATTCTGCATAAGAGCTGATGCATGCTTTTTACCAGCTCTTCGCCTCCGCGTTTGAACAGCTCGGCGGGTAGTCCGTCTTTTCCAGGTGCTTTGTTGTTTTTGAGCCGGGATATAGCTATCCTCACTTCATCATAGTCAGGTGGTGGGACGACTTTTCCATCGTCAGGGATTGGGGTATCGGGTTCGACGTCTCCCTCGCAATTTAGCAGTGAGGAGAAGTGCTCTCTCCATAATTTAAGTACACTTTGTACGTCGGTTACCAGGTCGCCATTATTGTCCTTACAGGAGCTTGCCCCGGTCTTAAAACCTTCCGTCATCCGCCGGATCTTTTCATAGAATTTTCGGGCATCATTCCTGCCAGCCAGCATCTCAAGCTCCTCACACTCACGCCTTTCGGCCTCACTTTTCTTTTTTCGACTCATTTTACCACCGGAAAAATATTTATATCATCAAGGATACCTTAAAGAAAAATGACTTCCCCACGAAATTAATCAACAGTCTTATATACAAATATTACTCCAGTCTTCATAAAAATAATAATAGAGTAGATCGACCTGCGAAAATTTATAAATCAGTTACTTACGTCTCAGGGCTCTCAGAGAGGATCAAATATTCTAAGATGTACGACAAGGAAACAGTACAGCTAGCTTTTACCCACAGCAATTCATTGAAAAAAGTGTTCAGCAAACTGAAAGATCCAATAGCAAAAGAAGAAAAATCAGACGTTTTGTACCGGATCCCTTGTATTGGCGACGGGTCCCACATATGCGAGAAGGTATATGTGGGTACTACAAAATCAAAACTCAAGACAAGGTTATCCGCTCACAAATCTAACATTAAATTAAGGAATGATTTTTCTGACAACAAAACGGCATTATCAGCACATTGTAAAGGTACGGGTCACTATCCAGATTTTGAGAACACTACAATTTTAGAAGAAGAGAAAAATTACAACAAACGCTTCATGTTAGAAATGTTACATATAGTGGACACCCCTAATGAAAAACGTATGAATTTTAAGGCCGATGCCGATCACTGTGCCTATGCGTACCGCAACTTGGTACTACAACACAAAAAACACTCTTGAGTTCTCCCAACAACAACACTACACCGCTTTGACCAACTCTTTGTATGCTGTATTTTTTCGCCGCTGTACTATTGTTTTTATAATTTTTGTTTACGATTACGGGACTTCATTTGTTTATGTACACTCTTTGTTTGAATTGTCGCTGTTTCTAAATTTATTTTGTTTTCGTATTTTAGTCTTTAAAGCATTGCTTAAGATGTAAGTTGTGCTAATGATTTATGTTAAATATGTTTATATCAGAGCTGTTAATTTTGATTAGTAATTAGTAATTGATTGATTAGAAAATTTTTTTAATTACTAATGATTATTTTAATTGCTTTCAAGAAAAAGCAATTACTAATTGATTACGATTAGAAAAAATAAAAAAAAAATCAAAAAAAAATTAAAAAATCAAGAAAAAATCAAAAAAATCAAAAATAATCAAAAGTAATCAAAAACGGCTTTTTTTGATTACTTTTGATTGTTTTGATTTTTTCTTGATTTTTTTTAATTTTTTTGATTTTGTTTTTGATTTTTTTTAATTTTTTTGATTTTTTTTGGATTATTTTAAAGTTTTGTTGTTAAAAGTATAAACATCTGTGTATCTTTGTATGCAAATATATACATCTACTTACACTTTGGGGCTCATGGATTTCTAGAATGAACCTTGATTGCTAAGTATATGTACATATGAGAAAAATTGCCAGGTTTGATGGTTATATGCGTTGTAGTGGTGAAAATTTGTCCCTTTTATATCTAAACGGGTAGTGTCGTGCATTTCTCGTTTAAAACCCTATGGGTACGGTCGGATGGTTCTATTCGAACACTTATAAGTATGCTACACAAAGTAAAACGTGGGCATACCAACTACATATGTATGCCCAAAAGAGACTAGTAATGATCAATTGATCAAAAATTAAGTGGTTATTATCCATAGAGAGAGGTCCGGGATTAATAACTTTAGGCCAAAATGGACGACGTAGTCATTTTGTTGGAGTAGAGAATAGTAGAAGTAGAATCGTTTTATTTTTATTCATTTTTGTTTAAGTAATGCTATTTAGTAATATTTGCGAATAATATGTAAGTAATAATGTAATGACAATTAAAGAACAATAACACAAACAATAACACAAATAGTCAACAATAACGGTATTCAGTTTAAAAATAATTCATGTATGTGGACATGAGTGCTATCAACGGTTATTTCTACTCACATTGAAAACGAACGTTTGAGATCTGAGAAGGTGATTGGTTCTCAAATGCATCTCAAATTGAGATTAGCTAAAAATGTTTGTTGGGATTACACCGTTACTTCTTGCTTCACCTATACATTTGTATGTTTGTGCAAGTGAATATTTATGTATGAACATATTTTTCTACAACAGTACTGGAAAAAAATCAAAAAAAATCAAAAGTAATCAAAAGTAATCATTACTTTTGATTATTTTTGATTACTTTTGAATTTTTGATTTTTTTTGGATTTTTTTAAATTTTTTTGATTTTTTTTGATTTTTTTTTTAATCAATTGAAAAAATAATCATTAAAAAGTGAAAGTAATTGGTAATCAATGATTAGGTGGCTTCTCAAAAAATAATCAATGAAATGCTAATCATTACCGATTACTAATCAATTATTAACAGGTCTGGTTTATATGTTGTTTATATGTTGTTTATATATTGTTAAATGTAAAAATGAGATATGTGAAAAATGTTCATATATGACTTATTTATTAGTGATTTTTTTTTTTTTTTTTTTTTTGCAGTCCTGATGATGACCTTAGACTAAGGTCGAAATATCGATTATTAAAAAAAAAAATATTAACACAAGAAAACGAGTGTTTTATTTACAAAAAAAGGCCTTCAGCTCAAGAATTAAACAACTGATATATATATTCAACAACGGCCAAAAATTAACTTAATTAAATTATTTATTGTAAAAAAAAATTTTACTGAGGAGACGTATTCATCCTCTTTAACTGTACCAAATATGAGCAAAATCGGTTAAACCGATCGCGAGTAAATAAATAAAATCCAAAGGCCTTTGAAAAATTTCGAATACCCATAACTTCGAAAATAATTCGAATTTCGAAAAATAAAAAAATAGGGGTCTTTTTTTTTTTGATTGTTAACCGAAAAAAAATTATTGCGCAAAAAAAGCTCGCACATCGAAAAAACGTTTGCACAGTTGGCAGATTTTGACCCACTATAAAGAAACATTTAAGTGTTCTACTTTCTTCATTAAACAATATAGGAAAAGTCATACGTAAAGTAAATAATACCCTAACGAAAGCTCACCAATTGGAATCGTATCAGATATTTTCGAGCGTTAGAGATAAATTGGTATCCTCGTTATCCAGGTATAACGTTGACGTTGAAGTACCAGCCTCCTACGAGCAACATATCGATATCGATTTCGACGTTTGGTTGTTCGAAGGTGGATCAGATACCGAGGAAGAACAAAAAGACCCCATAAATACCAATAAATCTGCTCAAACAGAGATTGTTGTGCAAGAAGAAACATCTACACAAACAAATACTGTCACGTCAATTGAACAAAATTCACAAACAGATACAAACATGGCACAAACAACAGTAGCATTTATCAAAACTGCGTCATCGATCTTACCTGAGTTCGATGGCAAACCCGAAAATTTATCAAGTTTTCTGGATGCCCTTGATATCCTAGAACAAATTAAAGAGGAACATGAGGCTATTGCAGTTTCAATGATAAAAACTAAATTAAAAGGCACAGCTAGAAACTTCATAAGCTGTGAAACTTCAATTCAAGAAATTAAACAAAAACTAAAAAGTAAAATAAAGGGTGAGTCAGTAGAAGTTTTAACTGCAAAACTCTTAAACATCCAACAGCGTAGTAAAACTGCGAATCAGTACACTGCTGAGATTGAAAAACTCACAAAATCATTGGAAGGAGCATACATATCCGACGGTCTAACAACGGACCTCGCAACTAAGTATGCTACACAAACAGCTGTCAAAGCTATGTGTAAAAACTGCTCCAATGAAAAAGTAAAAACCATTATGCAAGCTGGAACGTTCACCTCAATGAACGAAGCGGTATCTAAATTTACAAACAGTTGCACAGAAGTAACTGGAAACCCAAACTCACTTTTGCACATACGCCAACAAAATTATTTTCGCGGAAATTTCCGCAGAAGTTACCAAAATAACTCTTATAGAGTTAACAAAAGGCGCACATTTCCATCAAGATTAAATAACAATAATAATTATAATAATAACAACAATAATAATAATCGATCTTATCAAAGGTCAGGTCGAAATTTTGGAGCACGAGGCTCTAATCGTAACAATACCAGAACGGTAAGAAATGTAAACCAACAGGAAAACCAGCAGACTCCATCTCAACAGTAAATTCTCCAAAACAACTCTAAATAATTTTATTTCAACCCTCCTGATTGATACAGGTGCGGATATTTCAATTATAAAAAAGGGTCAAATTGACAATAATGTCACAATTAATCATTCACAAAAAACTGATTTAAAGGGGATTGGTCAAGGTTTAACAAGCACTATTGGAACAGTGAAGGCAGACTTAAAGGATGATTACCTATTAATTAAACATAAATTTCACATAGTTGAAGATAATTTTCCGATTCCTTGTGATGGAATTTTGGGACTTGATTTTATTAAGAAATATAATTGCATTTTAGATTACAGTAAAAATGGAGACAGCCTAATACTACGTCCATATGATTACCCAGAAAACATTATAATAGAAATGACCAATAGACCATCCGTTAATTGCATAACAATACCCGCAAGATCGGAAGTAATCCGACAAGTACATATTGAAAATAGTAATTCCGATTTATTAATACCTCACCAAAAATTAGGAGAAGGCATTTTTATTGCAAACACCTTAGAAAATTCGCAACAAACATTCATTAGAGTCATTAATACAACAAATAAAAATGCAACTATTCAAAATTTTAAAATTAACACAGAAAATTTAAATGATTATACAATAGTAAATACTAAATCTGAATCAGCAAAAAATAATAAAGAAAAAGTAGAAAAATTAAATAAAAATTTCCCTCCTTTCGCTAGTCAATCACTTAATACATTATGCTCAGAATTGATTGATATATTTTCATTAGATACAGACCCAATTACTGCTAATAATTTTTACAAACAAAAATTGCATATGAAAGATAATACCCCTGTCTACATTAAAAATTATAGATTACCTCAAGCCCAAAAAGGTGAAATTAACAAGCAAATTAATAAATTAATTGAAGATGACATAATAGAGCCGTCTATGTCAGAATATAATAGCCCAATTCTTCTGGTACCGAAAAAACCGTTACCAGGAAAAAACGATAAAAGATGGAGATTAGTAGTCGATTACCGACAGGTAAAAAAAAACTAACCGCGGATAAATTCCCACTACCAAGAATTGATGATATCCTAGATCAATTAGGTAGAGCTAAATATTTCTCATGTCTGGACTTGATGTCCGGCTTTCATCAAATTGAATTACATAAAGACTCTAGAGACATTACATCGTTTACGGCGGACGATGGCACATATCGTTTCAAAAGATTGCCATACGGTTTAAAAGTAGCACCTAATTCATTTCAAAGAAAGATGACACTAGCATTCGCTGGCCTTAAGCCATCCCAAGCTTTTCTATATATCGATGATTTAGTGGTATTAGGGTGCTCTGAAAAACACATGATTACAAATTTGAGAGATGTATTTTCTACTTGCAGAAAATATAATTTAAAATTACATCCGGATAAATGTTTATTCTTTAACCAAGAAGTCACTTACCTTGGACATAAATGCACAAATAAAGGAATTTTGCCCGATCCTAGTAAATATGAAATTGTTTTAAATTATCCAATACCAAAAAGTGCAGACGAAGTTAAACGTTTTGTAGCATTTTGTAATTATTACCGAAGATTTGTTCCAAATTTTGCAGCTCATTCCAGAATTTTAACGAGATTGTGTAAAAAGAATGTTTCTTTCGATAGGACAGAAGAATGTCAAAAAGCTTTTGTCTATTTGAAGGAAGCATTAATACACCCAAATATTTTGCAATATCCCGATTTCGATAAAGAATTTTGTATAACAACAGATGCCAGTGGATTCGCATGCGGCGCAGTTCTTAGTCAAGAATATGAAGGCAAACAATTACCAATTGCCTATGCGTCAAGAGCATTCACAAAAGGTGAAAGCAATAAAGCCACAATTGAAAAAGAATTGGCAGCAATCCATTGGGCTATAGCTTATTTTAGACCATATGTTATGGTAGAAATTTTTTAATTAAAACAGACCACCCCCCCTTAACATACTTATTTTCGATGAAAAACCCCTCATCAAAATTAACTAGAGTTCGGTTGGAGTTGGAGGAATATGACTTTGAGGAGGAGTACATGGCTGGAAAAGAAAACTATGTCGCGGATGCACTTTCACGCATCAATATAAATGATTTAAATGAAATGTCAATTAAGGCATGTCAAATATTAAAAGTTACGACTAGATCGGAAACTAAACAAAAGACTAATAATAATAAAAATATTAGTAAAGAATTTAAAAGTCACATTGAGAACCCAATAATATATGAAGCGCTAAATAAATGTGAAGTAAAAAAGCTAGCTCAGCTCGTTTTCGACCCCCCGAAACTGCAGTTCAAAAAGGGAAAGAAAATTTGTAGCGAAATAAATATTAATGATTTAATTGTTTAGGCGAAGGTTGATTCAGGTCAATCCTTTGCCAGGTTTTCAAATGAAACCGGCTGTTCATCTATTAATAATAATTCAATTGTTGAGGCGAAGATTGATTTAGGTCAATTCTTTGCCAGGCTAATGAAAGAGGCCTACAATTTGGAAATAAATAAAATACAGTTGTCCTTAAGAGACAAATTGTTTAAGAATAATTATACTCGAGTAAGTTCTCAAAAATTTAACAATTGCATTAACTCCGGAGGTTATGCATGTGACTGATAAAGAAAATATTAAAAATATATTGGAAAAATATCATGATGATGCTGTTACTGGTGGCCACCCAGGAATCAATAGAACAAATAATAAAATTAGACAAAAATATTATTGGAGAAATATGAAAAATGATATTAAAATTTATATTAAAAAATGCATTAAATGCAGTAAAAATAAAGTAAATAAAAACTTAAAATAACCTATGATTATAACAGAAATGCCCACAAAAGCTTTTGATACGGTGCAAATTGATACAATTGGACCATTGCCCGTGTCAGTAAATGGAAAGAATATGCAGTTACCATAGTATGTGATTTAACAAAGTATCTGATAGCAATTCCAATTGCGAGTAAACATGCGAAAATAGTAGCAAAAGCCATTTTTGAAAACTTTATTTTGGTATATGGTTGTATGAAAACCATCATAACTGATATGGGGACTGAATACAAAAACAACGTATTTGAGGAATTGTGTAAATTTTTAAAAATTGAACACAAAACTTCTACCCCATATCACCACCAAACTTTAGGCACCGTTGAGCGTAGCCACAGAACTTTTAATGAATATATCCGTTCTTATATTTCCACTAACAGAGATGATTGGGATGAGTATATAAAATATTTTGCATATTGTTATAATACAACACCATCTACGGTTCATGGCTATTGTCCATTTGAACTAGTTTTTGGAAAAATACCTCTGACTTACGATTTTTTGCAAGAAAATATTATCGGCCCAGTATATAATTATGAGGCTTATAATAAAGAAATTAAATTCAGGGTGCAAATCGCGCAACAAAGAGCTAACCAATTAGTAAAAGAAGCTAAAGAAAAACAAAAAATTTATTATGATAAAAATCTTCAAGTTAAAGAAATTAGTATAGGAGATTTAGTCTTAATTAAAAACGAAGCAGGTCATAAGTTAGATAATAAGTATAAAGGGCCCTACAAAGTAGTAAATATTGATAAAAATAATAATAATTTCAGTTTAATTTCATATAAAGGAGAAAATATGAATTTAGATAATAATTGCACATTGAGTAAAGAAAATAAGAGAATTGTAATATATAAAAATAGGCTTAAGCTATTTGAATAAATTCATTTCATTAAATTTTCGTTACCCATAAATTTTGCTTATTTTTCACTTTAAGTTTTACGACCATAAAAAATAGTTGTATACCGAATATGTTCTAAACAAAAAGCCGACACTTATTTAAAGTGTTCAACAGAAAAACATAAATACAAAAAGAAGAAAAATGTATCGTATGAAAATTTTTATAAGTAAACAAACATTTAAAAACATGAGTTATTGCCCACTTGAAAATAAAATAAACAAAACCAAAAAATTGTAACATAAGTGTAATCAAAATAGAACATAAAATTTTGTAAACAAATAGCAACAATAAAAATCTAAAAAGTATCAAATGAAATTTGTGGACACAAATTATTTGTAGAAATGTACAAAAGAAAAATAAAACCACTTAAGAATATTACACTTATAAAATCGTTCATATGTATTCACGATTTTTTTTTTAGGAAAGGAGGTGTAGTATGCCAGAGCAAGTCACTAACAACAACAAAGCCACACGCTGACTTCTAAACGTTATGCTGTGGAATATACCTACACATTTTGCTTTGTCAACAGAATTCTAATTACGTTCATTTTCTCACGCTAAGTACATGAACGACGCAAGCTAGAGAGTTGTATCAGTTGCATGCGCTAGCTTCTTATATGTAGCTATGGGCGACAGCACTGCTAGCATCTCCACGCTTGCTATATGTACGTGTGTGTGTGGATGCATTGATTCCTCCACGTTAGATATGTTTGAATATGTGTTGATGACTGCGCTGGTTATGCATTAACTACACACAGCTATACTCAGAGCTATGTACATATGAATGCATGCCCATATGTGCAAGCGAGAGTCTTGTCTTAGGTTTAGCCAATAAGAATATTTCTTACGTTTGTAGAAAATAAGAAGTAAGTATGTATAGGTTATTTTATAAGATATTTTAAATAAGCCGAATATTCTGAATAAAACAAGAGATTTTACTTCCAGCACTCCAGAGTGCTGATCCATTTAATTTTGTGTGTTTGCATTTATTACATTTGGATTTTGAACTAACTTCCCGTTGAGCTGAGGTTTGAAATTTTCACCATCGTTCAGGTTTCGCTGACAATGCATTATACGAAAAAAAATCCAAAATATTACTTTATTTGCAAAAGTCCCAGTTATCATCTCCTATCTTAAGTTTAGTCCTTATTGCTATCTGAGTTTGTATCAATGGTACAGTTTCACCCTTTCGCCAATAGCACAGTTTCACTTTAGCGCCATCTGTATGTCAATGACAGTGAAATTTCGAATATCCGGGTTTCACTTATTCGAAATGAGTTTGAAAACGTGGGCAAAATTCAGGCGCAGTCATAGTTAAAGTTGCTTACATCCGGTTCAGAAAATTACAATTATAATAAAAAAGTGATTTTTTAAACCAGACACAGAATATCTGATTACAATCTTGGAAAATTTTCACAGACCCAAAACCAAAAATTATAAAATAAGAAATGGAATAAAAAAATATTTTTAATTTAAAATGTTTTTAAAATGAACTAAAAACGGCAAAATAATTTCTCCTCTGCCTATATAGATTCACCACTTAGAGCTTATCTTGAAAATTTGTGAGTGTGAATTCTTATAGGTATTAAATAGTACTTGCAAGTTTGAAATATATAAAAACATTTGGCGCTTGCTATATCGTGAAAATATGATTTTTTAGGAAAGCTCATTACGGTGGTAAGATTTTTACAAACTTACGTAAACCATCTATAGCGAGCGCCAATGTTTTTATACATTTAAAAACTTGCAAGTACTATTTAATACCTATAGGAATTCACACTCACCAATGTTCAGCATAAGCTCTACATGGTGAAGAATCTATATAGGCAGAGGAGAAATTATTTTGCCGTTTTTAGTTCATTTTAAAAACATTTTAAATTAAAAATATTTTTTTATTCTATTTCTTATTTCTTTTTAGAGTTAATTTTTCACTTAAGAACTCTAAAAAAATAGCCATTTTACTGATTTCATCATAAAAAGTGCCAAAAATCGTTATATTTTTAAATGTTTGTGTATAAGCTGAAGATATATGGTGAGCGGCGAGCAATTTATTATTATAGTAGTTGTTATGTTATGTGGTTGAGGGAGTTGGCCGGTCGTGCCGGTTCGAATCGCACCTCAACCAAAGATTTTTTAATTTTATTTATTTTATTATTTTTATATTCCATCAAGTCTCGTGGACTGTATTTGGTTCTTTTTAATTATTATTATATTTTATATTATATTATTATTATTTTAATGGACTGTAATTTTTCCAATGTTATTTGATTGTTCAGAGTGGAACGATAGGTACACTTATTTATTTCATTGAGGGAGTAGATCCCTTCCAAAATTGATTTGCCTGAGAGGCGTAAGATCCCCTTCAGGCACATGCATCCTTTTCATTGGGGGTGGAGTTCCCCCTCCAATTGTATGCATGGCAGGCGAGCGCTTTGCTCTGAGGCATTGGCTCTAGTGGCTTACCTCATTTTGCTTGCGACTATAAGCTATGTATTCCGAATATTCCATAAATTATCTGCGAATTACAATAGCAGGTAATGCAGGTGAAATAAAATAAATCATGTTATGTCGCTTAAACAGTTTGTATGGGGAACCCCCAGGTGGGGTTTTAGGGGGGTGCCACTGGCATGGGTGGGTCAGCCCTTCAAAGTTAGTGGGGGTTGGTCATACATTTGGGCACGATTTGGGCGCTATAAATGGATCAACTTAAGATTTTTCAAACTTTGCCGCTCAATGTCAAAAGTACCAAGTCGGGACATCAGAATTGGTTTTAGAGGTATGCTTCCTTCGGCAAAGTATCTTATTTTGATCTCCAAAATACGATTTTCCTTGTCACTTAGGCGATTTTGAAATCGACCTGCCTAATTACACACAGTACTCCTGTAGGGCGCTTGACACTAAAATATTAGATTTTCGTTAATGCTGTCATTCATTGTCAATTAGTGCCAAAAAAATGACGTCAAAACCGGATAAAATTTCCAAAAATTTCAATTTCTGGCTTAAAAAACATATGATACTTTTTTCAAATGAATAAAACACTATATATATTTCGAAAGTGTCAACAATTCTCTACCCAAAATCGTTGCTCTACACACATTCTGTCCTATGAACCAAATAGACTTTTTCGGAAAGTGGACAAAAAATAAAAATACACGTGTATCGGCGATTTTCATGTACACGTCAGAATTTTTTTTTTTATGTGTGTATGTGCATAAAAAAATTCTGACGTGTACATAAATTTTGAACTTTTTTGCCAGAATTTTCAGAAAATTTTTGAGTATGCAGTTCTGTAGCCCATTAAATTTTACTCTAAGAATGTGCAAGTTAGAACTCGCTAAAAACTTTACTTGATTTTTTAGAATTTTTTTTGGCAAGGTTGTTGAGTGCTTTCTTCTATACAAGTCACAAACTAAATTTACTTTTGTATGGAGGAAAACACTCAACACATTTTAAAGAAAAATTCTGATAATTCAGGGAAAATTTGTAGGTAGTTCTAACTTGCACATTCTTAGAGTAAAATTGTATGGGCTACAAAACTGCATACTCAAAAATTTTCTGAAAATTTTTCCAAAAAATTTGAAAATTTTTTGCATACATAACGTACATAAAGTACATAAAAAAAAATCTGACGTGTACATGAAAATCGCCGATACACGTGTATTTTTATTTTTTGTCCACTTTCCGAAAAAGTCTATTTGGTTCATAGGACAGAATGTGTGTAGAGCAGTGTTATTATTTCCTGAGCGAAGAAATAAAAATCAAAGAAAATGATTACTATGATGTAAAATTCAAAAAATTCAAAATAATAATTATGGTTGAGCAAAATATGTAAAACTCAAGGATTAAGGCTGCCCCACAATGAGATTACAGCGCGTAAAAACGCTGCGTTTTGCTGCCCTGCTATGTCATCTCTCACAACAACAAAAACTGGGCGACATTTTTTGACATTTTTATTTTTCTTTGTTTCGACATTTATTCAGGGTGACCAGATTAAAGAAAAGAAGAAGAACCCGACGAAGATAATAAAACTCCATAAATATGCCTTGGTGCAGCTTGGGAACAACCTTGCAATACTTTATTTTAATACAGGGCTTGCAAAAGATATGTACATGCAGTATAAATATAAACAAAATTAATGTTTTTTTGTCGGAGAGAGCGATGAAAATAGAAACAATTCTATCGTCGCTCAAATGTCGTCGGGCGTATTTTTGCTTGGCGTTTGATTGTGTTCAAATTAATAAAATTACATGGTTTCATTTTGACAAGGCGTATATTCGTTGCGTTTTTACTCGACGATTTTCATTGTGGGCCGGCCTTAATGATTATGGCTGAGTAAAATGATTGTGCTCAAAAAATAATAATTGGCCTTGATCCAAAAAACAGCATTTTTCAAATTTACTTGTGAATAAGCCACACGAAATATGCATTTAGTAAACGGCAAGATGAATATTCGCGAATAATTCTAAGCAACATATGTATAATTTTTGAATATGAACGATAAAAAGAATATTCTTGAATAGATTCAAGAATGCATTTTGAATGATTCGCGAATATATTCCTGAACGTGAATACTGTGGATTTTTTATGTGTTCTTATTCACGAACGCGAATGCATACTTTTTTTAATGTTCATATTTGTGAATACGTGTGAACGAGGGTGAACATTTCGGAACCCTGATATATTCACATATTGTCACCGGCTTGCCAGAAGTGCCTAAGTAAAAATGCTGGGAAATCAAGCTAGTGTAATCTTATTTAATTTATACGAAAACAAATTGGGTTTATCTTTTCAGTCGCAAACCCTCGATATGCTGCAGACTATTATCAAAATGCCGCCATTACCCGGAATGACTTCAAATTCCTTCTCTGAAATATTTATCCTTCGTGACTTATCAATCGCACTGTCTTCATGTATTTACCAATCATTATGTGACTCTGAAAGTTTTGTTGTTAATCACAATACAACTGTAAATGGATTTCAAAGTCCGGGGATAGAAAACATTGAAAAACTTAATTCACTTTTTGAGTGTTCTCACTTAATTGGCAACACACATATTTACAACAAGAGACGAAAGTACTCAAGCGATGAATCTACAGCAGTTTGCACATCGCCAGCCAAGTGGCCAGGGGTTACAAATTTAAGAGCACTCGTAGCACGAGAAAAGGATGAAGACATTCCAAAGCTAAATGTATTATTACTTGAGTCATTTATTGCAACTTACATGTCGTTGTTAATATATTCAATGGCTACTTGCGATTGCCGTTTGTTGTACAGACTTGTTGGTCAAAAATTTTCGATAGACACATGGTCAACAATATTTGGAGGAGGAATGAAAAAACTTCTTAGGAAAGCAACTTTACGAAAAGAAACTACGAATTCCACGCAATCACCTAATGAAGAAAAAACGGATGATAGTGGTGTTTGGAATGCAGTAACTTCAATTACAAAACAACGTGTTAAACTAAATATGAAATTGTTGGGCCCATTTAGCCAAAGTAATGCTTCATCAAACATGAAAGAAGATAAACCTACTTACCGGGAGAAATTTGTTCCACCGGAAATGTCGATGGTCTCTTATTTTCTATTGAAACCTGTCAATAATGGTAAATATTTTAGTATCTATTTCTATACTACATACATATATAAAATTCAAACTCTAAATTTCGTATAAACAAAGCAGTAGATCCACTAGGACTTTTTATTTCAAATTTAAAAATATCATACTCCTACCACAATCAGACCTAAGACACTTTTTTAAAACCTTTGTATTAAGTCGCTTGCTTGTTTGCACCACCTTTTCCATACGAAATTGTGCAATCTTGCAAATTCGTTTTAGGTATCTTCCCGTGGAGCTAGAGACTTGAAACTTGGAACATAGTTAAGAACTCCGTGACAATGTAATGTGAACGAAAAAAGTAGTCGGTAGGTGGCACATGGATCGAGATACTTTGAGAACTATTTTGAAGCTGGAAGTCTTGCGATCGACCCTTGACTAGCGTCCTGGTAACCTAGGAACTTGAAACTTGAAAGCATTTAGCTGGGAAAACATTAACAACAAAATTTGTAAAAATCAAAATTCCGATAGGTGGCGCGCTGGTCGATATAATTAAAAATCTTTGAAACACAGGCGGAATCTTGGAATCGATTTGAGTAGCTTACCGGTTAGCTGGAGATTTGAAACTTGACACATTCGTCAGAATCTGGTTACTATGCAATCCATCATCAATAAAATTCCGTTAGGTGGCGCATAGATCGAGATATTTCGAAAATTCTTTTGAAATTGCGAATCTTGCGATCGTCTTTTAACTATGATATGACATCACATGATATGACATCATATGATCTGACATCATATGATATGACATCACGTGATATGACATCATATGATATAACATCACGCGATATGACATCATATGATCTGGCATCATATGATATGACATCATATGACATGACTTCATATGATATGACATCACATGGTATGACATCATATGATATGATATCATATGATATGATATCATATGATATGATATCATATGACATGACATCATATGATATGACATCACATGATATGACATCATATGATATGACATCACATGATATGACATCATATGATAAGACATCATGTGATATGCCATCACATGATATGACATCATATGATATGATATCATATGACATGACATCATATGATATGACAACACATGATATGACAATATATGATCTGACATCATATGATATGACATCATATGATATGACATCACATGATATGACTTCATATGATATAACATCATATGACATGACATCATATGATATGACATCACATGATATGACATCATATGATCTGACATCATATGATATGACATCATATGATATGACATCACATGATATGACATCATATGATATAACATCATATGACATGACTTCATACGATATGACATCATATGATCTGACGTCATATGATCTGACATCATATGACATGACATCATATGATATTACATCACATGATATGACATCATATGATATGACATCATATGATCTGACATCATATGATCTGACATCATAAGATATGACATCATATGATATGACATCACATGATCTGACGTAACATGATCTGACGTCATATGATATGACATCATATGACTTGACATCACATGATATGACATCATATGATATGATATCAGATGACATGACATCATATGATATGACATCACATGATATGACATCATATGGTATGACATCAAATGAAATGACATCATACGATATGACATCATATGATATGACATCATATGATATTACATCATATGACATGACATCATATGATATGACATCACATGATATGACATCAAATGATATGATATCATATGACATCATATGATATGACATCACATGACAACATATGATATGACATCACATGACAACATATAATATGATATGATATGACATCACATGACATCATATGATAGGATATGACATTATATGATATGACATCATATGATATGACATCATATGATATGTCATCATATGATAAGACATCATATGATATGACATCATATGACATGACATCATAAGATATGACATTACATGATATGACATCATATGATATGGCATCATAGGATATGACATCATATGATATGACATCATATGACATGACATCATATGATATGACATCACATGACATCATATAATAGGATATGACATTATATGATATGACATCATATGATATGACATCATATGATACGTCATCATATGATAAGACATCATATGACATGACATCATATGATATGACATCACATGGTATGACATCATATGATATGATATCATATGATATGATATCATATGACATGACATCATATGATATGACATCACATGATATGACATCATATGACATGACATCATATGATATGACATCATATGATCTTACATCATATGATCTGACATCATATGATATGATATCATATGATATGACATCATATGATATGACATCATATGATATGACATCATATGATATGACATCATATGATATGACATCATACGATATGACATCATATGATATGACATCATATGATATGACATCATACGATATGACATCATATGATATGACATCAAATGATATGACATCATACGATATAACATCATATGATAAGACATCATATGACATGACATCATATGATATGACATCACATGATATGACATCAAATGATATGATATCATATGACATCATATGATATGACATGACATGACAACATATGATATGACATCACATGACAACATATGATATGACATCACATGACATCATATGATAGGATATGACATTATATGATATGACATCATATGATATGACATCATATGATATGTCATCATATGATATGTCATCATATGATAAGACATCATATGATATGTCATCATATGATAAGACATCATATGATATGACATGATATGACATGATATCATAAGATATGACATTACATGATATGACATCATATGATATGACATCATAGGATATGACATCATATGATATGACATAATATGACATGACATCATATGAAATGACATCACATGATATGACATCAAATGATATGATATCATATGACATCATATGATATGACATCATATGATATGACATCGCATGACAACATATGATATGACATCATATGACATGACATCATAAGATATGACATTACATGATATGACATCATATGATATGTCATCATATGATATGTCATCATATGATAAGACATCATATGATATGTCATCATATGATAAGACATCATATGATATGACATCATATGACATGACATCATAAGATATGACATTACATGATATGACATCATATGATATGACATCATAGGATATGACATGGCATCATATGACATCATATGACATGACATCACATGACAACATATGATATGACATCACATGACAACATATGATATGACATCACATGACATCATATGATATGACATCAAATGACATCATATGATAGGATATGACAATATATGATATGACATCATATGATATGAATTATATAATATAATGATATGACATCATATGATATGTCATCATATGATAAGATACATAGACATCATATGATATGACATCATATGACTTGACATCATAAGATATGACATTACATGATATGACATCATATGATATGACATCATAGGATATGACATCATAGGATATGACATCATATGATCTGACATCATATGATATGACATCACATGATATGAGATCACATGATATGACATCATATTTTATAACATATGGTACGACATTGACATCATACGATATGACATCATATGATATGACATCACACGATATGTTATCATATGATGTGACATCATATGATATGGCATCACATGATATGACATCATATGATATGACGTCACCTGATATAACATCAAATGATATGACGTCACATGATATAACATCATATGATACGACATCATATGATATGACATACTTCTCACATCTTACATCTTACATCTTACACCCCCATCCATACATCTTACATCTTACACCGCCTACCCATACCTCTCACATCTTACATTTTACACCCCCACCCATACCTCTTACATCTTACATCTTAGAAACCTTCCCCCTCCCCCCAACCATACCTCTTACATCTTAGATCTTACACCCCCACACCCATACCTCTTACATCTTAAATCTTACATCTTACATCTTACACTTACTCTTACTCTTACATCTTACATCTTACTCTTACGCGTAACTTTTTCTTTATTGCCCCCAGCGCAAAGATGTTTACACATCAATAAATAGATCTAATTTTATGTATTCGGCTTTTCGAACCTTTTTCGAACCTTTTTATCCGTTCCGGTTTGTTTTTTTTTTAAGGTGCCAAGCCCGCGATAAAATCTATGCAATAGCTTAAAAAAACTAATGGCGGCGATATACCAATAGATATACAGTTTTTTGCCGACTCTTAACGGCACTTGCAAAGCAAATGAATTTTTTGCTGAGAAGCTTCTCATGGCAGAAATACACCCGGAGAGTTTGTCAAACTACTGCCGAGGGGCCACCCCGTTTGGAAAAATTGGTGTATTCTTATAAAAAAGTGAAACTTTCAAGTTATGTTAATAATAGTTCGTACTCTTTAAGTACACAAAAATAAAAAAAATTATTTTTTTTTCATCTAATCTAATCTTGGCTTGCGTCATAATGACGCTTAACCGCCTAGGCGATTTTGGCCGTTTCGTATCAAAGCACGCCAGTCATTCCTTTTTAGCGATAACTGACGCCAATTGGAAACCCCAAGGGAGTACAAGTCATCCTCCACCTGTTGTTTCCATCTCAGTCGAGGCCTCCCCCTTCCTCTGCTGCCGAATTCGGGTGTCGATAGTAAAACTTTCTGTGCTGGAGCATTTTTTTCCATTCGCATAACATGACCCAGCCAGCGGAGCCTTTGGGGTTTAATCCGCTGAACTATGGTCAGGTCTGCGTAAAGCTCGTACAGCTCATCATTGAATTTCCTTCGATACTCGCCGTTGGCATCACGGGAAGGACCATAAATCTTCCGCAGAACTTTTCTCTCAAATACTCCAAGGGCCATCTCATCTTCTCTGGATACTGTCCATGATTCCGAGCCGCACATCAGGACTGGTATGATGAGAGACTTATAGAGCGTGATCTTTGTTCTTCGAGAGAGGACTTTACTTCTCAATTGCCTACTCAGTCCAAAGTAGCACTTGTTGGCAAGAGTGATTCTCCGTTGGATTTCTAGACTGATATTATTTTCGGTGTTAATGCTGGTTCCCAAATAGACGAAATCTCTCACCGTTTCAAACTTGTAGCCATCAACGGTGACTTGGCTGCCAAGGCGCAGGTGCGCCGATTCTTTCTTTGATGACAGTAGGTACTTCGTCTTGTCCTCGTTCACCGCAAGACCCACTTTTTCCAAGGTATGAAACCGATTAAAATAAAGTTCCGGTTTCGGTTATTAGAAAAATGTTAAAATGGAACGTTAATATGATGACGCTTTCTGAGACGGCCACTAAACATTTTTTTTTTCGGTTGTCGTAAATTTTTTCGATGGCTTCATTCGCCTATAGTTCAGATCTTTCGAAATTTTGATATTGAGGTCAAAAAGTGTCTTGCTTAATCATCTTTCATGAAAATTATTCAGGGTAGCCTCTTTTAAAATAAAATAGGTATGTGTCCACAAAAAAATTCAAAACCGTTTGGAACCGGTTCCGGCTTTTGAAACGGTTTCGGTTTCGTTCTTTTTCAGAAAAAAATAACGGTTACGGTTTCGGTTTCGGTTTTGAAAAATGAATCGGTTTTAATCGGTTACGGTTACGGTTTCGGTTTCGGTTTCAGTCCTTGCTTTTTTCGCTTCTTTATCCAGCCCAGTTGTTAAGGCCAATGATATCAATATCATCGGCATACGCCAGCAATTGTACGCTCTTGTAGAAGATTGTGCCATTGCGGTTTAGCTCTGCTTTTTTTTTTTTCATACAATTTTTTTTTTTTAGTTTTTATACATAAATATATATAACTAAAAATGGGACTCTTTAAAACTAAATAAGCTCTACAATTTGAAGAATATCTCCTAAAAATTTCAGAGTGGTAGATGAAGTGGTTTCCGTCCACCAGCCAATTCTTTATAGTCATTTCAGCTCTTTGCTCATATAAAATGCACCTAAAAACAGTAGCATACAATTTGTTTGTGTTTTTTGTGAAACATTTTGTATGAGTTGATATTTTTTTTTTTTAATATTAAAATTAAACATCTCAAACTCAATAACAAGTTGGAGTTCAACGTAAAAATACATGCTGATTTTTTCTAACGAACCCCCAAGCAAGAAAAAGATATAACTATGTACTTCATTTCAGAATTTTTTTTTATGCATACATATTAGACTTTTATAAAATCGCTAACTGATACACATAACAATAACATAGTTTGTAATAGTAATGACTAGCAGCTCAAAGTTGGGCGTGGATTTTTCACGCGTTAACTTTTGTGCACCCTGCGTGTTTGAAAATGAGATTTCGTGTCGTGCTGGTGCGTGATCGTGTTGAGCCCGAAAACCACAACAAAAAATACGCACGAAAAAACACGATCAACTTTTTTCACTTTTTGTACTAAACTGGCGCATTTTTATTTTTTGTAAGTTACTTTTTTTATAAGTATCTTAATTCCACTTCACTCTATCCCAAACTTCAGTTTAACACTTGGGTACATACACAAATACAGATTTTTTTATTTTAACATTATAAAAGTTTTGCCTAGTGTTTTTTATTCATGTATGTATGTACATAAATTCTTAAAAAAATACGTGTAAAAATATATCGATGACTGTTTCACTCTGTTACAAAATATTTTTCAAAAACGTTAAAATTTTTTCTTGCTTGGGCTTTCGTTATAAAAAAGCAACATGTGTTTTTACGTTAAGCTCAAACTTGTTATACAGTTCGAGATGTTTAATTTTAATATAAAAAAAATTATCAACTCATACAAAATGTTTTACAAAAAACACAAACAAATTGTATGCTACTGTTCTTATATGAGCAAAGAAGTTCTTATATGGACTATAAGGAATTGGCTGGTGGACAGAAACCACTTAACCTACCACTCTGAAATTTTTTGGAGATATTCTTCAAACTGTAGAGCTTATTTAGTTTTTTAATCAACAAATTTAAAGAGTCCCATTTTTAGTTATATATATTTATGTATAAAAACTAAAAAAAAAAAAAATTGTATGAAAAAAAAATTTTCTTTTAAGTTTTGTGCACTTAAATAGTACAAACTATTATTAACATAACATGAAAGTTTCTCTTTTTTATAAGCATTCGTTTAGAAACTACAATGATTTGAAGGACCTTAAAATTTTCGTATTTTTTCGTATATTAAAACTTTAAAAAATTATTACTCGCAAATTTCGCATAATATGCGAAAATAAAAAAAAACATGTCGATTTATATTGCATCCAGTTTATAAAAAAAATGTTTCAGGACAATATATTTTTTAGTTGTAAAAATGATATGGAACGACCCATATGCAAAACCGTCTTTCAGAAAAGCATTGCCATTTTTTGGGGAAATGTTTGTTCTTTCAAATGAGCAATAAGTCGTTCGCTGTCTAATTTTTATGTACGCTTGGTAGCCCAAAATCTTGCTTCTTCAAAATTCAAAAATCGTGCGGCGAATTGAAATCCCGCCCTTGCTTAGCACATACAACTGTTACTATAGATATACAATATGATAAAGTAAGGAATTTCAATATTATTAATTTTTGTGTATGTGTGTAGAAAGCGGCATAAACATTTGTTCTCGTACATTCCGTGCGTGAACCCACACGATATGGTTTCTGAGCTTGTTTGAAAGCGACTTAAATTATTTTTCATCCCCAAAATCTAAGCAAAGAAGCGAAGTACCTTGGCCCATGAGAGTGAATGCTATAGCTAGCTTTAACTTTTAAGTAATTTTAGAGCATTCATAATGAATTCGCCTTGTTCTAGAGGCAGAAATCTAATATGAAAAAATTGATTGGACGGACATAAATTGCAAAACTTCAATCGAGAAAAATGAGCTCTGACTCAACGATGACGTAACGTTGTCAAATAATTTGTCTGTACGCACAAACATTTATATACCTTGAGTTATGTATGTGTGTAAAAAGTCGTATAAGTTTTTGTTCTCGTACATTCCCAACAAACATTTTTAGCTAATCTCAATTTGAGATGCATTTGAGAACCAATCATCTACTCAAATCTCAAACGTTCGTTTTCAATTTGAGGCGAAATAAACGTTGATAGAATTCTTAACCTAAAAGGCTAGTTTTTAATATGGGATTTTCCCTGATCTTCAAATTGAGGACGGCAGAATTTTCAAACGTTTCTCAAACTGAGCGGAGTGGATCGAAATGGAATCCACATGCTCTCATTGAAATATTTATTCAGAGATGCCAATCATGCAAAACAAACACCCATTTTAATAAAAAGCGAGTTTCCATTTATGCAGTTAAATTTTATTTAATACTTTTTTAATTAATATAGTTCAATAAATAATCCTGTTATATAAACAACAATTGAGAAAAAATTGAGAATAGATGTTTTCTCAAACGTTTGAGTTTTTAGTCCTCGATGTTTGTTGAGTTGCGTGCGTAAACCCACATGATGTGGTTTCTGCGCTTGTTTGAAAGCGACTAAAATTTTTTTTCATCCCTAAAATCTAAACAAAGAAGCGTAGTTCTTTAGCCCATGAGAGTGAATGCAACAGCGATTGTCATCGTGTCTGCTAGCTTACGAACAAACATTCACACTCGTTTATTTATCATTGCGTGCGTAAACCCACACGATTAGGGTTGGGCAGTATCGATTCCAAAAGTACTCAGTACTCGATGCTGAAAAGTATCGACAGTACCCGATTCTTAAAAGTATCGATACTGACTACTACTACTACTACTACTACTAATACCCGAAATGTACTGTGTCTAACAAGTACTTGGTCATAAGAAGCATTCAATACCGAAAATGTACTCAGTACAGAAAAAGTACTCAATTGGAAGTCCAAATAAAACCTGCGGCCTTTCCCTTTCGTTTGTTACCCATATTGTAGGGCAATTTTAAGGTTATCGAAGTCCAAATGAAACCTGGGGTCATGCCCTTGCGTTTGATACCCATATTGCAGGGAAAATTTAAGGTTTCTGGGCAATCTCATTTCGACTGATAACTCAGTTATCGATAAATTTATCGAAATATATCGCAGTCCAAATGAGACCTGGCACCTTCCAGTTTCGTTTGATACCATATTGTTCGAAGTTTCTACACCTGTATGCGAAATATCATAAGTTTATGTCAAGTGTACTCAGAGTTATATGGAAAAACAAAAAAATCGAAAAGTATCGGTCCCTAGCATGGCCGGACCCCCCAAAATTAAAAAAAAAAAAAATAGCCTATACCTCCTTCCAGACTATTAGCTGTCTGCCTACCAAATTTCAACGAAATCCGTCTTGCCATTCTCACGTTATTGAGGAACAGAAGTAAACGTCTGGGCATCCAAACATCCAAATATCCAAACATCGCTACATTCACATTTATAACATTAGTAAGATTTATTTTTTCTAAAAAATTCTTCATTTTTAGTTTGGGTTGATTCATTTATGTTTTTATGGAAAAACTCAAAATGTGTTTTTAGAGAAAATACCTTAGCATTGAAGTTGCTCGAAAGCATTGGGCATCATATAATTTTTATAGCTTTCATGAACATGAAATGGTATTATAACTTTGGTCCGATGTTTGTAAATATCAGAAGAAGAAGAGATAGACCCATCAATAAGTATACCGAAATGATCAGGATGACGAGATGAGTTGATTTAGCCATGTCCGTCTGTCCGTCTGTCTGTCTGTCTGTTTGAATGCAAACTAGTCCCTCAGTTTTTGAGATATTTGGCTGAAATTTGGTATGCGGCCACCATTTTCCAATATAGGAATCATTTTTCGGAACCAGCAAGATCGGACCAATATAACATATAGCTCCCATACAACCGATTATTCCGATAAACGGACCTCTTACATCTTAGATCTTACACCCCCACACCCATACCTCTTACATCTTAAATCTTACATCTTACATCTTACTCTTACTCTTACTCTTACATCTTACATCTTACTTTTACGCGTAACTTTTTCTTTATTGCCCCCAGCGCAAAGATGTTTACACATCAATAAATAGATCTAATTTTATGTATTCGGCTTTTCGAACCTTTTTCGAACCTTTTTATCCGTTCCGGTTTGTTTTTTTTTTTAAGGTGCCAAGCCCGCGATAAAATCTATGCAATAGCTTAAAAAAACTAATGGCGGCGATATACCAATAGATATACAGTTTTTTGCCGACTCTTAACGGCACTTGCAAAGCAAATGAATTTTTTGCTGAGAAGCTTCTCATGGCAGAAATACACCCGGAGAGTTTGTCAAACTACTGCCGAGGGGCCACCCCGTTTGGAAAAATTATTTTTCTAAATAATTTTTGATGTTACTTTTGCTTGAAACTTTCAAGTTATGTTAATAATAGTTCGTACTCTTTAAGTACACAAAAATAAAAAAAATTATTTTTTTTTCATCTAATCTAATCTTGGCTTGCGTCATAATGACGCTTAACCGCCTAGGCGATTTTGGCCGTTTCGTATCAAAGCACGTAAGTCATTCCTTTTTAGCGATAACTGACGCCAATTGGAAACCCCAAGGGAGTACAAGTCATCCTCCACCTGTTGTTTCCATCTCAGTCGAGGCCTCCTCCTTCCTCTGCTGCCGAATTCGGGTGTCGATAGTAAAACTTTCTGTGCTGGAGCATCTTTTTCCATTCGCATAACATGACCAAGCCAGCGGAGCCTTTGGGGTTTAATCCGCTGAACTATGGTCAGGTCTGCGTAAAGCTCGTACAGCTCATCATTGAATTTCCTTCGATACTCGCCGTTGGCATCACGGGAAGGACCATAAATCTTCCGGAGAACTTTTCTCTCAAATACTCCAAGGGCCATCTCATCTTCTCTGGATACTGTCCATGATTCCGAGCCGTACATGAGGACTGGTATGATGAGAGACTTATAGAGCGTGATCTTTGTTCTTCGAGAGAGGACTTTACTTCTCAATTGCCTACTCAGTCCAAAGTAGCACTTGTTGGCAAGAGTGATTCTCCGTTGGATTTCTAGACTGATATTATTTTCGGTGTTAATGCTGGTTCCCAAATAGACGAAATCTCTCACCGTTTCAAACTTGTAGCCATCAACGGTGACTTGGCTACCAAGGCGCAGGTGCGCCGATTCTTTCTTTGATGACAGTAGGTACTTCGTCTTGTCCTCGTTCACCGCAAGACCCACTTTTTTCGCTTCTTTATCCAGCCCAGTTGTTAAGGCCAATGATATCAATATCATCGGCATACGCCAGCAATTGTACGCTCTTGTAGAAGATTGTGCCGTTGCGGTTTAGCTCTGCTTTTTTTTTCATACAATTTTTTTTTTTTAGTTTTTATACATAAATATATATAACCAAAAATGGGACTCTTTAAAACTAAATAAGCTCTACAATTTGAAGAATATCTCCTAAAAATTTCAGAGTGGTAGATGAAGTGGTTTCCGTCCACCAGCCAATTCTTTATAGTCATTTCAGCTCTTTGCTCATATAAAATGCACCTAAAAACAGTAGCATACAATTTGTTTGTGTTTTTTGTGAAACATTTTGTATGAGTTGATATTTTTTTTTTTTTAATATTAAAATTAAACATCTCAAACTCAATAACAAGTTGGAGTTCAACGTAAAAATACATGCTGATTTTTTCTAACGAACCCCCAAGCAAGAAAAAGATATAACTATGTACTTCATTTCAGAATTTTTTTTTATGCATACATATTAGACTTTTATAAAATCGCTAACTGATACACATAACAATAACATAGTTTGTAATAGTAATGACTAGCAGCTCAAAGTTGGGCGTGGATTTTTCACGCGTTAACTTTTGTGCACCCTGCGTGTTTGAAAATGAGATTTCGTGTCGTGCTGGTGCGTGATCGTGTTGAGCCCGAAAACCACAACAAAAAATACGCACGAAAAAACACGATCAACTTTTTTCACTTTTTGTACTAAACTGGCGCATTTTTATTTTTTGTAAGTTACTTTTTTTATAAGTATCTTAATTCCACTTCACTCTATCCCAAACTTCAGTTTAACACTTGGGTACATACACAAATACAGATTTTTTTATTTTAAGATTATAAAAGTTTTGCCTAGTGTTTTTTATTCATGTATGTATGTACATAAATTCTTAAAAAAATACGTGTAAAAATATATCGATGACTGTTTCACTCTGTTACAAAATATTTTTCAAAAACGTTAAAATTTTTTCTTGCTTGGGCTTTCGTTATAAAAAAGCAACATGTGTTTTTACGTTAAGCTCAAACTTGTTATACAGTTCGAGATGTTTAATTTTAATATAAAAAAAAATATCAACTCATACAAAATGTTTTACAAAAAACACAAACAAATTGTATGCTACTGTTCTTATATGAGCAAAGAGCTGAAATGACTATAAGGAATTGGCTGGTGGACAGAAACCACTTAACCTACCACTCTGAAATTTTTTGGAGATATTCTTCAAACTGTAGAGCTTATTTAGTTTTTTAATCAACAAATTTAAAGAGTCCCATTTTTAGTTATATATATTTATGTATAAAAACTAAAAAAAAAAAAATTGTATGAAAAAAAAATTTTCTTTTAAGTTTTGTGCACTTAAATAGTACAAACTATTATTAACATAACTTGAAAGTTTCACTTTTTTATAAGCATTCGTTTAGAAACTATAATGATTTGAAGGACCTTAAAATTTTCGTATTTTTTCGTATATTAAAACTTTAAAAAATTATTACTCGCAAATTTCGCATAATATGCGAAAATAAAAAAATACATGTCGATTTATATTGCATCCAGTTTATAAAAAAAAATGTTTCAGGACAATATATTTTTTAGTTGTAAAAATGATATGGAACGACCCATATGCAAAACCGTCTTTCAGAAAAGCATTGCCATTTTTTGGGGAAATGTTTGTTCTTTCAAATGAGCAACAAGTCGTTCGCTGTCTAATTTTTATGTACGCTTGGTAGCCCAAAATCTTGCTTCTTCAAAATTCAAAAATCGTGCGGGGAATTGAAATCCCGCCCTTGCTTAGCACATACAACTGTTACTATAGATATACAATATGATAAAGTAAGGAATTTCAATATTATTAATTTTTGTGTATGTGTGTAGAAAGCGGCATAAACATTTATTCTCATACATTCCGTGCGTGAACCCACACGATATGGTTTCTGAGCTTGTTTGAAAGCGACTTAAATTATTTTTCATCCCCAAAATCTAAGCAAAGAAGCGAAGTACCTTGGCCCATGAGAGTGAATGCAATAGCTAGCTTTAATTTTTAAGTAATTTTAGAGCGGAGGTTTAGGGATGATATGGAAATGGGATCAGTTATGCTTATGGGTTCAATTCTGGAATGGGTTCCACGATATAAGTACCTAGGGGTAATTATAGATAGCAATTTGAGTTTTAAAGACCATGTTGAATATATAAATGGTAAAATGGCAAAGAAAGTTAATTTGTTGTATAGATTACGGAAAACTATTTCAAAAGCAGGGAAAATTAAACTTTTCAAAATGATTTTGGTGCCTCATATAAAGTACTGTTCTACAGTACTCTCAATGGCAAATAAAAATGATATATCTAAGTTGCAAAAGAATTTTAATAAAGGGATGAGAGCAATATTGAACAAAAGGCGTAGTGAAAATGTTAACAGTATGTTAAATGAGCTAGGATATTTATCCGTAGAAAATGAAGTGTTAAGGGATGTGCTAACTTTTATTTATAGAGTGGAAAATGGTTTGCTTCCAGAGTATTTAGAGTCATTAGTAAGAAGAAACTCAGATGTGCATCAGTACCTAACTAGACAAGCTAATCAATTTCACCTTGAACCTGTACGTACAAGTAAGGGCTTAAAATCGGTATTTAACAATGGAATTGCAACATATAATGCTGTACCTGATGATATTAAACATGTGAGAACTGTCGGAATGTTTAGAGAAAAGATTGGTCTGTGGTTAGGCGCTGATGTAATAAATTCAGCAATAAGTTGATGTATTAGAATTATATATAAGTACCTAATGAAATTGTAAGACTGAAATTGATAATTAAAATTAAATTTATATACAGCTGGCTGTTAAATATATATACATATAATAATATTTTTTTTTTTCAGTAAATAATAATTGTATAAGATTACAAGTATTAGCCGTAGGCTATTTTTTTATAAATAAATAAATAAATAATGAATTCGCCTAGTTCTAGAGGCAGAAATCTAATATGAAAAAATTGATTGGACGGACATAAATTGCAAAACTTCAATCGAGAAAAATGAGCTCTGACTCAACGATGACGTAACGTTGTCAAATAATTTGTCTGTACGCACAAACATTTATATACCTTGAGTTATGTATGTGTGTAAAAAGTCGTATAAGTTTTTGTTCTCGTACATTCCCAACAAACATTTTTAGCTAATCTCAATTTGAGATGCATTTGAGAACCAATCATCTACTCAAATCTCAAACGTTCGTTTTCAATTTGAGGCGAAATAAACGTTGATAGAATTCTTAACCTAAAAGGCTAGTTTTTAATATGGGATTTTCCCTGATCTTCAAATTGAGGACGGCAGAATTTTCAAACGTTTCTCAAACTGAGCGGAGTGGATCGAAATGGAATCCACATGCTCTCATTGAAATATTTATTCAGAGATGCCAATCATGCAAAACAAACACCCATTTTAATAAAAAGCGAGTTTCCATTTATGCAGTTAAATTTTATCTAATACTTTTTTAATTAATATAGTTCAATAAATAATGCTGTTATATAAACAACAATTGAGAATAGATGTTTTCTCAAACTTTTGAGTTTTTAGTGCTCGATGTTTGTTGAGTTGCGTGCGTAAACCCACATGATGTGGTTTCTGCGCTTGTTTGAAAGCGACTAAAATTTTTTTTCATCCCTAAAATCTAAACAAAGAAGCGTAGTTCTTTAGCCCATGAGAGTGAATGCAACAGCGATTGTCATCGTGTCTGCTAGCTTACGAACAAACATTCACACTCGTTTATTTATCATTGCGTGCGTAAACCCACACGATTAGTGTTGGGCAGTATCGATTCCAAAAGTACTCAGTACTCGATGCTGAAAAGTATCGACAGTACCCGATTCTTAAAAGTATCGATACTGACTACTACTACTACTACTACTACTAATACCCGAAATGTACTGTGTCTAACAAGTACTTGGTCATAAGAAGCATTCAATACCGAAAATGTACTCAGTACAGAAAAAGTACTCAATTGGAAGTCCAAATAAAACCTGCGGCCTTTCCCTTTCGTTTGTTACCCATATTGTAGGGCAATTTTAAGGTTATCGAAGTCCAAATGAAACCTGGGGTCATGCCCTTGCGTTTGATACCCATATTGCAGGGAAAATGTTTTGGTCCTTTTTGGACGAAATTTGGTCTTTTTTTTAATGTTTGGTCCACTGGTGCACTTTTTTCAGATTTGGTCCTTTTTGAACGATTGTAAACCGGTTTGTCCGTGTGCACAAAAGAGGACTGAACAAACAAAACGCCTTATTTCCATTTTTCACTTTTTCAATCTGGTGGTTCAGACAACATTACACATGATGTATTCAATAGAAACTACTAAAACGTCATATTTCCTATAAAAAAGATCCGCCAAAATCAAAATTTCGTACAAATCGGAAATATTTCCTTCTCATTTGTTTGTTCGTGGGAATTTTTGCACCAAAACAACTGGGCCAGGCTTTTATCGTGCCGTAGATGTTAATAGGACGAAAAAAAATTGAAAGTCAATATTTTATTTTCCAGCAACAGTTTATTTCGTTGATTTTTATTTGTTTTTTCGGTCTATAAACATCTACGGCACGATAAATGCCTCGCCCAGTTATTTTAACGCAAAAAATCCCCTGCGATCCCGTTTAAAATCGCCTGTTTCAAACAAAAGGGAATATTTCCAAAATATAAAGTTAAAAAACTACAACTACACAAACAAAAAATTCAAAAAAATTACGACCCCATTGGGGCGTAGCTGTTTTATTTTAGTTACGCCAAATTAAAACTTTAAATTGTGGCTATTTGACTCTGTCAAAGTTTTTTTCGGTTTCTGAAAAATATTTGAAAGTGGAAATAAGGCGTTTTGTGTGTTCAGTCCTCAAATATTAGTGCGTGGTCGGATTTAAGTGCACAGAGCATTTTGGTGATCCAGCCAACACTGACAACAATTGCCATACTGAGCAATCAACTTCAACGCTCACTATAAATGTATAGCCCATGATTCTCTAACTGTGAGTTTTGAAATGTACACTTTTTTCCCATACATTTTTAATGATAAAAATTTTAAATTTCTAAACTCACAGTTAGAGAATCCAGATCCAGTTCATTCTCTTGTTAAAAGGGCTAATGAATGGCTGTTAAATTGACAATGAACTTTGACGTTAACGGGAAAAACTCGAGAAAACGGCCTTAGATTAATTTTATCGAAAAATTTCGCAGGTCGAAGTATCAGTTCACGATTATGCCCCTTAGGCCCGATTTCACAGAGGCAGGTTAACTTAAGTTTCACAGTTAACTATGGATTCGCAATTTTATTTAAGTTATTTAGGTGAAAATTTACTTCATAAATTGTTGGTATACGACATTCTCATGGTGCCTTTTTTTAATGTACACAAGAAATTGGGTTCTTTTGAGTTTACTATGAAATTCATAATCACCTTCGTTGTATTACTGAAAAATTAGATAACGTCGCTCCTTTCCAGAAGCTTGCATGTCCCAAAATCTAAATTATGTTTAAAAGTTGATTCTTTTCGAAAAATAAATAAATTTTATGAATTACCATTTTATTCAAGATGTTTATATAACATAGATCATTAAATAGTTAATCAAGAGGACTAAATAACCAAAGGTCGAAAAATTGGTACCTTCATGTTTCTGTCAACCAACGAAGTATATATCGAAGGGTGAGCTATTTTATATACTAATTAACCTTCAAGAAGTCGCGCGACGTCTTTTCGACCGCCCATGGTGAATAAAGGCTTATAATGTTGCTGTATAGATTCTCAGACACTTGGCAGCTCTAGTAGCTTGAGCTTAGTTCATTATCAATGTTGTTGTTGTTGTTGTTGTTAACAATGCATTGCCCTGTCTAGAGTGTATGATCATTCCGAAGATCTTCATCAGGCTCTTCTAAGGGGAGTCCAAGGAAACGTGCAGTTTCAACAGGGTTTGTCCAGAGGGACAGAGGGGTTAGAAGAGTAGGTTCAGATGAACAATTGAAGAGATGTAGAGTATCATGGGGGGCCCTACCACATGCAGGGCATGTATTTAAGATTGTATCATTAAGTCTGGATAAGTAGGAGTTTAACCTTACACTATATCCAGACCTAAGCTGTGCCAAGGTCACTCTTGTCTCCCTTGGTAAGGTGCGTTCTTATTCAGCAATATCCGGCGGAGGACTCTTCAGAACGGGATTCACAGGTAGAGATCCGACAAAAGTGTCTACCGACTCGGTGTGGATGTCGGTTAGAGCCCGCTTATGATTCTGCAGATCAAACGGCAAGGTAATATGATGCCGGATCTCATCATAATGCTTACGGAGATGTCTCCTTATGTCTCTCGGGGGCGGATCTATGTCCAAAAGATGACGGTTTGGATGTGCTGGCTTGTGGCAGTTCAGAAGGAATTGCCTGCTCAGCATTTCGGCATGCTCTTTTACATTGAGCAGTTTTGCCTCCTGATGGAGGTGAGACTCGGAAGACATGAGGAGACATCCCGTAGCAGTTCTGATGGCAGTATTTTGGCAGACTTGTAACTTCGTCCAGTTGGTGTTATGTACATTAGGCGACCATACGGGTGCAGCATAGTCAAAGACTGGTCGGCCAATGGCCTTATATGTAGTCACCAACGTTTCTTTATCTTTTCCCCAAGTACTGCCGGCAAGTGACTTGAGGATCTTGTTGCGACCACGTACCTTTGAGACCATTGCAGACACATGACCAGCAAATGAGAAAGTATTATCCAGTGTCATCCCTAATAACTTTGGGTGGCTGACAGTTGGTAGCTTAGTGCCATCAACGAAAATGTCTAATTCATTTCTCACCTGGTGCGTCCATGTCGTAAAAAGCGTCGCCGTTGATTTTGTCGGAGATATTGTCAGATCTCGCTCAGTGAAAAACCTGGAAAGGTCGCAGAGGTAACCATTGATTCTCGTACAGAGTTCATCAGTATAGGGGCCCTTCCCCGTCGCCATTATTGTACAGTCGTCGGCATATGAAACGACGGAGACGCCCTCTGGTGGTGGGGGCATCTTCGATAGATAGAAATTAAACATTGTCGGGGATAGGACACCACCCTGTGGCACCCCCTGTCTAATACGTCTAGGTTTTGATGTTACGTTTCTAAAGTTAACCGACGCCTGCCGTCCATTCAAATAATTAGCGGTCCATCTCTTTAAACCATCAGGTATCTGTGTCTCAAACAGATCTTGTATGAGAGTGGCATGGTTGACTGTGTCAAAAGCTTTCGACAGGTCAAGTGCCACTAACACAGTCCTGTGATTTGGTTGGTTTTGATTTAGGCCGCTATTTATTTGAGTTGTAATGGCATTGAGTGCGGTGGTGGTGCTGTGCAGCTTACGGAAGCCATGTTGATGACTAGCCAGGTGCAGATTTGCAGTATAATACGGGAGCAAAATGGACTCTAGCGTCTTCACTACCGGTGACAAAAGTGATATAGGACGATATGAATCGCCTATGTTTGCCGGTTTTCTAGGTTTTAGTAATGGAACCACTCTCGCCATATTTCAGGAATGACGAAAGTGTTCAGTGAAAGACTGAATAGAGCCGCTATAGTGTTTGTGTCTCTCCTGGCCGATGGATTTTGAGGGCTTAGCCTGTCTGATGGCTTCCTTGACCTCTGAGGCAGTGATGACAATGGGCGTATTTTGGTTTTTATATTTACGCGCCTGTCGCATGATTCTACGTTTAGCTCTATCGGGCGGGGAATGTAGTACAAATTGCCTACAGAAGGAGTTCGCACATCCCTTAGGGTCCTTCTTCACCCTGTCACCGAAAGTAATATCTACTTTATCCTTGTGTTGCGTTGGATTAGATAGAGCTTTGACCGTAGTCCATAATTTGCCAACACCATCAGATAGGTTGCATTGCTCTAGGTGTTGTTTCCATTTGACCAGTTTATGTTTATCGACCAACCTACGAATTTCCGCGTTGAGATCCTTTATACGGGGGTCTGCGGGATTGAGACTTCGCACTTCATCTCTTTCTCTAGCCATGGCCGCTCATTATCAATCGAATACACAAGTTCCGCCTCTTCTTTACCCTTGTCGACTGTTTACAGCAAGCATTGTCTTTAGTTGCCTCTCGTCGTCGAAAAGACTACGCGCGACTTGTGTTACAAAAAGCCGTGCGCCCGCTTGAAGGTTAAAACAATAATAAATTCAGTTTGGTCCACTATTTCTCGTTTTGGTCCTTTTTCTGAAAATTTTTGGTCCACCGTTTTGTTTTGGAGTCGCAACCGTCTTTGCACATCCCACGGAAATTGAGATAGGTTGATTCTGATTATCATACATCGATCTTCATCGATGAAATAGGTGTTAGAACTTAAAAATAAAAAAAAATAATTTGCAGAATAGCCGTTACCTTACATATTGACCAAAAAGTGGTTTTTGACTTTCTGGTGCAAGTTAAGTGTTATAAAGGCCATATAATAATCAAACTTCGGAAATATTAGTGAAAATTATTTTAAAAAACTTGAATGCAAATCGTCACTCGCGTTACACCAAAAAATCGTTAATAAAAACGAACCCTTATGAGCTGGAGCAAAAAGGAAACATCGAGATGAACGGATTTTTAAGTTATTCTCATTAAGATATCCGTTTTTATGAAAAACATGTATTTTCGTCACTCGCGATACATAAAAAAATTGCCATATATTTTTATGAATAGCTTTAGAAGTAAAAGTAGGCTGTTGATCAACACTTGTAAAATGTTTGGTCAAGATGCCATTAGTGTTTACTATGTACTAATAAATTGATATAAGTCAAATTCAATGCCATTGTTATCTTTCCAAAAGAGGTAGAAAATTTCTCTTATTTATTTTTAAATACGTTCACTATTTTAAAGCTGTTTTCCTATAGTAATGCCAATATGACGCAAAGCTCGCAGAAATTAAGATATGTTGATTCCGATTATCATACATCGATCTTCATCGATGAAATAGGTGTTAGAACTTTAAAAAAATAAATAATTTGCAGAATCGCCGTTACCTTAAATATTGACTAAAAAGTGGTTTTTGACCTTCTGGTGCAAGTTAAGTGTTATGAAGGCCATATAATGATCAAATTTAGTAAATATTAGTGAAAACTTGGCATTTAACTCTTATTTTTATTCTATATATACGATGGACATTATTGTAAGGTCATGCCAAATGCATATAGTTAAATCAGCTTGTCAAAATTTAAAGCAAGACTACCTTAAAAACAAATTTAAAGTACTAAATACATGTGGAGTAGTAAAAAGAGTCAGTCGTGAGTAGACTACGGTGGAGGTTGAACGCTAAACGTGGACGCTGTTAATACGTAGTTTTCTATCATACATTTTTCTCATTTTTCACTATTGTCCAAACACCCATATATGAATTACTAAATATATTACATACAAAATATATGTATGTACTGAACTGTTAATTTAAATAAAACCCCACATACATACAATAAAAAATATGAAATTTTTCATACTGAAAAATACACGTATAAAGAAAAGGAAGTGACGATTGTATATGACAAAAAGTTCCCTCACATTAGATCCCTCACATTAGAATCGACTTCCCAAACATTTACTTTCCTATGATTCAGAAGTAACGCGAGTGACGAATTTCTTGTAACGCTTTTCTTCTAATATACATATTTTAATTTTTCAAGTTTTTTTGCATGTCACACTTACATCAATTCTTAACAAAGTCTCATTAACAGAAATTAGTTCAGGGAAGCCATTTCACAGAGTTTAAGATTCGAAAAATGCTCCAAAATATCTGAGCCAAAAATTGTAACGCGAGTGACGGACAGTTTTTCTTAATTTTTTCTTTTAATTACTAATCTAATTTAAATTTTTTTTTGGCATTTTCAATAAAGCTCCTCTAGCTAGATCATATATGTAATACTTCTATATTGGCAGCAAGGTATCTTCTCAATGTGTAATAATTACGAAATCAATTCGAGGCAAGCTCCCAACAAACATGGAGCACCAAAAACTCAAACGTTTGAGAGAACATCTATTCTCAACTTTTTCTCAAATGTTGTTTATATAACAGGATTATTTGTTGAACTAATAATTAAAAAAGTATTAAGTAAAACTTAACTGCATAAATGGAAACTCGCCTTTTATTAAAATATTTCATATTTCATATTTCTTTATTCAGTCTATGATTTACAAGAATCTTACAGACTACATTAAACAAAAGTGTTTATAAACCAGCAATATTTCTAGGCAATTTAACTTAAAACTATTTAGCTTAGTATAGAGACTAACAAATTTTTGAAGCAAGGCCGGGATATAGAGAAATCAATACAATGATTATAATTAATTGCATTTATAACAACTAGAGCACGTGTGATAGGCCCATTGCGCGCGTAATTAGTCCTAAAGTTTTCAATTGCAAACATAGTATGCTGACGCAAGTTCCTCGATGGCACATGAAAGTTCAAGGATGCTAGAAGATCCGGACAGTCAATATTGCCATTCACAATATCATAAATAAATAAAATTGACGAGATTACCCTTCTATTCTCTAAAGTATCAAGATGAATTAATTTACACCGAGAAATGTATGACGGAAACGGAAATCGAAATTAAATTCGGACAAGCAAAATTTCATAAAAATTCTTTGCACCCGTTCAAGTCTCTTACTATGCACCTCATAACACGGACTCCAGATTATTGATCCATATTCGAGCCTTGAGCGAACAAAGGTATTGTATAATAATTTTTTAGTATATGGATCCTTAAATTCAGAACCATTTCTTTTTATGAACGCCAATAACGAGTATGCTTTAGGAATTATAAAATTGAGATGTTCAGTAAAAGTAAATGAAGAATCAAATACAATACCTAAATCCCGAATTTTAAACACCCTAACCAAAGGCACGCCAGAGACATAATAGGTTGAAATTAAATTATTATTCAACTTAGAGTACGTAACACAATAGCATTTATCGGCATTAAGAGTTAGCCTATTTGTGTGGCACCACTCATAAAAATTATTTACTTCCGACTGAAGTACGAGAACATCAGACTCATTCTTAACTTTAAAAAATACTTTTAAGTCATCAGCATACAGAAGATAGCTACATTGCTTAAAGCATGCACTTACATCATTTATAAATAAAATGAAAAAAAGCGGGCCAAGGATGCTACCCTGCGGAACACCTGAGGTTGCCACGTACGGACAAGATCTTATATTATCTAAAACTACAAAGTTAACTCTGTTAGATAAATATGATTCTATCCATTGTAAAAATGTTGAATGGAAGCCCAATTTTTGTAGCTTTGCTAATAAAACTCTGTGAGAAACTCTATCGAACGCTTTCGATATATCAGTATAGATGCAGTCGACCTGACACCCATCTGTGAATGACGAGATGCAATAATTGGAAAAAACAACGAGATTGGAGACAGTGGACCGTCCAGGAACAACCCCATGCTGATTTGGGCAAATAAATCGGTTAACCAAAGATGATAATTTAGCCATTACTATCTTCTCAAAAAGTTTTGAAATAACTGGAATCTTCGATATTGGACGATAGTTTGCAACATCAATTTTCTTACCACACTTATGGATAGGTTGAATAAAAGTAGTTTTCCAATCATTTAAAAAAATTCCTGACTTAAGTGATAAATTAAATATATGCAACAGAGGCTTTGCAATAGAGGTTACACATTGCTTAAGAAAAAATGATGAAAATTGTAGATAATCACATTTCTTCGAGTTTTTTATAGATTGAATATTTAGAATAATGTCGTCAATATCAAGAACTAAAGAGGAAAAATTAAAACAAGACGTTATATCGTTTAACGCAGCCCCATCATCGATCCAAGAATCATCAGTGGCAAAATTTTCTTTAAAAAACTCAGCGAATAAATTAGCAGACTCATTAGTTGATGATGATTTTCTGCCTCGGTAAGACACAGAGTACGGAATAGTGGAAACCGATTGCTTAGAACGAATAAAATTCCAAAACGATTTAGGATTACATTTAATAGTATTTTCAAAATTAAGGATATATCGATTATATAGAAATTTATCGAGACAATTGAACTCTTTCGCATAATTCAAGTACTCTTGCTTGAGTTGAGGGCATCCCGAGTTCTTAAAAAGTTTATGATATTTATTACGCAAGTTTTTAAGTTTTTTTAGACTCTTGGTATACCAAGGCAACTTATACACTCTTGTCGGGAAACGAGGAATATTATTGTTTGCAATTTCCAAGATATTACTTTTAAATAATTCAAAGCAATCAGCGAGATCACGGTCACTAAAAAGAGATTGCCAATCTATATTCGATATCAAATTATTAATCAAGGCAAAATCACAACGACCGTAATTGAAACTAGCATCATTATCAAATAAAATATTTCCAAACTCATAAAATTCAAGTTCCAATATCAGTGGTACATGATGCTTATCAGTAGCGGATAACGGACAGCAAGACTGAATCAAATTAAAATTAAGGCCATTGCTTACAAAAATAAGGTCTAAGATTTTATGTAACGAATTTACAAAATTATTGATCTGAACTAATTGCAAACTATAAAAACTATCAACTACGTACATGTCATTAGCGTAATTATTATTTGTTGGTATGAGAGTATTCTCACCTGGAAGATAACTCCAGATGATTTTACTTAAATTAAAATCCCCTAATACGCAAAAGTGAGAATCCGAGTTAGACCTCGAAACATGCATTATATTATCAACATGATCTTCATATAATTTGTCGGAACTATTAGGTGGTATATAGGATACGCTTATAAATAGGCTTTCTGATTTAGCTTTAATACAAATGATTAATTGATCAATAAAACTATCATCAATATATAGAGGAACAACGGAAGTCAGTAAGTCTTTCCTTACAGCTATTAGAACTCCGCCTCCTCGAGATAGACCAGTACTTAGGCTATCTCGATCTTTGCGAAAAACAGTGTACAAATTATTATCAAAGAATTCATAATCGAAAAAGTCAGCAGTTAACCACGTCTCCACTAGAACTATTAGGTCATAGTCCTCACTTGTCGAGGCAGTGTAAATAGCAGAGGCTTTAGTTCTCATGCCTGAAATATTTTGAAAATATATTGATAATGTGCTCTTCGACAAACGAGCTTTATCGTTCGTAACTGAAATACGTGAATGATCGATGTTTTCTGATTGCGCGTTTACGAGTTGTCCTCTTGAGGTACAACTTTTGGAAAAAAACGAAACGGCCTAATTTTAACATCCGATGGCCAAATTGATGCATCGAGCAGCTTACTATAATTAGAAGAGGTAACTCCAAGCTTAAAGTTGACACTATGTAGGGATTTAATGTCAACGTCCTTTTTGGTCAGACGCTGGCAACGCAATAACGACGGTGAAATATTTGCAGACTGTGATACATAACCAATTATTGCCTCAGCATTTACTGATGGTTTAAACGATGATAAATGAAGCCATTTAAAGCGTACACTAACATCCAGATTAGCATTGGAGTTGCTACCAACAACTATTGGGCGCGCCTTTTGATACTTCATCGTATCACCTTCAGAAAATTTTTCACCTTGCTTGTTGGGATATGCATTAGAAGTTGCTGAGCTAAACGAAGCAACTGACTCAGCAATATCAGAAGAATGGGTATTTGTTTAGCATGATTGGCATCTCTGAATAAATATTTCAATGAGAGCATGTGGATTCCATTTCGATCCACTCCGCTCAGTTTGAGAAACGTTTGAAAATACTGCCGTTCTCAATTTGAAAATCAGGGAAAATCCCATATTAAAAATGAGCCTTTTAGGTTGAGAACGCTATCAACGGTTATTTCGCCTCAAATTGAAAACGAACGTTTGAGATTTGAGAAGATGATTGGTTCTCAAATGCATCTCAAATTGAGATTAGCTAAAAATGTTTGTTGGGCTAGTACCGTTTTTGTCAATGTATTGTGTACGTGTAAGTTCATAAACGAAAAAATTGAAAAAATTGTCAAAGCAATAAAGTAACGGATTTCATTGATAGGGGCCCAAATTTATTGAAACCAAATTAATTTTTTTTTTTAAATATGTATGTTGAGGCTTGTTGTTACAAGTATAATGGTAAGGTATCTATAGTTTTTCGTCTCAGAGCCCAATCAGTATACTTAAGCTAACTTAACTTAAGCCAAAAGTTTCTAATATTTTCGTACAATTTATACAGATTTCTCGTATTCCAGGTTGGCCTTAAGTTAGGTATACGTAAAGACAGATTGGACCTTAACGGGGCCCTATATTGTGATTAGCTAATAACTTTCAAGGAGCGGGGTATGGGTTTAGAATATGCCCGAAGTAAATCCACCAAATCGTTCCCAAGACAGTCGGGCAGTAGCGCAAGGGAGTAACGGAACGTACCGGATTCATCCGGCAAAGGACTGTCAACACCCGTACAACCCCTGTCAGGTCTGTCACGTAACTTTTTATAAGTGGATCTTCCCACTAGGCAGGGTAAAGTATGGCTACAACAACATCAACAACAATATATATAGTATATTGGATTATTCGCTACTATCTCCATAATGGCATAACCGAACTTGAGACAGACAACAGACTACATTCTGTTATAATAAGCTAGGTTCACAGCGAGCTAAGCTCTGTGGCCCAGGCATTTTTTATAGTTCCCTTTTTTACTTTTAAAATTTATAAAAAATTAAATTTGATTAAGGCATGTCCGTCCGTCTGTCCGTCCGTGTACACCATAACTTCAGTAAAAATTGAGATATTTGCATGAAATTTTGTACACAGGTTACTTTCTGGCCAAGGTAGGTTGCTATTGAAAATGGCAAAATCGGATGATAACCCCGACCCATTTTTCCATATCGAAAATTTCGAAAATCACACAAATTGACTTATCTCGGCAGCTGAAATGGCTAAAATGATATAATTTTATAGGTGAATCCCCCTGGTCATTCTCTTATGATTTTTCCATAAATTTTTTATAGTGGGCGTGGCACCGCCCACTTTTAAGGGAGGCGTTTTTGAAAATTTGACTGTATAGTGGGCGTGGCACCGCCCACTTTTAAGGGAGGCGTTTTTGAAAATTTCGGCACAAAGCATACTAGTATCGTTGGGAGTATACCTAATGAAAGTGGATAAAATCGCCTTTCAACCACGCCCACTTTCGATATCGAAAATTTCGAAAATCTCACAAATTGACTTATCTCGGCAGCTGAAATGGCTAAAATGATATAATTTTATAGGTGAATCCCCTTGGTCATTCTCTAACGATTTTTACATAAATTTTTTATAGTGGGCGTGGCGCCGCCCACTTTTAAGGGAGGCGTTTTTGAAAATTTGACTGGTCGTAACTCTTAAACAGATTACGATAGAACGATGGAATTTGGTACAAAGCATACTAGTATCGTTGGGAGTATACCTGATGAAAGTGGATAAAATTGCCTTTCAACCACGCCCACTTTCGATATCGAAAATTTCGAAAATCTCACAAATTGACTTATCTCGGCAGCTGAAATGGCTAAAATGATATAATTTTATAGGTGAATCCTTTTGGTCATTCTCTTACGATTTTTCCATAAATTTTTTATAGTGGGCGTGGCGCCGCCCACTTTTAAGGGAGGCGTTTTTGAAAATTTGACTGGTCGTAACTCTTAAACAGATTACGATAGAACGATGGAATATGGCACAAATCATACTAGTACTGTTGGGAGTATACGTGATGAAATTGGATAAAATCCCCGTCCAACCACGGCTACTCTCGATATCGAAAATTTTGAAAATCACCTAAAAGACTGGTCGTAAGTTTTAAACTGATTACGGTAGAATCGTGAAATTCGGCACAAGGTATACTAGAGTTATAGGAAGTATACCTGTTGAAATTAAACGAAATCGCTTCCCTATCACGTCCACTTTTAATATGGAAAATTTCGAAAATCACATAAATTGACATAATTCGGTAAGGTAAATAACTAAAATAGTATAATTATAGTATAATTTGGTAGTTAAATTTGTAAGAAATTGTCTACTATTAACGAGTCTTAAAAGATGAACTAATTTTTTTAAGTGAGCCACCTATAATTTTTTCGACGGCCATGTATTTTATTGAAAGTGGGTAGTATGGCTCAGAACGATTAAACAAAAATACGTATACAATTTTTCAAAATTCGAACTATTTGGAAAGTTATATCTATCAACAGTTTTCGAAATTCCTCACTTTTTGATGATTTTCTCACGATTGGTCAAACCGATTGTGCTAATTTTTTAAATATATATAAAAGATGGTATCTTCTACAAAAGGACATTTCCAATTTTAACTTCTGTAATCGAACGGGGCCCCTCTGATACCGGGCCGCCTCGGAGAGTAACTATGGCCTTACCGCGGTATGGGGCTCTGCCGCGGAGGACGATACATTCCCCTTACTCTTCCTTTGACCCTAAACTGGCCTTGCCCGGCGAGGGGTCGTACGAACAAGATGAAAGATAGTAACAAAAACCCTAAAACTAAAGATACAACAATGTATACTGCACAGCAGAGGAGGAAAATGCTGGAGCAAGCGAGAACGCAACGTCGGAGGACAAACTCCATTTCCTTATCAGCCGAGAGATCGACAGCGATGGCAACTACGAGTCGATTAGCTCTGGATAACAAGGGGGCAATCCCCAAAGTAAGTACCGGTACAAACACGGTGAAGCCAACAACGGCTAAAGCCCCAGTAAGTGCCGGTACCGAAACCAAGTCTTTAACGCCTGTGGCAGTGGTCTCACGACCTGGCCCCAGAGATCCAAATAAGGGAACGACCGCGATGGCAACTACGGGTCGAAATTTACCCCAAAAGACATCTCCCAGTCGCTCTGAGTACTTGGACAAAAGAGCGGCCGCAAGGATCCTGAAGAAATACGAGGGTATTTCACAAGAGACGCTATCGACGAATGCTAGAAAGACGGTGGAGATGGCTGAAGCTATCTTACCGAACTTCCAAAGCGATTACGCGCCAAAGAAGGTTAATGGAAATCCCTTCAAACGCCAGAGATCGGACGTGGATTTAAAACCTCACCCGAAGCGGCAGCAACACGCCCCCGTAATGGGTAAACTCAACTTTGCTTAAGTGACTAAGGATAAGATCCTCATAGGCGTCATTGACCGAGGTAATGAAAGCTGGGCCATACCTAGGGATCAGTGGCGGTACGTCCGGAATGCTACCGGGTGCCACTCCGATGGGTTCTGATGCGGGATGGCACCAGGGCCGAATCAAGGTATTCGCTTGCGAGGATGCAAAAACTGTTGCACTGTACAAGGCAGCAGCTGCAAGACTAGGTGAGATCTACCAGGGGGCAAGAATCGAGGTTGTCGACTGGAAGGACTTCCCGGCTCGGCCAAGGGCAAGAGCGTGGATTCCTGCTATCCCTGCTGAACCTGAGAGAATTCTCAGGATGCTGAGGATCATGAACCCGTCTCTCCCGACGAAGGACTGGGGTGTCAATCTGGTCGAGGATGCGGTAGGGCCTGATAGGCAAGTGATCTTCACCTTAAATAAGAAGGCACTCGAGCCCCTTAAACGGTGCAACGGACGAGTGTACTACGGTATGGGTCAGATCGTGATTCACGTGTACCGCGGCGATGCACAGCGCGCTGCTATTTCGGCTGCACCGGAGGACTCGCACATGGCAGTGCCGGAAGGTGAGTTGGAGATGTCCGACTCGGAAAGTATGGTATCTGCCACGTCAAATGGCGAAGGAGCAGTGGACAGCTAGGAGATGGGAGACAGCCTGCTGGACGGGGAAGACCTCAACGTCACAGTGATAGCAGCTAGTCCTGAGCGCACCAATGTTGACACTGCCACAGTTAGTAGGATTTCTGCCACGCCAAACCGTGGTCTGAACAAATCGTCGTTGAAAGATAAGCCTCCAGACGAGGCGGAACTCGACGATACGGCGGTGGCAGGGAAGTCTGAGCGCTCTCATTGTGGTGGTGATTCAGATAAACCTGCACAAATCTAAAGCAGCCTCGGCTGCATTAATCAGTCGTCTCTCTAAAGGCGACGTAGATGTGGTCCTCATCCAAGAACCCTGGGTCAACAGCCCAAGGATTTGCGGTTTGGGGACTAAGGGTTTTAAGCTTATTCGAGCCAGCGAGGGGGGCAGGGTTAGAGCCTGTATTTTGGTTAAGTCTGAGCTGAATGCCTTTCTCTTGCCCAGTTTAACAGTCGACAGTACCAGTCTGACGATGGCGTCGGTCTATATGCCCTACGACGCCGAAGAACCTCCGCCACAGAGGGAGGTAAAAGACCTGGTGGCAAATTTTTCCATGGGTCATCTTATTATCGGAACTGACGCCAATGCCCATCACGTCCAGTGGGGAAGCTCCGATATCAATGCTAGAGGAGAGTCGTTGTTTGACTATTTGTTAACAACTAACCTGGTAGTTTGCAACGTGGGTAACGAACCTACGTTTATTACTAAAACCCGCAGGGAGGTCATAGATCTCACTATTTGCAGCGAAGGCGCTTATGAGTGGGTCAGAAAATGGCGCGTTCTCGATGAGCACTCATTCTCCGACCACCGGTACGTAGAAATAGTTCTAGACTTTTCTGTTGAGCAGCCGGTTATGAAACGCAACCCACGTAACACTAACTGGCAGCTACACAATGAAATACTATCTAGGGACTTGCCAGCACTGCCCCACAAGTCCCCTCATCAGTAGGGGATTTGGAGGATCTGGTAAAGACCTTTACAACGGCGCTCTCGAATGCCTTAGAGCAGGCTTGCCCAGTGCCAAAACCACGCGGTAAACATAGGCCGCATTGGTGGTCCTACGACCTGGACTCGCTCCGAAAATCATGTAGGACACAATTTAATAAGGCCAAGAGCCTTGGCACGGAGACTCAATGGCTCGAATATAAAGTTAAACTCAGGGCCTACAAAAAAGCTCTGAGGCAGGCGAAGAGAGTATCGTGGAGAAATTTCTGCACTGGGGTCGAAAATGTCGACGATACAGCGAGACTTAGACGAGTGCTCTCAAAAACTCAAACAGCCACAAGCTATTTGCGCAAACCTGACGGATCCTGGACCAGCACGGAGAGGGAAACCCTAGAGCTGCTCTTGAATACGCACTTCCCAGGGAACTTGCATGAGGAACCCGTAGCACCTACAACAAACCTGGCTGTATACATACCCATCACGGAGGAAAAGGTTAGGTGGGCGGTTAAAAGCTTCGAACCGTTCAAGGCTGCCGGGCCAGACGGGATTATTCCCGCACAACTCATAAACACGCTGGAGCCAAATGGCTGGTATTTCTCTATACAGCCTGCCTTTCTCTTAGCTACATTCCGTACTCCTGGAGAAGGGCCACGGTAGTGTTTATTCCTAAGGCGGGGAAGGCGTCTCATTACGAGCCCAAGGACTACAGGCCGATCAGTCTTTCATCCTTTGTGCTCAAAACCTTCGAGAGGATAATAAATGACTACCTCTCCTCTACTATTGATAGCAACCTGATCTGTAGCTATCAGCATGCATACACCAAAGGGAAATCTACAGAAACTGCGCTTCACAGCCTAGTTTCTGTTATTGAAAAATCGCTGTATGAGAAGGAGTACTGTCTTGCGGCCTTTTTAGATATTGAAGGAGCCTTCAACAGCATAAGCCCTGATGCTATAAACACCGCTTTAACAAGTCTGGGCATAAGCAGGTCTCTTATTGGACTTATTGATCAACTACTAAAGGGTAGACGAATAGTTTCATCACTCGGCTCGGTTGATTTATCATGCTATGTCACAAGGGGAACGCCTCAGGGTGGTGTTCTCTCCCCGCTTCTATGGAACCTCACTGTCAACTCGATGCTGCGAGACACAAGCTGGGGGCGGGAAGGTAGTGGCATATGCGGACGACTTAGCTATAGTATATAGGGGCAAATTCCCACAAGTCCTGTGCGACTTGATGCAAGTAGCACTGCGAGAGGTTTCCTCATGGTGCTCGCGCTGCGGACTGAGCATCAACCCGGGAAAAGTAGAACTGGTCCTCTTTACCAACCGCTATAAGATACCACCGCTAATATTACCAAAACTGAATGACGTGCACCTGAACTTGGCTGACAGAGCCAAGTTCTTGGGCACAGTTCTGGATAGGAAACTAACCTGGAAGGAGAATGTTCTTCAGCGCCAGAAGAAAGCGTGTATTGCACTCTACACGTGCAAAAGAGCCATTGGAAAGAAATGGGGGCTCAGCCCCAAAATATGCAAATGGATCTACACTGCAATCATTCGACCAATCATGCTCTATGGAGTTGTGGTATGGTGGCCTGCGCTGAGCAAGGCAACAAACCTTAATCTGCTAGGTAAAATACACAGATCTTGCATGATCTGTATAAGCGGTGCGTTAAGAACAACGCCCAATGAAGTACTCCAGGCCATTCTTGGCAATTTGCCACTCGATCTGGAAGGGCACCGGGTGGCAGCAGCATCGGCTCTGCGTCTAAGGGAAACGTCCGGCTGGGGCGCAAGAACTACTGGACACGCCTGTATTTTGGGATCCTATGGAAATGGTGGAGCACCTCATCTGCAACTGCCCGGCTTTAAGTGGCGCGAGAATGCGCTTTTTGGGAGTTCCCTTCCTGGTTAGCCTACGCCAGGTCACGGAGCTGGACATAAAGGACCTGGTGGCCCTCATCAAGTCATCTAAATGGTTCGAGGTGGAGTAACGGTGTCGGTATAGGAACGTCAGTCTCGGGATTCTGCTATGTGGAGAATTCCGTTAATACCGGGATTTTCCATATGGGTCCCGGAACTGACTTTCCCAGTGTTGGCGGTATCACAACGGGCCTTTTAATACTGGCCTAGGTGTGCCTCTGCGGCAGCCACTTGAACCTAACCTAACTTTAACTAGTAAAATATTGTTTCTGATGTAACGCGAGTCACGATGGAAACGCCCATATGCATATATGTATATATAATACTTCTATATTGCTAGTACAATATACTCGCATTGAGTTTCCGGCTCACCATTAAAGGGAGACAGAGCATATAATTTTTGAGATTGTAGTAGTATACGTGTGAATTTAAAAATATTTTCATAAAATGAAATGTCACATTTCACAGGGGCGGTTCAAGTTTTTTTGTTCCAATTTAGAAACGCAATTTGGCTGATAATGAAAATTACAAGCACGAGACAGAATGCTCGAATAGCCCCACATACCGACATATTTTTCTGTTCTGATTTTAAGGTCCGTTAAACACTTTTTCAAACATTTAGTATCCGTTCCACGGAAAGTTAGATTTAAATTTCATATTTATATAGCGACCATGATGACAGACGCTGCTGATCAAATGACTTACAAAGCCCTTGAACCGATTATGTCTGAGTGGCCTTGCCAGGCTGTCGCCTTCGCACATTATTTCACCACCGAACGGATATTCAGTGGCTATCCATAGGATACACCGCACATTGAAGAATAGCTCTGGCCAGTTGAATGGCGTTCAGAAACTTTCCCCACTTGTGTGGACTTCTACACACGGCCCCAACCTCTGTGAATATGCGGTGTCTTGAATTGGCGCCAGTTAGCTCAACAAAGAAACGAGGCTGAAGAACTTGAGGAATAAATTTTTTAAAAAATTCAAGACTACAAAGTCTTTGGTGGTCAAAAGGAAATACATCCATTTCAACAAAAAATTTAAAGCTTTGAGTAAGAGACTGCATAGTAATTTTACTCGAAACTTTGAATCTTGCATTAAAGATAATCCCAAGGCTTTTTGGAATTATGTAAAATCCAAAAAAGCTACCTCGAGCATTCCATCGTCGGTATTTTACAACGGGACTCATACCTCTTCACCTATGGAGTCGGCTAATCTTTTTGCAGATTTTTTTTGCTCCAATTTTGATACTCATCCGGTTAGTGTTCGTGAGTCCTCCTCAATAGTAGACTCGCCCATTAACTTCGGAGCTCTTACCCTTTCTCTGGACGATATTGTTGATGGGATTCGGAATCTCAAATCGTCTTCCCAGACAGATATAGACGGTTTATCGTCTTATCTCTTCAAAAATTGCAAAGATATAGCCACCCCGCTTCTCTTTATCTTCAACTAATCTCTCGATTGTGGTGAGTTCATTGATGCTTGGAAGCTAACTTTCATATCACCCATTTTTAAAAGTGGTAATAAAAATAATGTTGCCAACTATAGACCAATTTCCAAATTGTCTTCTGTTTCTAAACTTTTTGAGTACGTCGTAAAACAAAAAATCAGTTTTGCCGTCAAGCTATTAATCAGCGATAATCAGCATGGTTTCATGCCTGGTAGATCCACGGTTTCCAACCTGGCAATTTTTTCTGAGTACTGCCTTGCAGCCTTCAACAACCGCTTTCAAGTCGATGCGGTTTATACGGACTTCTCCAAAGCATTTGACAGAGTTAGTCATCCAATCTTGATTTCTAAATTAGCCAGACTTGGCTTTCATTCAATATTTTTGTCTTGGATTAAATCATACCTTCACTCACGCAAATGTGTTGTTGTTGTGGACAATACTCATTCCGAGCCTTTTATTGCCTCCTCTGGAGTACCGCAAGGAAGTATTTTGGGGCCTTTGCTCTTTGTGATTTTTATTAACGACATTTCAGCCTGCTTTCAACATTCTAATTTTTTGCTTTACGCTGATGATTTGAAAGTGTTCACAGCTCTTTCTACTCCTTCTGATGCGGATAACATTCAGTCTGATCTGAATAATGTTGCTGATTGGTGTCGTGATAATAATCTGCCTTTAAATATTGGCAAATGCTTTCATGTAACCTATTCTAAGTCTCGTTGCACAATACCCACTGCATATTATATTGGCGGATCCCGCCTGGCCACTCGTTCAGAGATATCTGACTTAGGTGTAGTTTTCGACTCGCTCGACTTTCGTTGAGGTCCTTGAACTTTTCTGAGCCGATTCCTTCTTACAATTCTAGATGTTCACTCATTAGCCTCCAATCACTTCAATGTAGAAGAGCAATTCTTTCTCTTACTTTTGTCTATGACATTATCAATGGTGTGATTGACTCACCACGTCTACTTGAGAATATTTGTTTCCACATACCCCCTAGGTTACTTCGTAACTGGGATATGTTTTATATTGACCGTGCCCGAACTATCTATGCCTCTAATGCTCCTATCTTAAGAGCATTGAAAGAGTTCAACTCTATTTCAAATTCTTCAGCCTTTGACTTTTCTTTACCTAAAACTGCGTTCAAATCTTTGTTAAGTGGTGTAAGTTTTTGATAAAATTGATAAGGGCTGTATTTTTAGTACACAATCAAGTAGTCTTTAAGTTTTTTTGTAATCTAGACTATGAATGGAATTAAATAAATAAATAAATAAATAAATAAATAAATAGAAGTATTATATATATGTAGTAAGTACATTAGACTGAGCCAAAAAAAATTTCGTTTTTTCAAAAATTGTATTGATTTATTTTTTCAAAAAGGTGAAATAATTATTGGTGGGATTTTAAAAAACTTCAATTTTATTATACAGCTTTGTTTTCTAAGACTCAAAAAGAATCTATTGAAACGAAATATTTATTATTTGATATTTTTAATATTGGTTATAATAGTTATAACTCTGCTTTTTCCTTTTTTGTAGCACTGTGTTATTAAATGAAGTTGAAGTTAAATCTTGATATTTATTTCTAGACGAAGATGGCTATGACACCGATGATCCTATCGAAAGTGACAGTGAAGTTGAGGATGAAGACGAAATAAACAGTTCTGCAAAACTGAATTATCCACAAACAAAACACAATATAGAGCATTTAAACCCGTCTTCGTATTCTTGGAGCATTTTACGGCTTGCGATCATTCAACTAATTTCATCTAAAATTCAGGAGTTTATAAACGTTGCTGGCATCGAGATTCAAGGTAGTATTTATTGTATTTAAGTTGTAATCGGGTTTGTAAAATAATATGTTTGCCTTTTATCTTAGACCTTCCTGTTATGAGTCCTCTTTCGCATGAGCTTCTGAGAACACTAAAGCACTGGCAGGATAGTGCAATTCATGTGTTAATAACCAAAGGACCGCCTCCTGAAGAATTTGTGTCTGGTAATGCTATGTAGTGTCTGTATTCACATTATGGAGCTTTGCTTTTATATTAGGGTATTTCCTGGTGTTGCGAATAAATATTGGCTTCGCCCGCGTGTGCCCATTCGCTCGTGTTCGAAAATGTGATTTCGTGTCGTGTTCGTGCGTGATCGTGTTGAGTCCGATATCCAAAAAAAAAACACGCACGAAAAATCACGATCTACTCTTTTCATTTTCATATTCACAAAGGCCCTAATAGCTATATGACACTATGTATTTCCACTTTAATGTTTTTATATTTTTTGCCAGTATTTTTGTCTACGAAGGAGTGAGACAAAGACTGCACGCTACGCACAAGAAACCCCGTTTGACATGTTTTGGTTTACATACACTTTTTTTTTAATTTTTCTGCACTGTTTTTCACAATAGACAAACAAAAAAGACTCTGAAAAATATTTATATGCATATTTTATTTATTTAATTATCTCTAAATGTGTAAATATTTTCCAAAAACCCCTAAACGGGTTGTGCGCTGGGCTTGGGACCCGCCACGTAAAACACTTAATTCCAATGAAAACAAAATCAAAGCCTCGGATGAGAACCCCCTTTAATGTTGACGACCCGGCAAAACGAATAAGGCATAATGATTTGGATATTAGGGCATGTACCGGGAATGTCCGGACCCTTTCAAGGGACGGTGCCGCTGCCCGACTGGTTGATGTCCTCGTAGGCGCAAAGGCCGACATCACCGCCCTGCAGGAAATGCGATGGACGGGAAAGACGACCATCGGTCCTTGTGACGTATACTACAGTGGCCAGACACGCGGCAAAGCGCGTGGTGTAGGATTCGTGGTGGGAAAGAGACTTCGCCGCCAAGTATTAGCGTTCACTCCTGTGGACGAGCGTCTCGCTGCGATCCGCATCAAGGCGAGGTTTTTCAACATAACATTTATCTGCGCCTATGCGCCGACTGAGGAGACGGACGACGCAGAGAAGGACTCCTTCTACGATAAACTTGAACAGACTTATGATCGCTGCCCCCAGCATGATATCAAAATGGTGCTCGGCGACTTTAATGCCAAGGTGGGTAAGGAAGGAGTCTTTGGTCCTACAGTTGGAAAATTCAGTCTTCACGATATAACATCCCCCAACGGCACTAGGTTGATTGACTTCGCCGCTGCTCGCAATATGGTCATCAGTAGTACCAGGTTCCAGCGTAAGCGAATACACCAAGCCACATGGCTGTCCCCTGATCAAAGAACTAGAAACCAGATTGATCATGTCTTGATTGACGGCAGACATAGCTCCACCGTTCTGGACGTGCGTACACTGCGTGGTCCCAATATTGACTCTGACCATTATCTTGTCGCAGCCAAGATACGCACACGCCTCTGTGCAACGAAGAAAGTGCGCACAGTAACGGAAGGAAAGTTTGACGTCGAGAAGCTGCGCATGACACAGACAGCGGATAATTTCACAACTCGACTCTCACACCTGCTAGCAGAGGGCAATCCCCGACCTAACGATGGAAGCATATTTCTCACTCATTGCGTACCGCCGCTGAGGCCACTATAGGGTTCCAGCGAGCCCGCAAGAAAAACTGGTACGATGAGGAATGCAAAACTGCCTCGAAAAAAAAGGACGCTGCCTACAAGGAGATGCTGCGAACGGGCGCAACCCGCAGTGTATGGCAACAATATCGTGAGGCAAAGAAGGAAGAGAGACGCCTTTTCAGAAAAAAGAAAAGTGAGGCCGAAAGGCGTGAGTGTGAGGAGCTTGAGATGCTGGCTGACAGGAATGATGCCCGAAAATTTTATGAAAAGATCCGGCGGATGACGGAAGCTTTTAAGACCGGGGCTAGCTCCTGTAAGGACAATAATGGCGACCTGGTAACCGACGTACAAAGTGTACTTAAATTATGGAGGGAGCACTTCTCCTCACTGCTAAATTGCGAGGGAGACGTCGAACCCGATACCCCAATCCCTGACGATGGAAAAGTCGTCCCACCACCTGACTATGATGAAGTGAGGATAGCTATATCCCGGCTCAAAAACAACAAAGCGCCTGGAATAGACGGACTACCAGCCGAGCTGTTCAAACACGGAGGCGAAGAGCTGGTAAAAAGCATGCATCATGCTCTTATGCAGAATATGGTCAGACGAATGCATGCTTCCGGATTGGAATTTAAGTGTGCTTTGCCCAATCCACAAGAAAGGCGATCCCGATAACCGCACCAACTACCGCGGAATTAGTCTTCTTAATATTGCATATAAGGTTCTTTCTAGCGTGTTGTGTGAAAGGCTGAAGCCCATCGTAGACAAACTGATTGGACCTTATCAGTGTGGCTTTAGACCTGGTAAGTCTACCATCGACCAGATTTTCACGATACCCCAAATCCTGGAGAAGACCCATGATAAAAGAATCGACACACACCATCTCTTTGTCGATTTCAAAGCCGCTTTTGACAGCGCAAAAAGGAGTTCCCGGTATGCCGCCATGTCTGAATTTGACTTCCCTGCAAAGCTTATACGGCTTTGCCAAATGACGTTGAGCAATACCAACAGCTCCGTCAGAATCGGGAAGGACCTCTCTGAGCCATTTGAAACCAAACGAGGCTTCAGACAGGGCGACTCCCTTTCTTGCGATTTCTTCAATCTGATGCTGGAGAAGATAATTCCAGCAGCAGAGCTAAACCGCAATGGTACAATCTTTTACAAGAGCGTGCAATTGCTGGCGTATGCCGATGATATTGATATCATTGGCCTTAACAACCGCGCCGTAAGCGCTGCCTTCTCTGGACTGGATAAGGAAGCGAAAAAAGTGGGTCTTGCCGTGAACGAGGACAAGACGAAGTATTTGCTGTCATCAAAGAAAGAATCGGCGCACCTGCGCCTTGGCAGCCATGTCACTGTTGATAGTTACAAATTTGAAACTGTGAGGGACTTTGTCTATTTGGGAACCAGTATCAACACCGAAAATAATATCAGTCTAGAAATCCAGCGGCGAATCACTATTGCCAACAAGTGCTACTTTGGACTGAGTAGGCAATTGAGAAGTAAAGTCCTCTCTCGAAGAACAAAGATCACGCTCTATAAGTCTCTCATCATACTTGTCCTGATGTATGGCTCAGATTCATGGACAATGTCAAGAGAAGATGAGATGGCCCTTGGAGTATTTGAGAGAAAAGTTCTCCGGAAGATTTATGGTCCTTCCCGTGATGCCAACGGCGAGTATCGAAGGAAATTTAACGATGAGCTGCACGAGCTCTACGCAGATCTGACCATAGTCCAGCGAATTGAAGCCCAAAGACTCCGCTGGCTGGGCCATGTTATGCGAATGGACAAAGAAGCTCCAGCACAGAAGGTTTTCCTATCGTGGCCTGAATTCGGCAGCAGAGGAAGGGGGAGGCCTCGACTGAGATGGAAACAACAGGTGGAGGATGACTTGAACTCCCTTGGGGTTTCCAATTGGCGTCAGTTATCGCTAAAAAAGGAATGACTGGCGTGCTTTGATATGCAACGGCCAAAATCGCTTAGGCGGTTAAGCGCCAATAAATGATGATGATGAATTATCTCACAAACAAATTCATTTTTATATGAATTCGCGCTCAACGCTTTCAATATAAAAAAGTAAACAAAAAATGTTCACATAAAATAAAAGAGAAACGTCCAAGTGACAAAAAAAAACTGAGAAATACCAAATCGATCGAAACCAAATTTTATATATGATATCGTCGACTATAATATTACATATCGGTTTTAGGTATTAGATAAAAAGAAAAAAAATTTTTTTTTTGGTCTCCATAGGGCCACCGGAACTTTGAGCTCAACTCAGCACGTTAAGGCGTCATCGGATCGTGCTGAAAATTTACATGGTTTGTTTTGACTTCTATACATTTTGTGGTGTATTCAGTCTAGTTAATTTCTGATTACACTGTGCAACAAGATTCTACGTAATTGATGTAACCAATTGGAAATGAAACTTTAGCCCTCCCATATCAAAACTTCATACTGGGTTTTTGGCCTATAGGTCTGGTTTTTTTTGTTATTTTTATTCAAATTTGGTAACCCTGTGTATGAAAAAATTTATTAAAACTTGATCAAATTAAGCAATTTTAGATGGGTTTTATTTTACATATCGCTATTTTTTGGTTTCAACAATTACGGAGAGATGGCCCCTCATTTTGTTTCACAGTGTTACCTTTAAACCAGGTAATGCCAAACTACTCAGCAAATAATAAAGTTCATTGACTATATATTTTGTGCTGTATTCAGTCTAGTTCATTTCAGATTACCTTTAAACTAGTCAAGCCAAACTACTCAGCAAACAATTTAGTTCATTGACTATACATTTTGTAGTGTATTCATACTAGTTCATTTTTGATTACCTTTGAACCAGTCAGTGCCAAACTACTCAGAAACATTATGGTTCCCCGACTATACATGTTAAAGTAAAAAGTTAGGTATTGATGAGAAAATAAGCCTTGCAAAAAATTAGCGCTCTAACTTAACCCTTAGGGGTGCCTATTTTTTTTCGCCCTTTTCCATACATTTTGTATGGGAAAAAATGGCATTTTTTTCAAAGTGAATTTTCTTTGAATTTTTGAAACTTTTTCTCAAATACTTTTACACACTATTAAAGTTGAAGCTTTGAAGCTTCCAAAATGGTATGCCATGAGCGATTATCTTAACTATTAAAATAATTACAGCCATTTAAAAATTACTGAGTTTTGTACTATTGCACACACATACACAGTAACATGTATAAAATCTAGTAAATTTTAAATGGTTTAATTAATCGAATAGTTAAGATAATCGCACATGGCATACTATTTTGGAAGCTTCAACTTTAAGAGTATTTGTATACAAAGGGCGAAAAAAATAGCCACCCCTAAGGGTTGAGTTAGAGCGCTAATTTTTTGCAAGGCTTATTTTTTTTGAATCACCCTAGTATGCTAGTATGAATTTCGGGTTGAAATCATACTACACCTTTTCCAGTTAACATTCAGAAAGTTGCTATTTACGAGTGATATTCTCATCAATACCTAAAGTTTCAAGGGGTAAGACCAAAAAAAAAAAAAATTTTTTTTTTTTGAATCACCCTAGTATGCAAGTATGAATTTCGGGTTGAAATCATACTACACCTTTTCCAGTTTACATTCAGAAAGTTGCTATTTACAAGTGATATTCAGAAAATTAAAATTGATATTCAGAAAACTACAATTGATATTCAGAAAGTTACAATTCATATTCACAAAATTTCTTTGTACTCCGCATTTGAAATTTTTTCATATAAACTTGGCTTTCTCAATATCAGTTTTTATGTAATTTTCTGAGTATTAATTGTATTTTTCTGAATATCTAATGGAAATTCTATACATCAGTTGTAATTTTCTGAATATCAAAACGAAATTCTGAATATGAATTGTAGTTTTCTGAATATAAATTGTAAATTTCTGAATATAAACTGAAAAAGGTGTAGTCAGAAAAAGTCTAATCTAGACTAGAAATAATACAAGTCAGAAAAAATTTTATTTCATACTAGTATGCAAAAATTATTTCAAATTTTCCGTTTGCTTCTTTTTTTCTCTTGTAATTTACAGGTGCTTTTTGGAGTTTGGGTAAATACAAATAGGCACTGCTTTCTAAAGAATAAGGTGGTATATTGCTAATAATTTTCGTCGATAAGGCACGAGCAATGATCGGCTTTCAAAAAGCTAAAGGTGGTCCGATGATGTATACAAAGGATTACTATTGGAGTACTCCAACATCAAAAAATTGGAACACATAATCCAACGATTTTTGCAGGGACGCAGAGGCTTAATATGATACTGGTGCATAGACCGACTTTGGAGGTGGGCCGTGTGTACAAGTCCACGCAAGTGGGGAAAGCTTCTGATCGCCATTCAACTGGGAATGTCCAGAGCGATTCTTCTATGTGCGGTCCAAGCAGCTCACTACGTCCGGGAAAGCCCACGTATCCTCTGGATAGCCACTGAACACCCGCTCGTTGGTGAAATAAAGTGAGAAGGCGACAACCTGACAAGGCCACTCCGACATATTTGGTTTAAGGGCTTGCCAGGGGACTTCATCAGCAGCGTCTGTCACCATGAGGTGCGGCTGCAAGCGGGCGTCTGTCTTGAACCAAGCGGCTCGCTATATAAATGTGTAATTTAAATCAACCCCCAGAGAAACGCGTTGTGCGTAGGGTTTGGGACCCACCACATAAAAACAAACTTCCAATGAAATATTCAGGCCTCGGATATGATAACTCACTTTTTAGATAACGACCACTGCAAACGAAATAGGAATATGTTCTTGGAATGTCGAACCTTTAGCAGGGAAGGTGACGATGCCCGCCCAGTTGGGGTCCTCAAACAGGCAAAAGCTGACATCACCGCTATACAAGAAATGCGATGGACGGGGCAAGGTTATAAGACCATCCAAACTTGCAATGTCTACTGGAGCGGCCACGCTAATGAGCGCAGATTCGGCGTCGGTTTTGTGTTGGGAAAGAGGCTTGTAAAACAGGTAGTGTCTTTCACAGCCGTGAACGAATTTGACTTCCCTGCAAAGCTTATACGGCTTTGCCAAATGACGTTGAGCAATACCAACAGCTCCGTCAGAATCGGGAAGGACCTCTCTGAGCCATTTGAAACCAAACGAGGCTTCAGACAGGGCGACTCCCTTTCTTGCGATTTCTTCAATCTGATGCTGGAGAAGATAATTCCAGCAGCAGAGCTAAACCGCAATGGTACAATCTTTTACAAGAGCGTGCAATTGCTGGCGTATGCCGATGATATTGATATCATTGGCCTTAACAACCGCGCCGTAAGCGCTGCCTTCTCTGGACTGGATAAGGAAGCGAAAAAAGTGGGTCTTGCCGTGAACGAGGACAAGACGAAGTATTTGCTGTCATCAAAGAAAGAATCGGCGCACCTGCGCCTTGGCAGCCATGTCACTGTTGATAGTTACAAATTTGAAACTGTGAGGGACTTTGTCTATTTGGGAACCAGTATCAACACCGAAAATAATATCAGTCTAGAAATCCAGCGGCGAATCACTATTGCCAACAAGTGCTACTTTGGACTGAGTAGGCAATTGAGAAGTAAAGTCCTCTCTCGAAGAACAAAGATCACGCTCTATAAGTCTCTCATCATACTTGTCCTGATGTATGGCTCAGATTCATGGACAATGTCAAGAGAAGATGAGATGGCCCTTGGAGTATTTGAGAGAAAAGTTCTCCGGAAGATTTATGGTCCTTCCCGTGATGCCAACGGCGAGTATCGAAGGAAATTTAACGATGAGCTGCACGAGCTCTACGCAGATCTGACCATAGTCCAGCGAATTGAAGCCCAAAGACTCCGCTGGCTGGGCCATGTTATGCGAATGGACAAAGAAGCTCCAGCACAGAAGGTTTTCCTATCGTGGCCTGAATTCGGCAGCAGAGGAAGGGGGAGGCCTCGACTGAGATGGAAACAACAGGTGGAGGATGACTTGAACTCCCTTGGGGTTTCCAATTGGCGTCAGTTATCGCTAAAAAAGGAATGACTGGCGTGCTTTGATATGCAACGGCCAAAATCGCTTAGGCGGTTAAGCGCCAATAAATGATGATGATGAATTATCTCACAAACAAATTCATTTTTATATGAATTCGCGCTCAACGCTTTCAATATAAAAAAGTAAACAAAAAATGTTCACATAAAATAAAAGAGAAACGTCCAAGTGACAAAAAAAAACTGAGAAATACCAAATCGATCGAAACCAAATTTTATATATGATATCGTCGACTATAATATTACATATCGGTTTTAGGTATTAGATAAAAAGAAAAAAAATTTTTTTTTTGGTCTCCATAGGGCCACCGGAACTTTGAGCTCAACTCAGCACGTTAAGGCGTCATCGGATCGTGCTGAAAATTTACATGGTTTGTTTTGACTTCTATACATTTTGTGGTGTATTCAGTCTAGTTAATTTCTGATTACACTGTGCAACAAGATTCTACGTAATTGATGTAACCAATTGGAAATGAAACTTTAGCCCTCCCATATCAAAACTTCATACTGGGTTTTTGGCCTATAGGTCTGGTTTTTTTTGTTATTTTTATTCAAATTTGGTAACCCTGTGTATGAAAAAATTTATTAAAACTTGATCAAATTAAGCAATTTTAGATGGGTTTTATTTTACATATCGCTATTTTTTGGTTTCAACAATTACGGAGAGATGGCCCCTCATTTTGTTTCACAGTGTTACCTTTAAACCAGGTAATGCCAAACTACTCAGCAAATAATAAAGTTCATTGACTATATATTTTGTGCTGTATTCAGTCTAGTTCATTTCAGATTACCTTTAAACTAGTCAAGCCAAACTACTCAGCAAACAATTTAGTTCATTGACTATACATTTTGTAGTGTATTCATACTAGTTCATTTTTGATTACCTTTGAACCAGTCAGTGCCAAACTACTCAGAAACATTATGGTTCCCCGACTATACATGTTAAAGTAAAAAGTTAGGTATTGATGAGAAAATAAGCCTTGCAAAAAATTAGCGCTCTAACTTAACCCTTAGGGGTGCCTATTTTTTTTCGCCCTTTTCCATACATTTTGTATGGGAAAAAATGGCATTTTTTTCAAAGTGAATTTTCTTTGAATTTTTGAAACTTTTTCTCAAATACTTTTACACACTATTAAAGTTGAAGCTTTGAAGCTTCCAAAATGGTATGCCATGAGCGATTATCTTAACTATTAAAATAATTACAGCCATTTAAAAATTACTGAGTTTTGTACTATTGCACACACATACACAGTAACATGTATAAAATCTAGTAAATTTTAAATGGTTTAATTAATCGAATAGTTAAGATAATCGCACATGGCATACTATTTTGGAAGCTTCAACTTTAAGAGTATTTGTATACAAAGGGCGAAAAAAATAGCCACCCCTAAGGGTTGAGTTAGAGCGCTAATTTTTTGCAAGGCTTATTTTTTTTGAATCACCCTAGTATGCTAGTATGAATTTCGGGTTGAAATCATACTACACCTTTTCCAGTTAACATTCAGAAAGTTGCTATTTACGAGTGATATTCTCATCAATACCTAAAGTTTCAAGGGGTAAGACCAAAAAAAAAAAAATTTTTTTTTTTTGAATCACCCTAGTATGCAAGTATGAATTTCGGGTTGAAATCATACTACACCTTTTCCAGTTTACATTCAGAAAGTTGCTATTTACAAGTGATATTCAGAAAATTAAAATTGATATTCAGAAAACTACAATTGATATTCAGAAAGTTACAATTCATATTCACAAAATTTCTTTGTACTCCGCATTTGAAATTTTTTCATATAAACTTGGCTTTCTCAATATCAGTTTTTATGTAATTTTCTGAGTATTAATTGTATTTTTCTGAATATCTAATGGAAATTCTATACATCAGTTGTAATTTTCTGAATATCAAAACGAAATTCTGAATATGAATTGTAGTTTTCTGAATATAAATTGTAAATTTCTGAATATAAACTGAAAAAGGTGTAGTCAGAAAAAGTCTAATCTAGACTAGAAATAATACAAGTCAGAAAAAATTTTATTTCATACTAGTATGCAAAAATTATTTCAAATTTTCCGTTTGCTTCTTTTTTTCTCTTGTAATTTACAGGTGCTTTTTGGAGTTTGGGTAAATACAAATAGGCACTGCTTTCTAAAGAATAAGGTGGTATATTGCTAATAATTTTCGTCGATAAGGCACGAGCAATGATCGGCTTTCAAAAAGCTAAAGGTGGTCCGATGATGTATACAAAGGATTACTATTGGAGTACTCCAACATCAAAAAATTGGAACACATAATCCAACGATTTTTGCAGGGACGCAGAGGCTTAATATGATACTGGTGCATAGACCGACTTTGGAGGTGGGCCGTGTGTACAAGTCCACGCAAGTGGGGAAAGCTTCTGATCGCCATTCAACTGGGAATGTCCAGAGCGATTCTTCTATGTGCGGTCCAAGCAGCTCACTACGTCCGGGAAAGCCCACGTATCCTCTGGATAGCCACTGAACACCCGCTCGTTGGTGAAATAAAGTGAGAAGGCGACAACCTGACAAGGCCACTCCGACATATTTGGTTTAAGGGCTTGCCAGGGGACTTCATCAGCAGCGTCTGTCACCATGAGGTGCGGCTGCAAGCGGGCGTCTGTCTTGAACCAAGCGGCTCGCTATATAAATGTGTAATTTAAATCAACCCCCAGAGAAACGCGTTGTGCGTAGGGTTTGGGACCCACCACATAAAAACAAACTTCCAATGAAATATTCAGGCCTCGGATATGATAACTCACTTTTTAGATAACGACCACTGCAAACGAAATAGGAATATGTTCTTGGAATGTCGAACCTTTAGCAGGGAAGGTGACGATGCCCGCCCAGTTGGGGTCCTCAAACAGGCAAAAGCTGACATCACCGCTATACAAGAAATGCGATGGACGGGGCAAGGTTATAAGACCATCCAAACTTGCAATGTCTACTGGAGCGGCCACGCTAATGAGCGCAGATTCGGCGTCGGTTTTGTGTTGGGAAAGAGGCTTGTAAAACAGGTAGTGTCTTTCACAGCCGTGAACGAGCGTCTCGCCACAATCCGAATAAAACTACGATTATTCACCATATCGTTTATCTGTGCGCACGCACCGACCGAGGACAAGGACGACGTGCAAAATCCATTCGCATTCTTCGCGAAATTAGAAGAAACTTATGAGCGCTGCCCCCGTCATGATATCAAAGTCGTGCTTGGCGACTTTAACGCCAGGGTGGGCAAAGAGGGTGTATTTGGCCCCACTGTCGGAAAGTTCAGCTTCCATGAAAAGACTTCGCCGACTACTTGGTAGCAGCCAAGATTCGTACTCGCCTAAGTACAACGAAAGAGGCACCACAAAAACGCAAGGAAAGCTGGACGTCGAAAAGCTGCAGTCACAACAGACAACCAATGATTTCGCAAAACGACTCGCGCACCTGCTCTCTGAGAGCACAATTCAACCCAGCGGAGTGCACGAGCAGTGGGAGCATATCTCCGGATCACTTCGTACCGCGGCCGAAGAAGTAATTGGATTCCGGCGAATGCGAAAAAACAGCTGGTACGATGATAGAGAGTGCAAAGACGCAATGAAAAGAAAGGACGACGCCTATAAGGCAACATTAAAAGCGAATGTAACAAAGAGCGTGTGTGAACACTACCGCGAGATGAAGAGGGAAGCGAGACGGCTTTTTCGGGCGAAGAAAAGGGAAGCGGAAAATCATGAAATCAAAGAGCTAGCCAGAAGAAGCAACGCCCGAAAATTTTATCAAAGAATTCGACGAATGACGGAAGGTTTTAACCCCGGGGCAAACTCCTGTAAAAATGACAACGGCGACCTGGTGACAGATGTTCAGAGAGTACTAGGGTTATGGAGGGATCACTTCTCTGCCCTTCTAAACGGAGGAACGGAGCAACAATCCAGAGAAGAGGACGAACCCGACCCCACAATCGAAGACGATGGAATCGAAGTTCCACAACCCGACTATGACGATGGCCTGCCCGCTGAGCTATTTAAATGCGGCGGCGAGGAGCTGGTAAGGTGCATGCACCAGCTCTTGTACAGAATATGGTCGGGTGAATGCATGCCTGAAGATTGGAATCTAAGTGTTCTCTGCCCAATCCATAAGAAGGGTGATCCCGCAAACTGCGACAACTATCGTGGAATCAGCCTTTTGAGTATCGCATACAAGGTCCTATCAAGCGTATTGTGCGAAAGACTGAAGCCTGACGTAAACCGAATGATTGGACCTTATCAGTGTGGCTTCAGACCTGGTAAATCTACCGTCGACCAGATTTTTACAATACTCCAAATCTTGGAAAAAACCCCGTGAGAAAAGGATCGACACACACCATCTCTTTGTTGATTTTAAAGCCGCCTTCGACAGCACGAAAGGTAGTTGCCTATATGCCGCTATGCCTGATTTGGGTTTCCCAGCAAAGTGACGCTGAACAACACCACCAGCTCGGTCAGAATTGGGAAGGACCTCTCCGAGCCGTTCGAAACTAAACGAGGTTTCAGGCAGGGCGACCCCCTATCGTGCGATTTCTTTAATTTGATGCTGGAGAAAATAATTCAAGCTGCAGAACTTAACCGCGCTGGAACAATATATTACAAGAGCGTACAACTGTTGGCGTATGCCGACGACATCGACATCATTGGCCTCAACAACCGCGCCGTAACTTCTTTGTACTCCAAATTAGAAAAGGAAGCGGAAAAATGGGTTTGGTGGTGAACGAAGGTAAAACGAAGTACCTGCTGGCATCAAGCAAAGAGTCAGCGCATTCGCGCCTTGCCAACCACGCCACTGTTGGCAGCCATAATTTCGAGATAGTAAGGGACTTTGTATACCTGGGAAGCAGCATTACTACCAACAACAATGTAAGCCTGGAATTCCATAGAAGGATAACTCTTGCAAACAAATGTTACTTTGGGCTGAGTAGGCAATTTAGAAGTAAAGTCCTCTCTCGACGAACAAAAACAACACTCTATAAGTCACTTATCATACCCGTCCTGCTATATGGTGCAGAAGCATGGACACTGACAGCATCTGATGAGGCGGCTCTGGGAGTATTCGAGAGAAAAATTCTTCGAAAGAGGCAGACCTGCGAGCGCGCGGTGTCTCTAATTGGCGCTAGTTGGCTCAACAAAGAACCGACTGGCGTAACATGTTGGACGGCCAAAATCGCCTAGGCGGTTAAAGGCTATTTTAAGTAAGTAAGTAAGCATAGACCGACTAGTACGAGTATATCAACTGGAATGATTGTCAAATTCGTTGACTAGTGTGACAAGTGGTACGATCTGAAGGTGCATAATGATTAGTATGTCCTGGCGCATAGACTGAGTAGTATGTCAACTGGTATGATTCTGATGTATATATGAACTAGTATGTCAACTGGTAAGATTCTGATGCATATATTAACTAGTATGTCAACAGGTATGATTCTGATGAGGATATGAGCTAGTATGACAACTAGTATGATTCTGATGCTTTTTTAACTACAGCTTTTACAGCTTTTTCAGTTTATATTCAGAAAATTAAAATTAATATTCAGAAAATTACAATTGATATTCAGAAATTCCAATTAATATTCAGAATTTCCATTTCATATTACAATTCATTTCCAGAATTTCCATTTGATATTCAGAAAAATACAATTAATATACAGAAAGTTCCATTTGATACTCAGAAAATTAAAATTAATATTCAGAAAATTACAATTGATATTCAGAAAGTTACAATTCATATTCAGAAAATCTCTTTGTACTCCGCATTTAAAATTTTTTCATGTAAATTTGGATTTCTGAATATCAATTTTAATTTTCTGAATATCAATTGTAATTTTCTTAATATTAATTTTAATTTTCTGTATATCAAATGAAATTTCTTTATATCAATTGTAATTTTCTGAATATCAAATGAAATTTCTGAACATTAATTGGAATTTTCTGAATATCAATTGTAAATTCTGAATATCAATTTTTATTTTCTGAATATCAAGTGTAACTTTCTGAATATAAACTGAAAAAGGTGTAGTATTGCAACTGTTATGATTATGATGCATATATGAACTGGTATATCCACTGGTACGTTTTTGTAACTGTTTCTATAACTGTTGTAAGGTAAGATTTCAGCAAAACAACCAACAGTCTTATTACATCGAAACTGATATTGTTGTGTCAATATGTTCCAAAAATAACATATTTTCAATAACTTTGGACAACAACAATAAAAAGATTTTTATCGATGACACATTTTCAATTTTACCGCTGGGGTGTTTTAAACAGTTGATTTTGATCGACAAAAGGTAGAAAAGGACAGTACTGCGTTTCTGTAACTCAATTCGATCGATCGTCTCGACTGAAATTTTCGATTTCACGTCATATTGACGTCACACTCATTTATTTTGTTTCTGTAAAAAAAAAATTAATTTTGTCGATTTACTTACTCACTTGCCTTTGAGGTAGTGACAAAATTTTTTTTTGTTTTCAATTTTGAATCGAGTCGAGTGTGACGACATTAAAATCGAGAATTTTGTACCTACTAGCAAGCGCGCTTGTCCACGCTCTCTTTTACACTTACACACATACTTAGGCTCATAGGTACAGGCATTGTGTATCAGTACAAGTGTGGAATCTTCTGCATATACGTCAAATTTTCAAAGTGAGTTTAACACCTGATGATCAGAGTTGCTTTTTTGGAAAATAGTGTCATATAGCGCCGAGTTGTATTCGATTGCGTAAAAAATTAGTAGTAAATAAAGGGGTAATAGTTCTCTAAATTTTTAAAATAAGGTGAAAAATAATAGTTGAAAACTTCTTAAGTATGGTTTTCATAAGGTCAAATTTTGAAAATTTCTATCGACTTTATCGAAATGAGCGGTAACTGCCAATAAATTAGCTAAAATTATGGAACGGGGCTCGAAAGACGGGGTTTGGCCTCAGGATCACGAATCCGGTAGTGAGCAGTGAAAAGTTATGGTCGAAAAACCGAAAATTGACCCGGGTTCGATACCAAAATTGGGGCGGAATCCATGGTATTTATGTGCAGAACATAATGAGCTGGCAGCCTTCGGCCGCGCTTATAAAAAAATAACCTGGGCCACGCCATCCCAAGTCCGGGGTGTTGCCTGAACCGTGCCACGGTACGCACTTTTTTCGACGTTTTTAGGCGCAGTCTAATGTAAATACAACAATCACATGAAATCTTGAAACTTGGATTGCAAATATCTCCTCAGAGAAGCAAAATATTAAAAAAGCGCTTCCGGATTCGTGATCCTGAGTCCAAACTCCGCCTTTTGAGCCCCCTTCCTATAGTTTTAGCTAATTTATTAGCAGTTGACAGCTAAAGTAGACAATTACCAAATTAACAACCGAATCTCCATAAAGTCGATGAAATTTGACACCTTTTGACCTAATGAAAGCCAGCCTTTAGAGTTGTAATTTATAAAGTTTATTTTACATTTTGAACTTGTAGCACTCTTTTCAGAATTTGTTTGCTACTTTTTAGAATTTGTAAAGATTTAAAAACGTACTGAAAAAGGCAAGAAAAAAATGAAAACTGCTAACAACATTTCACGACAGGCCAATTGCATTATGCTGGCGAAAATTGATGTTGAGACCTGGCTTAATAAATTAAACACAATCTATCTAAAAAATTGTGTTCTCATTTGCGAAGTTCGAACATTAAAATTTTTCCTGAAAATAAATAAAATTTAATCGTTTTAAGTTTTGTATTTTTTTTTTTGAAAAATATAATAAAAGATTCGCTTAAAAATTTCCTTAGGTACAAATTGGAATGAAAAAGTTGTGCAACACAGCAACACTTTTTTGCAAACAAGAACCCTGTCTCATCGTTTTACGGTCCTGTACAAAACCCTGGTTTGCAGAAACCACAATAGCAACCCAGATTTTTGACATGGGTGTGTGTTTTGATTGACGTTGAAGTGTGTTTTGACATTTCTGTCAAAGCTACATTTTACACTTTATGTTATACACAATGGGTACAGGCGAAGAACTTACCGCTTACTGGAATTAGAAGTTGACAAACTGTAAATTAGATGTAAGAAAATATCATAAAAAGAAGAAATTGAAGAGTAAACGATACAGTCTATGAGTAATCGAGATCGGCGGTGCTTTATTTGCGAGTGATAGGTAATTTTCCCAAATTTCATTTGTGCTCCCCTAAAGTATTTACTTAGTGAAAGTAAATTTTATTACTAGTTAATAATTTTAAATTAAATACATTACCAAACAATTGGCAAAAGTGCAAGTGAGTGCTTAATTAAAAAATAATTTTTCAAATAAAATTTTGAACAAAAAAAAAATTTAGTTAAAAATTAAATTTAAAAATACAATTAAATAAATATTTATGATATAAATATATCAAAAAACAAAAAAAAAATAGATTTAATCCATCTTATTAAATAATTAACTGCCTGTCGCGGTCGTGTGTGAAAAAACAAAATACATACAAAAGTTGACAGTGCAGTGCAGTGGCAAAAAGAAACAGAAAAAAGCTGAAAAAGAACAAAAATATATTAAATAACCTAATTTAAAGTTAAACATCAAATAAATTGTTACAGGTTTTAAAATTTATATACTTAAAAAAAAACCTGAAAAAGTTAAATATACAATACAATTTACAAATATTAAAAAACACATACATACAATAAATATTAAAATAAAAAAAGCGCTATGTGAAAAAGAGTTAATTGTAATAAAAAGCTTTTGCGCTATATACTGTGCTGCACACACACATAAAAAATACTGCTGCTAATTATCGATGCCGTTTTGCTCAATATCGTTGCTGTCATTAAGGATTTGGCCAGTTCCTCCAGGAATGAAGTGCAGCTGTTTACTGTGCAAAAGGGAAGTTGAAGCTGGAAATAAAGCAGTCCATAAAGAACAGGTATTGAGTGCTAACAATTAAAAGCTGTTGAGGTTGTTGTTGTTGTTAAATTGCTGCAAAGATCACCCAACAAGCTTTAATTTTTGGCATCTCTTGTATTCACTTTGAAATTAAATAGTTCACGGAGGGAAATCTATGGATGGAACATCCATAATAATTGATATCACATTAAGTAAAAATTGATATTTCTGTCCCATCAATGAATATGGATGTTTCATCAATGTTTTTTTGATAAATCACTATTGAAATGGTATCCATATAAACTATTGATAAATTCTAAATAGTTTAAAAAAACAAAATTTTATATAATTTGACATCTGGTTTCAGTGGGACTCGAACCATGCTTCTCTGGCACGTTAACCCAGTATTCTACCATTCGGCTACGGCATATTATACAATTTTTAGAAAAATGTTCAATCATAAGAAATTCAAAAAATTTTGAATTTAAAAAAACCGCTCCAACAAGTTGTAATATTGTTAGAAAATCCATAGTAAAAATTGTTGAACTATTATGATTATGCGTCACAGAAAAATTTACATTTCGCCCATATATATTAATACGCTGTCTCTATCATTATTACTATGTAGTAAATAGGGATATGGATATACCGACAATAGAAATTCATATCACGACCATAGATATTGACATGCCGTTCAAATATATTAGTATTCTATCCATAAATATAAAAAAAAAGTACATCATATCGAAATGGTTGACATGTCATTTTACTTTTAATTGGGAGCAAATAATATTTGATAACTCGCTCATTCTGAATGGATATTGCATCAAACTCGTCGCTATCAATAGTGATATTGTCACAACATTCAATGCATTTCTCTCAGTATTTATATACAAATTTCGTGAAACAAGATTTCGGGATTGTTTAGTGAAAAACTACCTCGTACAATTTACGACAAGGCTCCGATTACCATTCTGTCAAATATTTTTCGAAAGCTATACAGCTTTAAGTGTTTATTTAAATCGTTGACCATATTTTTGCCCTTGAAAACTTTCGACATTGCGTTTAGTTTTCCTAAGTAAGGGATTATAAGATTCTACCTCGATAGTTAAGTGAAGTTTCCACAATTTTTTTTTCGTTTTCGTATTATTAAGTTGAAAACTTCCAAACTATAATTTTGTACAAAGTTACTGTGCATAGCGAATCAAGATGAATAAAAGTGAGAATCAGGTGGAAGACGCCACATCTTTAAAAAGACATAGGACAATTTTAAAAAGAAGCATAGCTAGAATAAAAACGGGGATTCTCGATAATTCAATTTCATCAGATCTGTCGGAAGTTGAGTGTCGACTCGAAATGCTGAACAGTTACAGCGAAAAGCTTCTGGCGTGTCAGTATGAAATAGAAGAGATCGATGAAGATGATGACACTCGTGACAGCCTGGAAGATTTAATTGTTGGAACCAAGGCTATGTTGAAGTCCATATTATCAGAGAGCAACAAATCAAAATCTCTTGACAGCTCCTCACAGCTCAAGACTTCCTAAAAAGTCGCTGCCCAAGTTTCGAGGGCAGTATTCAGAGTTTTAATGTTAATAAATCGTCCCCTTTTTGCGTTTTTATCGTAAACGCCAAAAAGGAAATTTTACAGGAGAGCATTTTTAAAATTTTTTTTTTATTTTTTTCACTTATGAATTGGTGGATACGATAAAAAAGATAGCCATTTTTTGACTTAACTGTGAGGATTTCAGCTATAAAATTTTACCAGATGATGCGCTAAGGGATGATGAACAAATTTGCAGCAAAAAGTAAATTTCGAAAAAATGGTGGTTACGATAAAAACGCAAAAAGGGGACGAAATGTCTGATATTTTCGAACACAGTTTCGAAACTCTTTGAGCTTCCGAAAATACAAAAGCCATCTTCGCTTTCGCTGCGGCCCATCGCCGTATCAGAGGTCTATTACTCCCTGTTATCTTTGGGTGATGATAAAAATATTTCAAATGCCATGCTGATACATTTAGTTACGTCGAAGTTGATCCAACTACGCGGTCAAAATGGCAGGAGCAACTTGACTACGACAATCTTCCGCTGGGGAGTGAGTGCGAAGCGGCTCTCAATAAGAGATACCAGCACCTGTCGTCTGAAGAAGGGTCGACATCGTCAAAATCGGAAGACACCCAAAGGCAAAGCAACAGAGGTGCTGAAAAGCCAAAGTCATCCTTTGTGGCTGTGAAAGCGAAGCCAACTACGTGTTTTCACTGCAACTCCAAAGACCACTTTTTGACCACCTGTCATATCATGTGATCTCATATCATATGATGTCATGTCATATGATGTCAGATCATGTGATGTCATATCATATGATGTCATGTCATATGATGTCATATCATGTGATGTCATATCATATGATGTCATGTCAGATGATGTCATATCATATGAAGTCATGTCATATGATGTCATATCATGTGATGTCATATCATATGATGTCATATCCTATGATGTCATATCATGTGATGTCATATCATATGATGCCATGTCATATGATGTCATATCATATGGTGTCATATCATATGATGTCATATCATATGATGTCATATCATATGATGACATATCATGTGATGTCATATCATATGATGTAATATCATATGATGTCATATCATATGATGTCATATCGTATGATGTTATATCATTTGATGTCATATCGTATGATGGCATATCATTTGATGTCATATCATGTGATGTCATATCATATGATGTCATGTCATATGATATCATATCATATGATGTCATATCATGTGATGTCATATCATATGATGTCATGTAATATGATGTCATATCATATGATGTCATGTCATATGATGTCATATCATGTGATGTCATATCATATGATGTCATGTCATATGATGTCATATCATATGATGTCATGTGATGTCATATCATATGATGTCATATCCTATGATGTCATATCATGTGATGTCATAGCATATAATGTCATATCATGTGATGTCATATCATATGATGTCATGTCATATGATATCATATCATATGATGTCATATCATGTGATGTCATATCATATGATGTCATGTCATATGATGTCATATCATATGAAGTCAGATCATATGATGTCATGTCATATGATGTCAGATCATATGATGTCATATCATATGATGTTATATCATATGATGTTATTTCATATGATGTCATATCATATGATGTCATTTCATATGATGTCATATCATATGATGTCAGATCATATGATGTCATATCATATGATGTCAGATCATATGATGTCATGTCATATGATGTCAGATCATATGATGTCATATCATATGATGTTATATCATATGATGTTATATCATATGATGTCATATCATATGATGTCATATCATGTGATGTCATATCATATGATGTCATGTCATATGATGTCATATCATATGATGTCAGATCATATGATGTCATGTCATATGATGTCAGATCATATGATGTCATATCATATGATGTTATATCATATAATGTTATATCATAAGATGTCATATCATATGATGTCATATCATATGATGTCATATCATATGATGTCATATCATATGATGTCATATCATATGATGTCATATCATATGATGTCATGTCATATGATGTCATATCATATGATGTCAGATCATATGATGTCATGTCATATGATGTCATATCATATGATGTTATATCATATGATGTTATATCATATGATGTCATATCATATGATGTCATATCATATGATGTCATATCATATGATGTCATATCATATGATGTCAGATAATATGATGTCATATCATCAGATGTCATATCATGTGATGTCATATCATGTCATATAAACGTAAAAAATTTGTTTTCTTTCTTTCAAAACCCCCACCGCTGCGTACGGGCCTGGCATAAATTGATAATATGCAATAGCTTTACCACGGCAGTCCCCGAGTGCCACACGTCCTTTTTTCTCAGTTTTACGTCAACCAACCATTGCAAAAATGTTAGTAAAACTAAAATGTAATGTTATTATTAAACTGTGGTTAATATCTTACCAAGCGATGTATAGCTTATCTAATCCATCATTTTGCAAGTATTTTATTTGACCAATACAACAAAATGAAAAATAAAAAATTTACTTCGACAAAGTCCTTGAAAGGACACTCGCAGGTACAACATTTATATGGGCAATTTACTCCTGACTCCAATCTAAATAAAAGTTATGTCATTATTTCTCCTAAAATTACTAGTTTAGGACATATCATGTGATGTCATATCCTATGATGTCATATCATGTGATGTCATATCATATGATGTCATGTCATATGATGTCATATCATATGGTGTCATATCATATGATGTCATATCATATGATGTCATATCATATGATGACATATCATGTGATGTCATATCATATGATGTAATATCATATGATGTCATATCATATGATGTCATATCGTATGATGTTATATCATTTGATGTCATATCGTATGATGTCATATCATTTGATGTCATATCATGTGATGTCATATCATATGATGTCATATCATATGATATCATATCATATGATGTCATATCATGTGATTTCATATCATATGATGTCATGTCATATGATGTCATATCATATGATGTCATGTCATATGATGTCATATCATGTGATGTCATATCATATGATGTCATGTCATATGATGTGATATCATATGATGTCATGTGATGTCATATCATATGATGTCATATCCTATGATGTCATATCATGTGATGTCATATCATATGATGTCATATCATATGATGTCATATCATATGATGTCATATCATATGATGTCATGTCATATGATATCATATCATATGATGTCATATCATGTGATGTCATATCATATGATGTCATGTCATATGATGACATATCATGTGATGTCAGATCATATGATGTCATATCATATGATGTTATATCATATGATGTCATATCGTATGATGTTATATCATTTGATGTCATATCGTATGATGTCATATCATTTGATGTCATATCATGTGATGTCATATCAAATGATGTCATGTCATATGATATCATATCATATGATGTCATATCATGTGATGTCATATCATATGATGTCATGTCATATGATGTCATATCATATGATGTCATGTCATATGATGTCATATCATGTGATGTAATATCATATGATGTCATGTCATATGATGTCATATCATATGATGTCATGTGATGTCATATCATATGATGTCATGTCATATGATATCATATCATATGATGCATATCATGTGATGTCATATAATATGATGTCATGTCATATGATGTCATATCATATGATGTCAGATCATATGATGTCATGTCATATGATGTCAGATCATATGATGTCATATCATATGATGTCATGTCATATGGTGTCATATCATATGGTGTCATATCATATGATGTCATATCATATGATGTCATATCATATGATGTAATATCATATGATGTCATATCATATGATGTCATATCGTATGATGTTATATCATTTGATGTCATATCGTATGATGTCATATCATTTGATGTCATATCATATGATGTCATATCATATGATGTCATGTCATATGATGTCATGTCATATGATATCATATCATATGATGTCATATCATGTGATGTCATATCATATGATGTCATATCATGTGATGTCATGTCATATGATGTCAGATCATATGATGCCATATCATATGATGTTATATCATGTGATGTCATATCATATGATGTCAGATCATATGATGTCATATCATATGATGTCAGATCATATGATGTCATATCATATGATGTCATATCATGTGATGTCATATCATATGATGTCAGATCATATGATGTCATATCATATGATGTCAGATAATATGATGTCATATCATGTGATGTCATATCATGTCATATAAACGTAAAAAATTTGTTTTCTTTCTTTCAAAACCCCCACCGCTGCGTACGGGTTTGGCATAAATTGATAATATGCAATAGCTTTACCACGGCCATTTGCAAAAATGTTAGTAAAACTAAAATGTAATGTTATTATTAAACTGTGGTTAATATCTTACCAAGCGATGTATAGCTTATCTAATCCATCATTTTGCAAGTATTTTATTTGACCAATACAACAAAATGAAAAATAAAAAATTTACTTCGACAAAGTCCTTGAAAGGACACTCGCAGGTACAACATTTATATGGGCAATTTACTCCTGACTCCAATCTAAATAAAAGTTATGTCATTATTTCTCCTAAAATTACTAGTTTAGGACATATCATGTGATGTCATATCCTATGATGTCATATCATGTGATGTCATATCATATGATGTCATGTCATATGATGTCATATCATATGGTGTCATATCATATGATGTCATATCATATGATGTCATATCATATGATGACATATCATGTGATGTCATATCATATGATGTAATATCATATGATGTCATATCATATGATGTCATATCGTATGATGTTATATCATTTGATGTCATATCGTATGATGTCATATCATTTGATGTCATATCATGTGATGTCATATCATATGATGTCATATCATATGATATCATATCATATGATGTCATATCATGTGATTTCATATCATATGATGTCATGTCATATGATGTCATATCATATGATGTCATGTCATATGATGTCATATCATGTGATGTCATATCATATGATGTCATGTCATATGATGTGATATCATATGATGTCATGTGATGTCATATCATATGATGTCATATCCTATGATGTCATATCATGTGATGTCATATCATATGATGTCATATCATATGTCATATCATATGATGTCATATCATATGATGTCATGTCATATGATATCATATCATATGATGTCATATCATGTGATGTCATATCATATGATGTCATGTCATATGATGACATATCATGTGATGTCAGATCATATGATGTCATATCATATGATGTTATATCATATGATGTCATATCGTATGATGTTATATCATTTGATGTCATATCGTATGATGTCATATCATTTGATGTCATATCATGTGATGTCATATCAAATGATGTCATGTCATATGATATCATATCATATGATGTCATATCATGTGATGTCATATCATATGATGTCATGTCATATGATGTCATATCATATGATGTCATGTCATATGATGTCATATCATGTGATGTAATATCATATGATGTCATGTCATATGATGTCATATCATATGATGTCATGTGATGTCATATCATATGATGTCATGTCATATGATATCATATCATATGATGCATATCATGTGATGTCATATCATATGATGTCATGTCATATGATGTCATATCATATGATGTCAGATCATATGATGTCATGTCATATGATGTCAGATCATATGATGTCATATCATATGATGTCATGTCATATGGTGTCATATCATATGGTGTCATATCATATGATGTCATATCATATGATGTCATATCATATGATGTAATATCATATGATGTCATATCATATGATGTCATATCGTATGATGTTATATCATTTGATGTCATATCGTATGATGTCATATCATTTGATGTCATATCATATGATGTCATATCATATGATGTCATGTCATATGATATCATATCATATGATGTCATATCATGTGATGTCATATCATATGATGTCATATCATGTGATGTCATGTCATATGATGTCAGATCATATGATGCCATATCATATGATGTTATATCATGTGATGTCATATCATATGATGTCAGATCATATGATGTCATATCATATGATGTCAGATCATATGATGTCATATCATATGATGTCATATCATGTGATGTCATATCATATGATGTCAGATCATATGATGTCATATCATATGATGTCAGATAATATGATGTCATATCATGTGATGTCATATCATGTCATATAAACGTAAAAAATTTGTTTTCTTTCTTTCAAAACCCCCACCGCTGCGTACGGGCCTGGCATAAATTGATAATATGCAATAGCTTTACCACGGCAGTCCCCGAGTGCCACACGTCCTTTTTTCTCAGTTTTACGTCAACCAACCATTGCAAAAATGTTAGTAAAACTAAAATGTAATGTTATTATTACTGTGATTAATATCTTACCAAGCGATGTATAGCTTATCTAATCCATCATTTTGCAAGTATTTTATTTGACCAATACAACAAAATGAAAAATAAAAAATTTACTTCGACTTATTAAAAGTCCTTGAAAGGACACACGCAGGTACAACATTTATATGGGCAATTTACTCCTGACTCCAATCTAAATAAAAGTTATGTCATTATTTCTCCTAAATTACTAGTTTAGGACATATCATGTGATGTCATATCATATGATGTCATATCGTATGATGTCATATCATTTGATGTCATATCGTATGATGTGATATCATTTTATGTCATATCATGTGATGTCATATCATATGATGTCATATCATTTGATGTCATATCATGTGATGTCATATCATATGATGTCATATCAAGTGATGTCATATCATATAATGTCATATCGTATGATGTCATATCATGTGATGTCATATCATATGATGTCATATCATGTAATATCATATCTTATGATGTCATGTCATATGATGTCATGTCATATGATGTCATATCATATGATGTCTTATCATATTGTATTGTATTGTATTTATTTATTTTATTTACATCAGTACAAATTCAACTTATGGATTAAAGATTGCCTGCGAAGCTATAGTGCTTGTCTGCAGGTGAATACGTATGGGCATACATACATTGACATTTATATATATTCAAATGTGTAAATAAAAATAAGAATAAAAAATAAAAAAAGTGTATAAGAATGAAAATAGTGCTTTCAATGTTAAAGCTTAAATCGATATATATGATAAATAAATTTATTATTATTGATTATAATCTACAAATGATAAGTTACAACAAACTTTTTAGATGATTCCTCAAGAGCAATTTCCTACCGGGGGTATTAGGCAGATTAGCTAGGTTTATCGGTAGTTCATTCAGGAGGGAGGGAAGTTGAACAGGGAGAGTATTTTTTGTATAATTATTGCGGAATTTAGGTATTTTAAGCCTATTGCTCTGCCGCCTTCGCGTGAAGTAATTATGATCAATTTTTACCTTCAGAATATTTTCGTCATAACACTCAGTAAAAATAGTAGACTTGTATATAGATTTGACGTCGACAAGGCCTAGTTGCTTGTTCAGAGAGATATTTGGCAAATTCACGTTTTTACTTTTAGCCAAAATTTTTAAAATGCGATTTTGACTTAGTTGTAAACAGTAAAATAATGAATGTTTGGTTGCCTGTTGCGAGGCAGAACAGCAATTGGTTTGTTTAGTAATATTTCAGCTTATTTATAATAATTCTTAACTCTAAAACTCTTATTTACTAGAATACATATTTACTCTAATTCTATGTACTGTATGAGGTACAACTCAGGGCAGTCAGTAACATACATACAAACATATGCAGCTCGCAGCTACAAGTAATGCCGTTACATATGGTGCTAGCGTATGAAAGGCGATATGAAACTCTATAGCTAGTGCCGCTTATATATTTGGGGCGCGTGAGAAAGTGAACGTAATTATGAATACGTTGACTCTGCAAAATGTTTACATTCCATAGCCAAACATTTAGAAGTCGGCGTGTGGCTTTGCTGTTGTTAGTGACATGCTCTGATATACTACACCTCCTTTCCAAAAAAAAAATCGTGAATACATATGAACGATTTTATAGCTGTGATATATTTCAGTGGTTTTGTTTTTCTTTTTCTTGTACATTTCTGCAATTAATTTATGAGTGTTTCATTTGACAATTTTTCAGATTTTTATTGCTTGTCGTTTGTTTACAAAATATTCTGTTGTGCCTGGTAATTACTTATGTATGTTACAATGTTTTCCAGTTTTGTTTATTTTATTTTCAAGTGTTGTCCACTTGAATAACTCATGTTTTTAGATGTTTGTTTACTTATTCATCTGATACGTTTTCTTTATTTGTAGTTTCTTTTCTTTTGTACAATTTGTATAAGTGTCGGTTTTTGTTTATGATGTTAATTACTTAAAACGTAAACAAAGTTTTATAGGTCGTAAAAAATTTATATTTGTAAATTTATGAGCTAAAATTTTGGACAAAGTGAAATTAATTTATTCAAATAGCTTAAGTCTATTCTTATGTATTATGATTTTCTTATTTTCTTTGCTTGAGGTGTTACTATTGTCAAAGGATGGTTTTCATCATAAAACATCAACACTCGGTTTTTATTTTAGTTTTTCATTTTTAATATGGTTTTAATTTCACTTTACAAAAATTACATCCTTTTCATTAGAATAAATTTCACACGCCCATCGTTTACATCGCGTGCATCTTCTTCGGCTTCTCACGATACTCTTCTTTTCTCTGCTCTCCTTTTGTTCTTTTTGTTACATAAGGTTGCCAACGGTTCAGTTTAGGTCTCTTTCGTATTGGAGTTGCCAGGATGCTTACAGTCGGCCTTTCCTGACATGGAATCGACCTCGATTTCGTCGTCGGTTGTATAATCATCTACTATTTCATCGGCATCAAGTTCGGGGCAGTTTTCGCACCATGGCTTTATTTTGCCGGATTCAAAAACGGATGAAAAATTACGCGACTTTACTTTCATTCCCGGTACATCTTCGATTATATATCTGTCTTTGTTTAATACCTTGGCGATTTTATACGGACCGCGATATTTCGGCTCTAGTTTTCCCGATTCTCCGGTACTAGCTGGTTCATTTTCAACGACGATTAAATCATTTTCGCGGTACACTCGTGGTTTTTTATGTCTCTCATCGAAACGCTGCTTCCACTTGCTTCTTTCACGCTCGATGTTTTCGAATGCTAAAAGTCGTTTTTCTTCTATTGAAGTTTGCTCGGCGGTATCATCAATGTCATCGTGTATAGCGGCTACTATTCGATTATGCACGATGTCGCGTAAGTTAAAATCGAATATTAACTCGTTGGGACTAAACCCAGACGTTTTGTTTTTTTGAGAATTAATAGAGAATTGCAATGTTCTTAACATTAGATCCCATTCCTTGGGGTTATCGACCGAAGTACGTAAATAGTTTAGAATAGCTTTATTTGCACGTTCCACTTGCCCGTTGGATCGTGGAGTGCGTACAGCTGTTTTTACGTGTTTGATGCCGTTCTCTTCGCAGTATGTTACAAATGCCTTGGAAGTATAAGCGGTTCCGCGGTCAGAAATAATTTTAACCGGCATTCCGAAGTAGCTGGTTATCTCATTTAACGTATTGAGGACATGAATTGTACGCGTATCGCGTACCGGTTTAACGATAAGGTATTTTGTGAACGGATCTGAAATTGCTAAAACGCAGCAATTTCCTTTCTTGCTACGTATAAACGGTCCGAGGTGATCAATGTGAATCACACGAAAAGGTATAGGTTCGACCGGATCTGTGTGCATCACACCTTCGATTTTCCCGGATTGTGCTTTGCGATAACAACATTCGGTACACGACGCGATATAATTTTTTACATATTTACGCATGCTTGGAAACCAAAACGTTTTACGAATTCGGTCAATGGTCTTTTCCAATGCGTGATGACCCATTTTGTCGTGACAGAGTTGGGTAATGCGCCAACGTACGGCGTTGGGTACAACGAACTTCAACCCATCTTCTTCTTGCCGATACAAGCGATGATTATGAATACGAAAATACTTTTTTACTTCTGGTTCTCGGATTGACTTATTCTGACCTCGCAAAATGGCGAATAATTCCCGTAGCTTAATGTCTTGCAACTGCATGGTATATAACCAATCATTGCTGTCGGATGTTATTTCAAAAATAGAGCCAGCCGTTTCGACGTCTTGGGCTGGTTCATTGGGCGCTCTACTCATAGCGTTTACATGTGATAGTCTGCTGCCCGAACGATGGACGGCTTCAAAATCAAACTCCGAAATTTTCAACCACCAACGTGCGATTTTTGACTTGAGCTCCTTATTGTCGCGTACTTTCCCGACGGCTGAACAATCTGTCACAAGACGAAATTTTTTTCCTAGTAAATAGATGCGAAAACGTTCGAGTACTTCAACCACAGCGAGAGCTTCTAACTCATACGAATGATAGCGGCTTTCGGTTTCAGTACAGTGACGACTATAATACATGGTTGGCTGCCATGTTTTACCATCGGTCGACTGCATCAAAACTCCTGCGAGGCCGACACTGCTCGCATCTGTATGAACCTCATGACAAGCAGATTGATTATATAGAGCCAATACTGGGGCGGTTGTTAAAAGATCGATAATACGTTCGAACGATTTCTGTTGCAGTTCGGACCAATGAAATGAGGTCTGTTCTGTTTTGCGTAAAAGTGTGGTTAAAGGTGTGGTTATTAACGAATAATCTGGCACGAATTTCCTAAAAAACCCAGTTAGTCCCAAAAACCGTCGTAGTTCTGTAATATTCGTAGGTGTGGGGAAGTTTTTAATTGCAGATACCTTACGACTACCAGGCTTTATACCATCCTCGGTAATAACGTGCCCGAGATATTCGAGTCTCGTTTCCAAAAATTTGCATTTATCGAGCCTCAACGTCAAACCGCTTTCTTTCAAGAGACTCAGAAACTTTTCGAGACGTTGCAACCCTTCTTCGATGGTGCGGCTTGGTATAATTACATCATCTAAATATGCAAGGACTTCGCCAGATTTCATTTTACCAACCAATTTATTCATTACAGTTTGAAAAACAGCCGGGGCGTTCACTAGACCAAACGGCATTCGATTGAACTCATAGTGACCGTCGTTGGTCACAAATGCGGTAAAAGGTTTTGATTTTTCGTCGAGTTCAGTTTGGTAATATCCCATACGTAGGTCTAATATTGAAAAATATTTATTACCTGATAGTTGGGCGAAGTGCTCATCCATAACTGGCATAGGAAACGACGTTTTAGTGGTTATTTTGTTCAGACACCTGTAGTCTACGCATAATCGGTGCTCCCCATTTTGTTTTTGCACAAGGACAATTGGCGATGCATACGGAGATTCGGAATGGCGTATGATTCCATTATCTATTAGCTCTTTTACGATATCCGACACGATAGCGCGTTTGGAAAACGGTATACGATATGGTTTCATATTCACCGGAGTTTGCAAATTAAGTTAAATTGTCATTTGCATTAGCTTACAACAGCCGAGTTCGGAAACTTTTTCAGAAAAAACTTCACGGTACGACTTTAGTAGATTTTCGAGTTTGACATACGCATTTGTGTCAAGATTTTCACACGCGCGTATGTTCATAACTTTCTCAATATGACACTGACCGTTCTCAATAACAAGCCTGTTTCCGTTTTTACACAAACTATCCGTTCCGAGTAGCACATTTTCATTTAACAAATTATCAGTTACGATTAAGGCATCACTTTCAATTTTCTCTCGGTCTATTTCAATTAGTGTGTCCATTTTTTCGTGGCATAATACTTTACTTCCCCCAAATCCACTTGGCGTAAGCGAGCATGGTGTAGGGATTCCGAGTTCGCGAGCAAACGTTTGCTTAACGAGGGTACGCGTACTTCCGGGATCTATAAACGAATTCGTCTACACTGTGGATTGGTATCGGCTCCGGACTATGGTTAATAGCTTTCACTGAGCTTGTAACTTTCACCGGGCAATTCTCCGTAACGTGGTTTGTGCGTTGACATGTCATGCACCGATCCTTTTTCTGCGGATCTGGGCAGTTCATCGAGTAATGCCCCATTTTAAGGCAATTGTAGCACTTAACATCTTCAATGGGTTTCGAACCCATGTTAGAAGAAACCGATTTCACGTTTCTTGTTGTCACAGGTTTTGGTTTGGATTGGTTATACGTTTTGACTTCGTTAAAAATGTTATAATTGTTTATGTCGCGCAATAGATCAATACACTGAACGTAATTATTTGATATCTTTTTCTTTAAACCCTCATCGTTAATACCATTTATTATGTGAATCGTTATATCGTTTTCGGATATATTACGAGTTTCCCCGTACGCGACCATGCGATAATAAAATTCTTGTGGGGTTTCGTTTATCCCTCTTTTCATTTGCGACATCTTAATGTGCACATCCGCGACACTTTGAACGCATGGAAAATCAGCAATTAAACGATTTGAAAAGTCTGACCACGAATTATACACGACCTGCGCTGAATCAATCCATTGCCTAGCAGGCCCTTGCATTCTCTGAACCACCGCACAAAGTAAGGTATAGTCATCGATACCGTAAGAACTGCGCAACATATCTACACGGCGTACAAATTGAGCCGCGGTCAATGACGGTAGAAGTTCGATTATTTCGCGTACGTTTAACGGTCGCGGTTGCCAAATCTGCTGCTGAGGCGGATATGCGAAATTAGAGCACACCGGTTGTGTTGTATAATTTGTATACGGTAAATAATTAACGTTCGGTTGGAAAACGGGTTGTGGGTTATAGCAATTTGAATTTATTGGCATTGAATACGATACCGGCGGGCACTGAATATTCCCGGTTGAATTATTCACGGTCCGGATCCCTAATGGGCTAGTTGACAATTGTTGAGATGCATACGCAATTGGTGACTGTAGCGGTGCCATCAAAGATTGCACGGTTTGTACATTTGTATTTAAAGGCAATGTATGTGTATCTATTGGTGAAGATATACACTGTGGTACAAAGTCTTTCGATGTTACAGCGATTTGTAATTGTTGCATTTCGCGTATTGTTTTCTCTAATTCCGCTACACGTTGTGATAATATTGAGCTTGCGCTTTCAAAATTTTCTTCCATTCGTTTATAATCTTCTAACCGTTTGATTAATGCATTTTTATTTCCACTGCAGGTGAGTCCTGCTTCTTTGCAGAGCTTTCGTAGCTCAACTACGGTTGAAGATCGTATATCTTCCATTGTTTTTGTTTGTTTATTTGTTTACATAAAAATGTCACTTTCTTTTATTGCAGCGAACGAATTGCGAATTTATACAAAACAAAATGTATAAATGACAAAATTTGCGACTGCGAAGCAACTTTATTTTTTTTTTTGGTGAATTGCGACTGCGGCGCTCACGTTGACGACTGCGGCGCAATGTGGATTTTGTTGGTTTGTGACTACGGCACAAAGGTTTATCTCGTTGATTTGCGACTGCGGCGCAAACGTTGCAAAGAAAATAATAACAAAGCGTTGTATATTTTTATTTAGATTTCCTGGTTTTGTGACTACTATACAAACGTAGCAAAGCAAATTGTGGGTGATTTGTTTTATGTACATATGGCACAGTTTCTTTTTTGATTTCCTTACGATATTCTACGATTATTACATGTGCTGGACGATATATTTACATACATATGTATGTATGTATGCATGTATGTATGTATACTCAATGTTTTTGTTTTCGTTTGTATTTTGTCGGTATAACTAGAATACGTTCTACACGCCTTTGCTTATTGTGGCTGCGGCACAATGCGTTCCAAAGAAATAGCGAATCAGTGGAAAAATAGAAAATAATAACACACACACAACTTTGACTCGTCGATGTCAAAAAGCGGATGGTTAAAACGAAATGTTATTTTCAACGAGCTGCTTTTGACTTATTCGTGCGCAGCGAACAACGACACAAAAGAAATTTAAAAGAACGAACGAGATGAAAATTTTCAAATTCAACGGCGAACACGACAGCGAAGCGACGCTCGGAGAAGTCTCAAATTCCACGAATGCACTAGCGGAGTCTCAATTTTATTTGCATATATGCAAATTTGATTATCTTCAATATTTTTGACACAATCAATTGTATTCATGCAACTTTGAACACATTTGCTCAATATTCTTAGTATGTGGTTTACAAAATTATCAAGATAACTTTTTTTTTTTTTTAATGAACATTCACTCTTCACTTTTTCTCGTGTGGGCGGGATCACGTCCAACTTCTGAAGCTGTCAAAGGATGGTTTTCATCATAAAACATCAACACTCGGTTTTTATTTTAGTTTTTCATTTTTAATATGGTTTTAATTTCACTTTACAAAAATTACATCTTTTTCATTGGAATAAATTTCACACGCCCATCGTTTACATCGCGTGCACCTTCTTCGGCTTCTCACGATACTCTTCTTTTCTCTGCTCTCCTTTTGTTCTTTTTGTTACATAAGGTTGCCAACGGTTCAGTTTAGGTCTCTTTCGTATTGGAGTTGCCAGGATGCTTACACTATTATTTAAATCTATGTATTCTATAATGTATGGAATTAAACTATAATTATTTTTATTATCGATATTTACTACTACATAGGGCCCTTTGTATCTACTATCTAACTTATGACCTGATTCATTCTTAACTAAAACTAAATCTCCTAAATTTATTTCTTTATACTGAATATTTTTGTCATAATATATTTTTTTTTTGTTTTCTTTGGCTTCTTTTACCAATTTATACGCTCTCTGTTGAGCTACTTGCAATCTATATTTGATTTCTTTCTCATATGCCTCATAGTTATAAACTGGGCTAATTGTATTTTCTTTTAAAAATTCGTACCTAAGGGGTATTTTTCCAAAAATCAACTCAAATGGACAATAACCATGGACCGTGGATGGTGTTGTATTGTAAAAGTATGCAAAATATTTGATATACTCATCCCAATCATCTTTGTCAATGGATATATAAGAACGAATGTATTGGTTGAAAGTTCTGTGACTACGTTCAACAGTGCCCAAAGTTTGATGGTGATATGGGGTAGAAGTCTTGTGTTAATCTTTAAAAGTTTACACAATTCTTCGACGACGTTATTTTTGTATTCAGTCCCCATATCCGTTATGATTGTTTTCATACAACCATAAATTAAGATAAAATTTTCAAAAATTGCTTTGGCCACTGCTATAGCGTGTTTGCTAGCAATAGGAATTGCGATCAGATACTTTGTCAAATCACATACAATTGTTACCGCGTATTCATTTCCATTTATCGATCTTGGTAATGGACCGATTGTGTCAATTGGTACTATATCGAAAGCTTTCGTTGGCGTTTCAGTGATAGTCATTGGTTCTTTTAAATTTGTATTTATTTTATTTTTACTGCATTTTATGCATTTTTTAATGTGATTTCTTATGTCATTTTTCATATTTTTCCAATAATATTTCTGTTTTATTTTATTTGTAGTTCTATTGATTCCTGGGTGGCCACCATTAACATTATCATCGTGATATTTTAGCAATATATTTTTAATTATTTCTTTATTAGTCACATGCATAACCTCCGGAGTTAATGCAATTGTTAAATTTTTGAGAACTTTGGTACCAATTTCTTTAAATGTGTTTACTCGAGTAAATTTATCTTTAAACAATTTGTCTCCTAAGGACAACTGTATTTTATTTAATTTCAAATTGTCGGCTTCTTTCATTAGCCTGGCAAAGAATTGACCTAAACCAATTTTCGCCTCAACATTTGAATTATCAATATTTTGATTGTCGGTTTCTTTGGGAAGCCTGGCGAAGGATTGACCTGAATCAATCTTCGCCTCAACAATCATATTATTAATATTTATTTCGCTACAAATTTTCTTTCCTTTTCTGAAATATAATTTCGGAGGGTCGAAAATGAGCTGGACTAGTCTTTTTACTTCACATTTATTTAGCGCTTCATATATTTTTGAGTTCTCATTGTGACATTTTTTTTTCATTATTTTTATTATTGGAATTTTTATTATTAGAATTTTTATTGGTTTCCGATCGAGTCGTAATCTTCATTATCTGACATGCTTTTACTGACATGTCTTTCAAATCATTTATATTTATGCCTGATAATGCATCCGCAACGTAATTTTCTTTTCCAGCTATGTACTCCACCTCAAAGTCATATTCCTCTAACTCCAGTCGAACTCTAGTTAATTTTGATGAAGGGTTTTTCATCGAAAATAAATATGTTAAGGGGCGATGGTCTGTTTTAACTAAAAATTTTCTACCATAAACGTATAGTCTGAAATAAGTGATTGCCCAATGGATTGCCGCCAATTCTTTTTCAATTGTTGCTTTATTGCTTTCACCTTTCGTGAATGCTCTTGACGCATAGGCAATTGGTAATTGTTTGCCTTCATATTCTTGACTAAGAACTGCGCCGCAGGCGAATCCCCTTGCATCTGTTGTTATACAAAATTCTTTACTGAAATCTGGATATTGCAAGATATTTGGGTTAATTAATGCCTCCTTCAAGTAGACAAAAGATTTTTGACATTATTCTGTCCAATCGAAAGAAACGTTCTTCTTACATAACCTTGTTAAAATTCTGGAATGTTCCGCAAAATTTGGAACAAATCTCCGGTAAAAGTTACAAAATGCTACAAATCTTTTAACTTCATCTGCATTTTTTGGGGTTGGATAATTTAAAACAACTTCAAATTTACTAGGATCCGGCACTTGTGGCCAAGATAAGTAACTTCTTGGTTAAAAAATAAACATTTCTCCGGATGTAATTTTAAATTATATTTTCTACAAGTTGAAAATACATCTCTCAAATTCGTAATCATGTGTTTTTCGGAACTTCCTAACACCACCAGGTCATCCATATATAGAAAAGCTTGGGAAGGCTTAAGGCCTGCAAATGCAAGAGACATCATTCTTTGAAACGAGTTTGGGGCTACTTTTAAACCATATGGCAATCTTTTGAAACGATACGTGCCATCGTCTGCCGTAAACGATGTTATGTCCCTAGAGTCTTTTTGTAACTCTATTTGATGAAAGCCAGACATCAAGTCTAAGCATGAAAAATTTTTAGCTCTACCCAATTGATCTAATATATCATCAATTCTTGGCAATGGGAATTTATCTGCCGTTAACTTTTTGTTTACCTGCCGGTAATCGACTACTAATCTCCATCTTTTATCATTTTTGCCTGGTAGAGGTTTTTTGGGTACAAGCAGAATGGGGCTATTATATTCTGACATAGACGGCTCTATAATGTCATCTTCAATTAATTTATTGACGTGTCTACTAATTTCGCTTTTATGAGCTTGTGGAATTCTGTAATTTTTTACATAGACTGGATTATTATCTTTCATACGTAATTTTTGCTTGTAAAAATTATTAGTGGTAATGGGTTCTGATTCTAGTGAAAATATGTCAATAAATTCTGCGTATAGTTCATTAAGTTGTTCAGTAACAAATTTTGGAAAGTTTTTATTTAATCTTTTTAATTTTTCTTTAGTATTTTCTACTGTTTCCGGTTTATTTTTTACTACTGTGTAATCATCTAAATTCTCTGTGTTAATTTAGAAGTTTTGAATAGTTACGATTTTATCTGTTGTATTTATGACTCTAATAAAGGTTTGCTTTGAATTTACTAAGGTGTTTGCTATAAAAATACCTTCGGATAACTTTTCATGGGGTATCAATAATTCAGAATTGCCATTGTCAATATGAACTTGTCGGATTACTTCCGATCTTGCTGGGATTGTTATGCAATTTACGGTTGGGTTATTTGTCATTTTGATTATTATAAGCCAGTTCTTCCAAATGCGGCAGGATAAAGTAACATAATTTTAAATCTCTTGAATCGAAACCATTGATCAACATAACGGGATATGAAGTAATGCCCGTCCAAATTCGGCAGGAATAAATGCACGTCCAAATTCGGCAGGAATAAAAAATAAATGCATGTCCAAATGCTGCAGGAATAAATGCCCATCCAAATTCGGCAGGAATAAATAATAAATGCACGTCCAATTGCCGCAGGAATAAATGCCCATCCAAATTCGGCTGGAATAAATAATAAATGCACGTCCAAATGCCGCAGGAATAAATGCCCATCCAAATTCGGCAGGAATAAATAATTAATGCACGTCCAAATTTATTATCCTGGTTTTCCTGCCTTTGAAAGCTGGCACATCGCTAAGAGAGGAATATTTGCCGTCAGTATCAAGGTAGGATCGCCATAAACAGTAAAATAATGACTGTTTGGTTGCCTGTTGCGAGGCAGAACAGCAATTGGTTTATTTAGTAATATTTCAGCTTATTTATAAAAATTCTTAACTCTAAAACTCTTATTTACTAGAATACATATTTACTCTAATTCTATGTACTGTATGAGGTACAACTCAGTGCAGTCAGTAACATACATACAAACATATGCAGCTCGCAGCTACAAGTAATGCCGTTACATACACACGCGCACATGTACTAAGCGTGGAGCTGCTAGCAATGCAGTCGCGCACATTCACACATATGGTGATAGCGTATGTAAGGCGATATGAAACTCTATAGCTAGTGCCGCTTATATATTTGGGGCGCGTGAGAAAGTGAACGTAAATATGAATACGTTGACTCTGCAAAATGTTTACATTCTACAGCCAAACATTTAGAAGTGGGCGTGTGGCTTTGCTGTTGTTAGTGACATGCTCTGATATACTACAGTTGTAGTTTACTTAATCCGGTTGATGTACCCCACGCTGTGATCCCATGTCTTAGGTAAGATTCGGATAGGGCGAGATAGGCTTGCTCAAGGACAGCGTAGTTACTGCAGAAGCTAAGGTGGTTTAGGAAGTAAGATGTCGATCTCAACTTCTTTTGCAAATGGGACATATGAATATTCCATTTGAAATGGTCGTCTAGTAAGACTCCTAGCACTCCAAGACGGTAGAACAAGTGCAGGGTTGGATATAGTTATGCAAACAATTGGTGTTGTGAAATTTTAAACAAATACTTGCGGGGCTAACGTGAGGAGGTCTAATATGCATTATCTGGGATTTTGTTGCATTTAGAGAATTACCGTTGTCGTGGGACTATCTGGTTACTATGTCCAACTTACTTTGCATTATCTCAGTGGCTGTATCAAGGTTTCTATGAGGAACAACGATTGTTGTGTCGTCAGCGTATGCAAAGACTTCGCAATCTTTCAAAACTTTGAGCATACTATTAGCGTATATTATGTACAAGAGAGGCCCAAGTTTCGAACCTTGAGGTACTCCACAGGAAATGGTTCTTTCATCACTGAATTCGTTTTGCACTTTAACTCGACATTTTCTTACCTCCAGGTAACTAGCAAACCACTTAAGACAATCTCCTCTGATACCAACATTGTCCAATGCCTCAAGGAGCTTTGGGTGCGATAAAGTATCAAAGGCTTTACTGAAGTCAATGAATAGCACCAGACAGTGGTAGTTCTTCCCCAAATTTTCGTTTATAGTACTAGAAAAGCGACCTAGTAGTTGATTGATATTTTTACCCTTTTGGAAACCATACTGATTGCTTTCTATTAACTTAAACTTATTTAAAAAGGTAGTAAGTCTACCAACAATAACTTCTTCCAATATTTTCTCTATAACGGGTAGAATTGCTATCGGCCTGTAGTTCATAGGGTCCGACTTCGTTCCCGACTTATGAATTGGCATAATTATTGAAACTTTCAGCTGTTCGGGCACTATACATTGCCTTAAACTGAGGTTTATAAGTTTTGCTAAAATGGGGGTCATTACCAGTGCATTTGATTTCAGGTCCTTTGGTGATGTCATATCATATGATGTCATGTCATATGATGTCATATCATATGATGTCATGTCATATGATGTCATATCATGTGATGTCATATCATATGATGTCATGTGATGTCATATCATATGATGTCATATCCTATGACGTCATATCATGTGATGTCATATCATATGATGTCATATCATGTAATGTCATATCTTATGATGTCATGTCATATGATGTCATATCATATGATGTCTTATCATATGATATCATGTGATGTCATATCATATGATATCATGTGATGTCATATCATATGATGTCATGTCATATGATGACATATCATATGATGTCATATCATATGATGTCATGTGATGTCATATCATATGATGTCATATCCTATGATGTCATATCATGTGATGTCATATCATATGATGTCATGTCATATGATGTTATATAATATGATGTCATATCATATAATATCATGTGATGTCATATCATATGATGTCATGTCATATGATGTCTTATCATATGATATCATGTGATGTCATATCATATGATATCATGTGATGTCATATCATATGATGTCATGTCATATGATGACATATCATATGATGTCATATCATATGATGTCATGTGATGTCATATCATATGATGTCATATCCTATGATGTCATATCATGTAATGTCATATCTTATGATGTCATGTCATATGATGTCATATCATATGATGTCATATCATATAATATCATGTGATGTCATATCATATGATGTCATGTCATATGATGTCATATCATATGATGTCTTATCATATGATATCATGTGATGTCATATCATATGATATCATGTGATGTCATATCATATGATGTCATGTCATATGATGACATATCATATGATGTCATATCATATGATGTCATGTGATGTCATATCATATGATGTCATATCCTATGATGTCATATCATGTAATGTCATATCTTATGATGTCATGTCATATGATGTCATATCATATGATGTCATATCATATAATATCATGTGATGTCATATCATATGATGTCATGTCATATGATGTCATATCATATGATGTCATATCCTATGTCATATCATGTGATGTCATATCATATGATGTCATGTCATATGATGTCATATCATATGATGTCATATCGTATGATGTCATATCGTATGATGTCATATCGTATGATGTCATATCGTATGATGTCATATCGTATGATGTCATATCGTATGATGTCATATCATATGATGTCATATCATGTGATGTCATATTATGTCATATCATGTAATGTCATATCTTATGATGTCATGTCATATTTCAATTTCAATTTCAATTTTCAATTTATTTAATAATAATTACTTAGTAACATTAGCGTATTAAGACTAAGTCTTTTATCACGCAATACAAGCAGAAAAATTATATTAAAGTAACGAATATTTTAAAACAATATATGTAAAATAAAATACAATGAAAAGAAAAACTTAAAGGAATAAAAGCAAAAATTATGAAAAAAAAATATAAAAACAGAATAATTTAAATATAAAAGCAAAATAACATAATAACATAGATAGAAAATTATAGCCACCTCATGATGCATGACCGTTAGTGAAAAAATCAAAAATAAGTTGTTTAAAATTATTTTCCCGCAAAGAATTCCTTATAGATTGAGGAATGGAGTTCCAGAGTCTAACACCGTTTATAAAGAAAAGCCTAGAAGAGCTTAAGTAATTGAACTTCGGCAGAATTAAATTAGTTGACCGTCTGCTTATGGAAAACCTTAGCTTATCGTAAAGATATTCTGGTTTTTTATAAAGTAGCAACTTGAACATAAAAATACAATTTCGAGCTTGAATGAAGTTAGGTAGCCCACATCCAAGTATTGAGTTTCTAAAAGTCGATATATGATCGAACTTCTTCAATCCATGTACATAACGGATAGCATGGTTAAAACCTACATCAAGTTTGTGAAGGGAGAAATAATCAAGTTTACTATAAACGACTTCGAAGTAAGTTATAAGGGGAACAATAAGGCTGACGACAAGCTTCCTTTTCGTGTCGGAGGGTACATAATGGGAAGATAGCCTAAGGCAACGCAGGGTATAATATATTTTTCCCACTACTACATTGACATGATCGTCACAAGTTAATTTAGAATTAATAACAAAGCCAAGGTTTCTTACCTTGTCGACCAACTGAAGGTTTGCTGATCCAATGTAAATGTGAGGAAAATCGGGGAGATGGAATTTATCTTTGTATATAGGGAGTACAAAGGATTCAGAGGGTTAAGGAGCAGCTGGTTTGCAGTTGACCACTCAAGAATTGAACGCAAATCCTCATTGAGCTTTGCAGATAAGTCCTGTAGCATATTAAAACGGTTTGAGACGTAGAGTTGCACATCATCGGCGTAGGCGTGCAGCTGAACATGAGCGCAAGTGTTGAATATGTCGTTAAGAAAAATACTGAAGAGAAGGGGACCCAGGACAGAGCCCTGTGGCACTCCAGAGCTGGTGTGCCCAACTCTTGAATAAATATTTCCGACTTTGACTTTTTGCGCTCTGCCACTTAAATAACTTTTAACAAGCAATGCAGCACTATCACTGAATCCAAAATATTTAACTAGCTTGTCACAAAGGAGACTATGATTAACAGAGTCAAATGCTTTCGAGAAGTCCAAAAGACACAACAAAGTCAGATGACCACGGTCAAATTCCTGACGGACATCGTCTAGTACCTTAGTGACAGCAGTCGTGCAAGAATGGCCAGCTCTGAAACCGGATTGAAGCGGGCTTAGAAGATTGTGCTCTTCCACGAATGCAGTAATTTGTCATATCATATGATGTCTTATCATATGATGACATATCATATGATGCCATATCCTATCATATGATGTCATGTGATGTCATATCATAAGATGTCAGGTGATGTCATATCATATGATGTGATGTCATATGATATGATGTCATATGATGTGATGTCATATGATATGATGTCATATGATGTGATGTCATATCGTATGATGTCATATCATATGATGTCATATCATGTAATGTCATATCTTATGATGTCATATCATATGATGTCATATGATGTCATATCATGTAATGTCATATCTTATGATGTCATGTCATATCATGTGATATCATATGATGTCTTATCATATGATGACATATCATATGATGCCATATCCTATCATATGATGTCATGTGATGTCATATCATAAGATGTCAGGTGATGTCATATCATATGATGTGATGTCATATCGTATGATGTCATATCATATGATGTCATATCATGTAATGTCATATCATATGATGTCATATGATGTCATATCATGTAATGTCATATCTTATGATGTCATGTCATATCATGTCATATCATATGATGTCTTATCATATGATGACATATCATATGATGCCATATCCTATCATATGATGTCATGTGATGTCATATCATAAGATGTCAGGTGATGTCATATCATATGATGTGATGTCATATGATATGATGTCATATCGTATGATGTCATATGATGTGATGTCATATCGTATGATGTCATATCATATGATGTCATATCATGTAATGTCATATCTTATGATGTAATATGATGTCATATCATGTAATGTCATATCTTATGATGTCATGTCATATCATGTGATATCATATCATATGATGTCATATCATATGATGTCATATCGTATGATGTCATATCATGTGATGTCATATCATATGATGTCATATCATGTAATGTCATATCATATGATGTCATATCGTATGATGTCATATCATGTAATGTCATATCTTATGATGTCATGTCATATCATGTGATGTCATATCATATGATGTCTTATCATATGATGTCATATCATGTGATGTCATATCATGTGATGTCATATCATATGATGTCATATCATATGATGTCATATCATGAAATGTCATATCTTATGATGGCATGTCATATGATGTCATATCATATGATATCATATCATATGATGTCATATCATGTGATGTCATATCATATGATGTCAAACGTCACTTGAGCTGTGTAGTTGTGTTTATATTTTCTGTGCTTTAAATTGAGAAATTTAATTATAAAATCTAACTTTCTGATTCCTAATTGTGATAAAAATAAGTGCAAAGACTTAGTGTTAAATTGTGAAAATTTAGTTTTGTTTAGTTATTCATTCTTTATGAATTTAATCTAAATATTTAAATTAGTTTGTCATAATTTTTTATTTGCCGAGTCATTTTGCATTTTTGTATTTGTTGCAGTTTGATAGGCTTTAATTCTTGCAATTGTTATTGTATGCACTTTTTCCTTTTCTTACTTTGCTATTTACTTTTATCGCAGCTGTTTGCGTTGTTTATTAAGTGTCAAATACAGTGACTCTCAAACTGCTCGCTACCTACTCTTGCTTTTCAAACTTTCAGAGTTGCATTTTATTAAAACCTGCTTTTATTCTTGTTTACTAGTTTCTATATAAGTATAAAAACCTCTCTTTTGGTATTTTTATAAAGTTTTTGTTACTGTTTTTTTATTTTCGTTTACTATCTCGTGCATCTTTCCAAATTGTTCTATAAAAAGTGAGTCCGAACGCTACTTGTCTTGTTGGCTCTGTGGTGGGCTTGGACATATGAAATGTGCAGGCTTGACCGGTAGAGTTGCGGACGCTTTAAATGAAGACAAGGGCTTACGTTGGTCGTGCGTAAAATGCAGATCAAAGGAAGTTGATCTCTACAAGCTTTTTAGGGAAACGAGAAACGCGTTTTCGGAAATTGGGAAGGAATTTTCTATTATAACGAAAAAATTCAAGCATTTTGAGGACTTGTTTAAGTCCTTCAAGTGTTTGGATGATCCTAATAATAGTACTATTCACAATAATAATTCGTCTGGGGCTGTAGATCATCCAATCCCCACTCAGAGTGCCACAACACCTCAGGCCCTTGAATTAATAAACCTGACTTCACCTAATCCGCAGGCAGTGGTTCCGTCCTTTTCTAAGGCTTTAAGAGAAAACCTTCAGCCTCCACAAAATCCAACTATTACTATCACATCCGAGCCAATAGTCAACAAGCTGGTTGTGGTTCCGCCGAAAAAAACGATATTTGTGTCTAGATTTGACAAAAAAACTTCGGCTGATGACCTTAAGTCCTATATAAAATCTAAAGTAAAAGCTAAAGATATTCTTATAAACAAATTTAAATTTAATTATGATAGAAGTGTAGCTTCCTTTAGGATCGATGTTTTAGAAACCGATTACAATACTATTTTGGATAGCTCGTTCTGGCCGCCTGGGGCTTTTGTTCGCGAATTTATTTTTAAACCTAATGCGAATCCCCCAAATTTGGCACGACTTCCTAGCCTCAACGACGATCCAAAAAACTCATTGTAAATTCTGCCTTTAACATCTACTATCAGAATGTTAGAGGTTTGAACACTAAATTAACTGATTTCTATTTAAAAACTATCAATTGCGACTATAATATTATTGTTTTTACTGAAACATGGTTGAAACCGCATGTCTTTGACTCTGAATTTTTTTGTGACGAGTTCCAGACATATAGAAACGATCGCTTAAACAGAACCGGGGGCGGCGTCCTGGTGGCTGTACATTCTTCAATACCATCTGAAGAAGTGAATATACCCCTTATTGATGACATCGAGTTTAAGTGTATTAGAGTTCTTCTAAATAAATGCCATATTTACTTGGCTGTTTGTTATATTCCACCTTCGTCTGATCTATCAGTGTATATGCACCACATTTTGTTGATAAAAGCTGTAAATTCTATGATTAGGCCTATTGACTCCATGATTGTTTTAGGTGACTTTAACCTACCACACATTTCATGGAGCACTATTGACAACAATATTGTACTAGTTTCAACCAAATTGAGTAACAATGAGTTTCTGGATGAGATGATCAACCTTTGTCTAAACCAGATTAATGTTATCCAGAATAAGTTTGGAAAAACTTTAGATTTAGCCTTCGTTGATGACTTGTCTAAATTTTTTATAAACCGTTGTGATCCCCTTGTTCTGCCCGAAGACGTTTACCATCCCTCTCTTAATATTGTTTACGAAATCATTGATAACGAACCTGATGTTATTAAAAAACCATCGGGCTCTAATACAAGATTTGATTTTTCTAAAGCCAGCTTTAAAAAGTTAAATTTTGAACTATCTAAATTTATTTGGCCTCGATATCAAGATGACATTGAGAATAACCTTTTACATTTCAACAATACAATTTATAGCCTTTTTGAAAAATATGTACCTAAACGTAACTATTTTTGTGATGTACCAACACAAGCTTGGTTCACTAAAGAGCTAAAAACTTTGCAAAATAAGAAGTCTCGAATTTTTAAATTATACAAGAAAACTGGTTCACGCTCAGATTATCTTAAGTACACTATTTTGCGTCATAAATATTTAGAATTAAACAAAAAATGTTACAACGATTACTTATTTAAAACTAAACAGAACATTATTTCCAATCCTAAGTCATTTTATGGTTTCGTAAACTCTAAACGCAGAGTAAAAGGGTTTCCTTCAACAATGAAATTTAATGATAACATATCCAGCGACGATCTAGTGATTGCTGATTTCTTTGCTCAATTTTTCAAGTCTAATTACTCTTCTGAAACTAATTCATCACAAATTGTATACCCATATCGTCCACATTCATGTAACTCAATTTATGTTCCTAGTATAGATCCAGGAGATGTTTTGTCACATTTAAAATCCTTAAAGGAGTCAACCAAGTTTGGCCCTGATTTAATACCGACATGTTTTCTTAAAAAGTGTGCAGAACACATATACCTGCCACTGACCGATTTGTTCAATCTTTCTCTACAGCGCGGCGTTTTCCCGGCTTCATGGAAAGAGTCTTTTCTTATACCTCTTTATAAAAGTGGGAGTAAAACATCTATACTAAACTATCGCGGAATAGCGAAGCTCTCTGCTATTCCTAAAATTTTTGAAGCTATCGTCACCAATCACCTTTCATTTTCTATATCAACACTGATTGCCAACTCCCAGCACGGTTTCTGTAAGGGTAAATCGACCACAACTAATTTACTTGAATTCACTACACATGTCTCGAATGGGTTTAGGGATAATCTCCACACCGACGTTATATACACCGACTTTAGTAAAGCCTTTGACAAGGTTAGCCACTCTTTACTTATTCATAAACTTGCCCTGGTTGGCTTTCAACCCGCTCTCATCCGTTGGATATCCTCCTATCTCCGTGGTAGAACGCAAAGAGTTACCTTTAATAATGCAATTTCAAATGTCATCGATGTCTCCTCTGGTGTTCCTCAGGGTAGCCATCTAGGCCCGGTTCTGTTTTTGCTTTTTATCAATGATATCTGTACAACAATAAAGTTTTCGAATAACTTGATGTATGCTTATGATGTTAAACTTTTTAAGTCATATGCATCGATTGAAGAACGTTCTTTGCTTCAAATTGATTTAGACCACTTAGTAACTTGGTGCAACGTTAACAATATGCCGCTCAATCTGAAAAAATGTAAGTTCATGTGTTTTTCACGTAGGGATCTACAGCCAGCTTCTTATGCAATCAACAACCACAATCTTGAACATGTTAATGTTTTTGTTGACTTGGGGGTGACAATGAACCCCAAGCTTAGTTTTAGTCCTCATATTGAGGCAACAGTTAATAAGGCTAGAGGTGTTTTAGCTTTTGTGAAAAGGTGGTCAAAGGAATTTAATGACCCTTATGTTACGAAGACTCTTTTTACTACACTAGTTAGACCTATATTAGAATATTGCTCAGTTATATGGAATCCGCGTTACCAACTTTATATTGATAGGCTAGAATCAATTCAAAAACAGTTCTTACTCTTTGCATTGAGAAATCTACAATGGGATTCAACGTATAACCTTCCACCTTATACTAATCGTTTGAAACTTATCAATCTCCCAACCCTTGCAAGTCGTAGGGAAATGCTAGGTGTATTATTCATGACTAAACTGATAAACGGATCGATTTCCAGCCCATTTCTTTTAAACGAAATTAACTTTAATATTCCGTCCCGACCTTCACGACACTTTAGGCCTATTCGGCTGAAGCAATGCAGGACAAATTTTCAATTACACGAGCCTTTCCAGTGTTTGTGCGAAGATTTTAACTCTCATTCAGGCACATTTGATATTTCGGACTCGCTTTTTATGATCAAAATAACTGTTCTATTATCTCTTAACACTTGACTTCTACGTTGTATTAATTTATTGCAATTCCCTATTCATTTATGTATATCACTCAGCTGATGAATTCCTTTCTGTAGCTGAGCATTTTGAGAACTCGACGCTTAACAAACCTCCGCCTTTCAAACACACGGCAAATTAATCCGCGCGTTATGCGGATGCGCCCCTCGTGTCGGTTGGGCGGGATGGTGGGTAAAATCCGTTGGGCATAATAATGTCATGATGTCATATCATATGATGTCATATCATGTGATGTCATATCATATGATGCCATATCCTATCATATGATGTCATGTGATGTCATATCATATGATGTCATATCCTATGATGCCATATCGTCTGATGTCATATCGTCTGATGTCATATCGTCTGATGTCATATCATATGATATCATATCGTATGATGTCATATCGTGTAGTATATCAGAGCATGTCAACAACAACAACAAAACCCCACGCCGATACCTAAGTGTCAGGCTGTAGAATGATTACATTTTGCTAAGTCAACGTATTTTCAATAGCGTTCACTTTCTCACGATGTCGAAATATTTGAGCCTCATCAGGTTACATATGTTTGTCATGTATGTGGATGCGCGTGTGACAGCATTGCTCGATGCCACACGCTAACCATATATGTAAGTATGTATGTGACTGCATTGCTGCAGCTGCATACCTAATATGTTTGTATGTGTTGGTGACTGCACTGAGTTGTACCTCATACAGTACATAGAATTAGAGTAAATATGTATTCTAGTAAATAAGAGTTTTAGAGTTAAGAATTGTTATAAATAAGCTGAAATATTACTAAATAAACCAATTGCTGCTCTGCCTCGCAACAGGCAACCAAATTTTCTTTATTTGTTTCGTTATATTCATTATTGAATTATCCTGCCGTCCAAATTCGGCAGGAATAAAGTAAATTAACCTGGATATAAAAAGTTAATCCATTATTGAATTATCCTGCCGTCCAAATTCGGCAGGAATAAAGTAAATTAACCTGAATATAAAAAGTTAATCCATTATTGAATTATCCTGCCGTCCAAATGCGACAGGAATAGATGCACGCCCAGATTCGGCAGAAATAGACACACATTCAAATTCGGAAGGAGTACATGCACGCCCGCACACGTTGTGAAGAACTGGCTTATTACACACAAATCATCAATCAACTTAATTAAGTATAAGAAAAAAAAATAATTTTTTTTTTCAAAATTATGGCTGGCCTAACTGCCGCTTAAACTAGAAGGGCACCAAATAGTTGCCGTTTCGCTTTGTTTTTTTTTTATTCTAATTTTTTTTTTAATCGGTTGATATGTCCTCGAAAGGGGTCATACCAACTGAAGCAGAATCTGAAAAGCGTATATTATGTTAGAAGAGTTTATAAAAGAGCTCGAAGAAGAATATGAGAAAATAAAATTAATTAAGGAAATAATGTGGTTAAAGAATTTTCAAAAAGCAATGGAGTCAACTGAAATAAGTTTGTAAAAAAAAAAAAAAAATTAAAGTTATGTCAATTGAGTTCATAGAAACGCAAAAACAGTTTGACAAAATCTTTTCCGGTATTGTTGAACTGGGCCTGGAAGCAACAAAAAAAATTAAAGAAGAGCAAGTCAGGCAAGGCCCTAAGCCGCTGACTTTGGAAGAGTATAGGAAGAGAAATAGGGCTCAAGTAAATGTTGAGCCACGAATTTCAGAGCCGGTAAAACACAAGCGGAAGAGAGGAGGTCAAAAATATGATAAAAGAAGAAAATTAGCTGAATTGTATCAACAAGCTAATATATGTACAAACAAAGATTTAAAGATAAAACTAAAAAGAGAGATCCGAAGTTTAAGAAGACAATCGAAAGATAAAAATTAAAAAAAAATAATAATAAAAAAAGGGAAAGAAAATTTTTGGTACGTTAATTTAGTTACTTGCAATCTATTCCCATGGATTGTGCATTGCCCGAAGATCTTGACTACGGGGCAATAAATAAAATTGTAGAAGATTTAGAGCGTGAAAACGCGGACGTTGCCCGAAAGTCGAGATCACGTAATATAGGCAGCAATAAACATAATCTAAATTGTTTGAAAAAATTGTGGTCCTTCATAGGAATGGAAAGAGAACCCACAATTGAAGATCTTTTGTATCCTTCAACTTTGGTAGAAGAATTGTGTAAATTTATAAGAAAAGTGGGCGGTAAAAGCATTTATGACTAAATAAAAATAAAGATTTAAATTAGAAAAATTTGGTATTGAATTTTTTAAAAAAAAAAAAAAAAATAATAATAATAAAAAAAAAAGAAGAGTAAGTAAAAAGACCATCTCCTTTTATCTATCTAACTCCTGATATGGGCGGAAAAACTTCTAAAGTAGATACTCCAAATGCGAATGTAGTCAATAGCATTAAAATTGTTGACCATACTGAAGCTTTGGAATTCATCAAAATCTTGCTACTGATTGTGACAATCTGCACCTGTACCAGTTTGTTCCTCAAAATATACTCAGTCCACAATAAAATTTTAAAAAAGAAATACCAGAGCCGCGCAGACGGTCTGGACAAAGTATAAGTAATACAAATGGAAAAGTGGGACGATATTTTGAGGGAACTTTCTGAAGAAAAAATAAACGCGGAAAAGTCATATAAATGCATATGTAAAAATACAAAAATTAAAATTGAAACGATAAAGAAACATCTGAATATCATTTTATTGTCATTAAATAATAGCGGAAAAATATTGAAACTAACCATTATTTAACAAAAGCTCACCAAACAGAAGCATACCAAATATTCTCATCTATCAGAGACAAATTAGTGTACTCATTATCAAGATATGAAATTGACTTCATAGTGCCAAAATCTTATGAAAAAGACATTGAAATAGATTTTGACGCCAAATTACAGGACGATAGTTCAGAAGAGGAACTAGAAGAAGAAGAAAAAGTTCATTCTGATTCTGATAAATCTGTTCAGACTGAGATTATTGAGAAACAAGAAACATTTTCTCAAACAAATATTGTCGCCCAAGCAGGACAAAATTCCCAAACAGACACCGAAATGGCGCAACCAGCGACATAATTCATTAAAACTGCGTCATCGATCTTACCTGAGTTCGATGGCAAACCAGAAAACTTATCGAGTTTTCTGGATGCCCTTGATATCCTCGAACAAATCAAGGAGGAACATGAGGCTTTAGCAGTGTCCATGATAAAAACAAAGCTAAAAGGCACAGCTAGAAATTTGATAAGCGCTGAAGAGTCAATACAGGAAATAAAACTAAAACTAAAAAATAAAGTAAAGTGAGTCAGTTGAAGTTATAACAGCAAAACTCCTGAACATTCAACAGCGCAGTAAGACTGCTAATCAGTATACTGCAGAGATTGAAAAATTGACAAAATCACTAGAGGGAGCATACATATCTGACGGCTTAACAACAGACCTAGCCACCAAATATGCTACACAAACTGCTGTAAAAGCTATGTGTAAAAATTGTTTCAATGATAAGGTGAAAACAATTATGCAAGCTGGAACGTTCACCTCAATGAACGAGGCGATATCAAAATTTACAAACAGCTGCACAGAAATTACGGGTAACCCTAAATCATTGTTGCACATACGCCAACAAAATTATTTTCGCGGTAATTTCCGCAGAAGTTACCAAAATAACTCTTACACAGGTAACCAAAGGCATAGATTTCCAGCACGTTTCAATAATTTTAATAACAATAATAATAATAATAGAAAACAGTCAAAGATCCGGAAGAAACTTCGGAAATCAATCTCGCGGTTCTAATCGTAATAACCTTAGAAACGTTAGAAATGTGAACCAACAGGAAAACCAGCAAACTCCACCTCAATAAATAAAAAACTATATGTCTTCAACCTGCACCTTAATAGTTATATATCTTCAAAAACAACTCTAAACAATTCTATTTCAACCCTCCTGATTGATACAGGAGCGGACATATCAATTATAAAAAAGGGTCAAATTGACAATGTTGTCACCATTAATTACTCTCAAAAAACTTATCTAAAAGGCATTGGTCACGGTTTAACAAGCACTATTGGTACGGTTACAGCAGATTTAAAGGATGATCACCTATTAATTAAACACAAATTTCATATAGTAGAATATACATTTCCAATCCCTTGTGACGGAATTTTGGGACTTGATTTTATCAAAAAATATAATTGCATTTTAGATTACAATAAAAATGGGGACAGCCTAATACTACGTCCATATGATTACCCAGAAAACATAATAATCCAAATGACAAATAACCCAACCGTAAATTGCATAACAATCCCAGCAAGATCGGAAGTAATCCGACAAGTTCATATTGAAAATGGCAATTCTGAACTATTGATACCCCATTAAAAATTATCCGAAGGTATTTTTATAGCAAACACCTTAGTAAATTCAAAGCAAACCTTTATTAGAGTCATAAATACAACAGATAAAAATGCAACCATCCAAAATTTCAAAATTAATACAGAAAATTTGGATGATTACACAGTAGTAAAAAATAAGCCGGAAACAGTAGAAAATACTAAAGAAAAATTAAAAAGATTAAAAAAAAACTTTCCAAAATTTGTTACTGAACAACTTAATGAACTATGCGCAGAATTTATTGACATATTTTCACTAGAATCAGAACCCATTACCACTAATAATTTTTACAAGCAAAAATTACGTATGAAAGATAATAATCCAGTCTATGTAAAAAACTACAGAATTCCACAAGCTCATAAAAGCGAAATTAGTAGACACGTCAATAAATTAATTGAAGATGACATTATAGAGCCGTCTATGTCAGAATATAATAGCCCCATTCTGCTTGTACCCAAAAAACCCCTACCCAGCAAAAATGATAAAAGATGGAGATTAGTAGTCGATTACCGACAGGTAAACAAAAAGTTAATGGCAGATAAATTCCCATTGCCAAGAATTGATGATATATTAGATCAATTGGGTAGAGCTAAATATTTTTCATGCTTAGACTTGATGTCTGGCTTTCATCAAATAGAGTTACATAAAGACTCTAGGGACATAACATCGTTTACGTCAGACGATGGCACGTATCGTTTCAAAAGATTGCCATATGGTTTAAAAGTGGCCCCAAACTCGTTTCAAAGAATGATGTCTCTTGCATTTGCAGGCCTTAAGCCTTCCCAAGCTTTTCTATATATGGATGACCTGGTGGATGTTCCGAACAACACATGATTACGAATTTGAGAGATGTATTTTCAACTTGTAGAAAATATAATTTAAAATTACATCCAGATAAATGTTTATTTTTTAATCAAGAAGTTACTTACCTTGGCCATAATTGCACAAATAAAGGAATTTTACCTGATCCTAGTAAATTTGAAGTTGTTCTAAATTATCCAATACCAAAAAATGCAGACGAAGTAAAAAGATTTGTAGCATTTTGTAACTATTACCGAAGATTTGTTCCAAATTTTGCAGAACATTCTAGAATTTTAACAAGATTGTGTAAAAAGAATGTTTCCTTCGATTGGACAGAAGAATGTCAAAAAGCTTTTGTCTACTTGAAGGAGGCATTGATACACCAATATTTTACAATATCCAGATTTCAGTAAAGAATTTTGTATAACAACAGATGCAAGTGGATTCGCCTGCGGCGCAGTTCTTAGTCAAGAATATGAAGGCAAACAATTACCTATTGCCTATGCGTCAAGAGCATTCACGAAAGGTGAAAGTAATAAAGCAACAATTGAAAAAGAATTGGCGGCAATCCATTGGGCAATCACTTATTTCAGACCATACGTCTATGGTAGAAAATTTTTAGTTAAAACAGACCATCTCCCACTAACATACCTATTTTCGATGAAAAATCCCTCATCAAAATTAACTAGAGTTCGGCTGGAGTTGGAGGAATATGACTTTGAGGAGGAGTACATAGCTGGAAAAGAAAATTATGTTGCGGATGCATTATCACGTATAAATATAAATGATTTGAAAGATTTATCAATAAAGGCAAGTCAAATAATGAAGGTTACGAATCGATCGGAAACCAATAAAAATTCCAATAATACAAAAATTAATAAGAATGAATGTCACTATGAGAACCCAAAAATATATGAAGCGCTAAATAAATGTGAAGTAAAAAGACTAGTCCAGCTCGTTTGCGATCCTCCGAAATTATATTTCAGAAAAGGAAAGAAAATTTGTAGCGAAATAAATATTGATAATATGATTGTTGAGGCGAAGATTGATTCAGATCAATCCTTTGCCAGGCTTCCAAAAGAAACCGGCAATCAAAATGTTGGTAATTCAATTGTTGAGGCGAAAATTGATTTAGGTCAATTCTTTCCCAGGCTAATGAAAGAGGCCGGCAATTTGAAAATAAATAAAATACAGTTGTCCTTAGGAGACAAATTGTTCAAAGATAAATTTACTCGAGTAAGCACATTTAAAGAAATTGGTACCAAAGTTCTCAAAAATTTAACTATAGCATTAACTCCGGAGGTTGTGCATGTGACAAATAAAGAAATAATTAAAAATATACTGCAAAAGTATCATGATGATCCTGTTAATGGTGGCCACCCAGGAATCAATCGAACTACAAATAAAATAAAACAGAAATATTATTGGAAAAATATGAAAAATGACATAAGAAATCACATTAAAAAATGCATAAAATGCAGTAAAAATAAAATAAATACAAATTTAAAAGAACCAATGACTAGCACTGAAACGCCAACGAAAGCTTTCGATATAGTACAGATTGACACAATCGGTCCATTACCAAGATCGATAAATGGAAATGAATAGTAAATAAGAGTTTTAGAGTTAAGAATTGTTATAAATAAGCTGAAATATTACTAAATAAACCAGAGCTGTTAAAGAATTAAATCTTTTGCTCTTTGAAATCATAGTTTTTCTTCATTCAGTAGTTGAAAATCTTTTCATCGTTGAAGAATTTAACTTCAATTTACGCATTCAGCAATTCTTTACAGAAATCATGATTTATAAATCCACCAAGTGTCAATTCAACAAGAATTCAAAATAGAATTACGAAGAAAAGCTCTTTAATTCAGAATGGCCATTCAGTTGATTTGATTCTTTTGGAGAGTTAATTCCGCTAATTCAGTACGAATCAGTTTTTGGAAAAATGCTAATTTACTCCCTTAAATAGAACTAAAAGTTTTCAAGTTCCTTTCACGCTAGAAGAATTTGAAAGAAAAAATTACATTACATATTATAATAATCTATAACATAAAATTAGTGGAAAAAGCTTATTCGCGTGTAAGAAATATGTGAATTTAAAAAAATTCAAGTTAAAACATAAAAAAGTATGATTATGAAAGGTATAACATGCCTGGTCTTCACATAAACTGCCTTATTAGTGTTGCTGATGTGTTAGTTATGAAGCTTTTCGGGCATATTTTATTAACCCTCTGAGCACATTATTGAATTTAATTAAATAAGCTTTTGTCACATAAATAAAAAATAAATATGAATATGTAATTATTTTATTATCATAACCTCTAACGAGATTTTTAGCCGTGCTTCTCTTTCCAACTTGTGGTGTGTTGCTTTTGAGTTTTCCTACAAGTTGGCAGGACCTACAGTTTTTTGCCGACTCCGAACGGCACTTGCAAAGCAAATGAATTTTTTGCTGGCATATTTAGTTTTGGAAAATTTGGCAGTGTCAAGTTTAAATTTAACAACTTCGAAAGTGCTTCAGTATTTTTAAAGATCTTCAACGCACAGCGAATATTGCCGAATTCGCCCTGCTATTACCATATATGAATTTGCGTTGCTCTCATATCTACAAGTTGTACAGGCAATACACAATATTACGTTCAGCTGAAACTCATGCCTTTTATGAATATAAAAAAATTCGGAGCTCTTTCATGGTTTTATTAGTCATATACATACGTCAGTTTTGAAAAATGAAAAAAAAAATGAAATCTTTTTTTTTGGATTTATACTTTGAAATATGGAAATTCTTTCCAAATATGAGTATTTTATTTCGATTTTTTAGTCAACAATAACTAGTAGTGGAATTAATTTCCATTTAATTGTATAACAGAAAACATTTGAAATGTCTTTTAAAATTTTCACAAAGCTCAGGAGAGTAAAACGGTCATCTAAACTTTCAACTTCTTCGGCAGATTTTGTATGAAATTTTTGAGGACTCAGTTTGGTAGACCAAGCAGTATAATTATATGCAAGTTAGAACTAGCTGAAATATTTTCCTGATTTTCAAGAACGATTTTCGTCGATGGTGTTGAGTAATTTTTTATGCGAAATTAAATTTTGTTCATGCGTTGCATGAAAGATATTACTTAACACCCTCATCGAAAAAAATTCTTAAAAATCAGGAAAATATTTAAATTAGTTCTAACTTTCACATCATACCACTGAAATTGATTGTCCTACAAAACTAAGAAAAATCTGCCAAAAACGTTGAAAATTTGGATGGCCAATTTGCTAAGCTGCCCTGAACTTTGTCCAAATTCTTAAAGACAACTTTAATTTTGTGTCTAACTGTACATATTACTGAAGTCCCTGAAAAAAGCTCATAAAAGCAATAAATCCGCGATTTTACAATCGACGTGGCTGTTTGGTAGTATCCCGCCTTTTTACAAGTCTTCAATGGGTGACCGGAGTTCTGGTCGGTGATAGTGTCGAATTCAGGACATTTTTTATCACGGATAAGAAACGGGTTAATAAAAATTACAGCACCTTAAAGACATAGTAGGGATGGCAGCTATTTTAGTTTTGTGAGCCCAAAAGTTTCAAGATCCCGAATATGTATTATTTAGATATTTTATACATTTTGACAAACAAACTGAAGACAGTACAACAATATTATTTTCATTACCAACAAGATGCTTAAATATATATAAAAAATATGTAAGTAGAGTTTAAATATATGCTATAACTTTTTCTTTACATATTTTTATATTAGTACAAGACCGGGAATAACCAAACATCTTCTTACGGTTTCTCCTAGCTGCTTTGGAAGTTAATGCAAATCAACAAGCGAAAAAGTTAGGGATTTTATAAAATTTCTCTCCATTCATAAGTGGGCTGTAATATCAGGTGTTAATTTTTATACCCTGCTTTTATGATTATATATAAAACCAAAAGCTCAAAAAACTGCCTTAATCCAACTTAATGTCATATTATTCGTAAAAACCTAGCTATTTTAAACATTCGGGATTTTTTAACTAATAACTAATAAAAAACAATCCCGGGATTGACTTCAAATGTCAAAGAAAAAATATATAATGACAACATTTCATGATACAATAAGCGCACCAGTAGGAAATTGTAACAGTGAGGTACGTTTCTGACATCTTACATAAGTATTAGGACTTATCACAATATATCTACGTTGCGGTGTTGCATCTACAGCTTAAGTGTTTATTATTAAGGAAATTCACAAGGTCTTTTATAGTTTTATGTACAATTTCAACAACACAACACTTGAGAGCACTACATGAGTTGAATGTTGTGTCTGAATACATTAAATTAAATTTTCATACAAATTTGTCAGAAAATATTGAATTTTTGTGTTCGTGGTCTTTTACTTTTGAAACTAGAGAAAACGAAAAAACAAGGAAAAGCAAAATAGCACATCTGCGCATTGGGTTGCTTAATTTTATTGTGCTATTCAAATTTTATATAAGAAATGACAACAAAGAAAATATGACAGTCTTAAATTTTGAATTGCCTAATTTTGATTTTTTCTAATTTTAATTAGTACATACACAGAAAAGTTTTAATGGCTTTTGACATGTGATTAGTGTTGTAAACCAAATGCTGGAAAATAACTAAACAATCATACAGTGCTTGTCAGCTGAAGCATCATCGCGAATAACGTTCTAAGTGTAATATTTTTCAAAACCTGTTTCATTGCATAAAACATTTTGTATTGCTCTCCAGATAACGAATTTTCTAAAATTTGACACCAAAACTGTAAAAATGCATTTAAAAATAGTAGGGTAATTTAAAGTGACATACATTATTTTGCATTGAAGCGTCGAAAGTGATTCGTAACGGCACTGGAAGATCATGAAAAAGGTGTAAAACTCATAATATGAAAGATATAAAAGAAAAAGTTAAGGGAGACAGATGAGAAAAATAGACAATTTTTCCAAACGATGGACTTTTCCTTGATATGCCATTTTTGCTTTTACGAACGTGTTTTTCGCTTTGTTTATATTTTTGTATGATAATTACTATGTATATACATGAAATATTCATGACTTAGGATGAGCTTTTAGGTAAAGAATAATACATTTTTATTTTTTTTTTAAGATCAGAGGCAAAGATGCAACGACATGTTAATTATAATATATTTCCCGATAGGCATGGTTCTGCATTGAGGTCTTGTCAATTATAAAAAATTTTTACTTTTCATATTTCGTTTTGTTTTGTTTATAAACCGAAAAAAACATGGCCGCTCTTCACAGTGTAGCAATTTCGACAAATCCAAATTTTTTATTTTCTCATTTATCTCAGAATCGGTGGGATTTTTTGAAACATTTAGCAGCTAAGTAAAATGTATGACATACATATATGGTCCTCGCTTTAGAATTTGCCTTACCGACATTTCGAGTTTTAATTGTCCTGAAAAAAAAGAAGTTACCTCACGTCCATAGTTTGACTTGCAACATCTACGTGTTGAATTTTGCGCATTTACTTCAGTCAGATGGGATTACTGACATATCTGTGGTTTCGTTATATTATAATATTTGCGGACTGATAAAACCTCCCCAAATATGTAATTTAATCACATCAAAAAATAATGTACATATTTCACCTTCGAGTTGAATTGTATGAGTCTATAGTTAGCCTATGTAAATCTTAATAGCTGCTTTCTGTAGATCATTCGTAGCACCATCAAATTCCAAACATCGTGGAATACTCATAATAATAATAATAATAATAATAATACAAATACCTTCTAAGAGGATAAGGTCCAGCCTGTCTTCCAATTTGTGGTTTAAGTTTTAGTACACATTGGCGAGACCTACAATTTCTTTGGCCCAACTTTACACAGTATCTGGCAAGGCATTTTCATTTTGGCTGAAAAACCCCCGGAGCGTTGCCGAACACTGCCGAAGGTGGCCTCGTTTTGAAAAACTTATTCAAAGAATTTTTGGTGTGACCTGTTTCGGTACTTGCACCAGGTACTTTCAATATGGCAAGTCAGCGCACAGTCAGCGGCGGTAGACAGTAATTTTAATTTCTATGTCTTAAAATATTCCAGAGGGAAATAATATTAAAAGTGAAAATTAAATTAAATCAAATGTTTCAATAAATTTATTCCTACGTTTATATTATGACAAGATAAAATAAATACATTAAACAAGAACCTCGCAGCCTTAAGCTATATTCTTTACGAGTCCATCAACTCCGGGTCTGTAGATAAAACACGGAATTTTGTTTGCATTTTTATCTAAATTTTAACACTGTGCGCTGCATTTTGGCGTCTACCGCTTCGAATTTTCAAACGCGTTTTTCTCAACTTTCCCTGTAATAAAACGATGGAACTGCACTTCATGTTGTTCCTTTTTTATGTGACGATTATTTTCTACTTACCTTCTTGAAAAATTTGCCATAATCTTCGAGAAATCAGCTAAAAACAGCAAGATTTTATGTATGTATGTAAATATATGAAAACATTGAGTAAGAGTTGCCGTAGCTAAAGAAAACGGAACAAAATTTTCGGGCTTATAGTTTCAAAACAATTTTCCGAAGACAATATCATAGCCGAAATAAGTTTTGAACAAATAGATAAATATAACTTTCAGTTTCTGAATGGTTCCAATAAAATGTTGGCCTATTTACATTAAAATCAACTGACTTGAAACATAATCCATCACATATAAAATTTTAGAGTTAGGGCCAAATTTTACAATGATACATGGCAGTCTCGTATTTTATTACTATTTTGACAGCTTCAAATCAATTCCAGGCATGTTAAAGACTGAAAGTACGCAAATATCACCTCTGAAAATTAAATTTCGAGAGTACTGAATTGAAAAATTGAATTGATTCAGCAAAGTTGGCCGTGAAGGGTGGATACCTTGCCGCGGTACGAGGGCTTAAGTCGACAGCCACAGGGCTACGCTGCCCTTGTGATCATAGCTCCGTACGGCACTTCATCACGAGAGCAGCCTAGCCTCTCTGGCGCGACGACAAAGATCTTCCCCCTCCCAATCCAGGGTGTTATGCGAAACCGTGCCCATTGGACGTTTGCAGCCGGGAGGCAAATCGTGGCTGTATTTGAACGGAGCCTCTCTGACACCGGGTCGCCTCAGAGAGTAAGCATGGCCTTACCGCGGTACGGGGCTCTGCCGCGGTACGGGGCTCTGCCGCGGCGGACGACACATTTTCCCCTACTCTTCCCTTGACCCTAAGCTGGCCTTGTCCGGCGATGGGTCGTACGAACAAGATGAACTCGAATAACCTGAATAAAAACGAAAAATCTAAAAAACAAACAACGCCAAATTTCACTCCTCAGCAAAGGAGAGCTATTGAGGAGCAGGCGAGGAAGCAACAACAACGCCGGAGGACAACCTCCGTTCCACAATCAAGGGGGGGATCGACAGCGATGGCAACTACGAGTCGGTCAACCAACCCTCTATCGAATAAGATTGACTTGATGGGAGCTAGCACAGTGCGGTTGCCAACGCAGCTAAGCGGACAACGGCGGATGCTAAACTCCCATCAACCGCTGATATGAAAACCAGTATCTTTACGTCTGTGGCAGCGGTCTCACGACCTGGCCTCGGAGTTTCGAAGGAGAAGGAAGCTGCAACTGAGATGTCGGCAAGGAGAGCGACCGCGATGGCAACTACGGGTCCGCACTCCAGGGAGACATCTCCCCGCCGCTTCACATACCACGAGAAAAGATTGGCTGCAAAGATCCTGAAGAGGTATGAAGGGGTACCGCAGGAATCACTGTCGCCGAATTCCAGTAAATCTGTAGAGCTAGCGAAAGCTGTGATACCGGATTTCCAAAATTCTTACATGCCAAAGAGGTTAAAAGTTAACCCTTTCAAGCGCCAGAGATCGGATCTGGAGTTTATTCCCCCTCTCAAGCGGCATCAGAATACCTCTGGAGCGGGCAAACTAAGCTTTGCTGAGGTAACCAAGGACAGGATCCTTATAGGCGTCCTTGACCGAGGCAATGACCGTCTGGCCATCCCCAAGGACCGGTGGCGTTACGTGCGAAATGAACTCGGCAACATTCTTCTCAACGTTGCTCCGGAGTTTCCGGGTAGTTCGGCACGAGTAACGGATGCGGGTTGGCACCAGGGTCAAATTAAATTACTCGCATGCGAGGATGCAAAAACCGTAGCACTGTACAAGGCAGCAGCTGCTAAACTGGGTGAAGTCTACCAGGGCGCAAAGATAGAGGTCGTCGACTGGAAGGACATTCCAGCTCGTCCAAGGGCAAGGGCGTGGATTCCGGCCATCCCTGACGAACCCGAGAGAATACTCGGGATGCTACGGCTAATGAATCCGTCCCTCCCAACGCATGACTGGAGTGCCAATCTGGTCGGGGATGCGGTAGGGCCCGACAGACAGGTGGTGTTCACCATGAATAAAGAGTCAATCGAGCCCCTCAAAAGGTGCAATGGCCTAGTACACTACAGCGAAGGCCAGATCGTTATCCACGTATATCGTGGTGATGCTCAGCGCGCTGCCTTCTCGGCTGCTCCGGGGGAACCGGAAAACTTATTACCAGAAGAGGAAGCGGAGGATTCCGATGCGGAAAGCATGTTATCCGCCACGTCCCTTGGCGATAGTGCTGTGAACAACTCGGAGATGGAGGACAGCCTACAGGACGAGGAAGTCCTCGACGTCACGGTGGTAGCAGCCAACGCTGAGCGACTAACATCTAACGCTACAGGCAGCAGGACTCCTGCAACGCCACATCGGGCAGTTAATCGGAACAACTCGTCGTTGATAGGCAACCTCCGGGATGGAGCAAACCTCGACGATATGGGGACGGCAGGGAAGTCTGTGCGCTCTCATGTTGGTGGTGCTTCAGATTAATTTGCACAAATCTAAAGTGGCTTCGGCTGCTTTAAGTAGTCGTCTTTCTAAAGGCGACGTGGATGTGGTCCTCATCCAAGAACCCTGGGTCAATAGCTCGAGAATCTGCGGATTGGGGACTAAGGGCTTCAAGCTCATTCGAGCCAGCGAGGAGAGCAAAGTCAGAACGTGTATTTTGGTCAAGTCTGAGTTGAACTCCTTTCTCCTACCTAACTACACCAATGGTGATATTACCGCTATCAGTCTAACGGTCGACAGCACCCGCCTGACGGTGGCGTCGGTCTATATGCCCTACGACGCCGAAGAACCCCCACCACAAACGGAGGTGAAAGACCTGGTGTCAAATTTCTGCACAGGTAATCTTATTATTGGAGCGGATGCTAATGCTCACCATGTCCAATGGGGGAGCTCCGATATCAATGCCAGGGGCGAGTCTCTGTTTGATTACCTCTTAACAACTAACCTGGTAATTTGCAACGTGGGTAATGAGCCTACTTTTATCACTAAGACCCGCAGGGAGGTCATAGACCTCACTATCTGTAGTGAAGGCGCTTATGAGTGGGTCAGAAAATGGCGGGTTCTGGAAGAACATTCATTCTCCGACCACCGTTACATAGAAATGGTTCTAGACTTTATTGTAGAAAAACCTATTATGAAGCGCAATCCACGTAACACTAATTGGCAGTTACACAATGAAATATTAGACAGAGACCTGCCAGTACTGCCCTCACAGGCCCCCTCATCAGTAGAGGAGCTGGAGGATCTTGTTACTACATTTACATCGGCGCTCTCAAATGCTCTAGGACAGGCTTGTCCAGTGCCAAAACCACGCGGTAAACACAGGCCACATTGGTGGTCCTACGATTTGGACTCGCTCCGCAAATCATGCCGGAAACAATTTAACAAGGCCAAGTTAAGAGCTTTGAACCGTATAAGGCTGCCGGGCCGGACGGGATTATCCCCGCGCAACTTATAAACACGTTGGAGACATCAGCTAAATGGCTGGTATTTCTCTTCACAGCCTGCCTGGCTCTCAACCACATTCCGGGCTCCTGGAGAAGCGCCACGGTAGTGTTTATCCCTAAGGCTGGGAAGGCATCCCACTACGAGCCAAAAGATTACAGACCGATCAGTCTTTCGTCCTTTGTACTCAAAACCTTTGAGAGGATACTAAGCGACTACCTTTCAACGACTATTGATAGCAACCTTATCTCTAGCTATCAGCATGCATACACCAAGAGTAAATCAACAGAAACTGCTCTGCACAGCCTAGTATCTGTCATTGAGAAATCGCTGTGTGAAAAGGACTACTGTCTCGTGGCCTTCTTAGACATTGAGGGGGCTTTCAACAATATAAGCCCGGAGGCGATCAACTCCGCTCTAACTAATCTGGGCATAGATAGACCTCTAACTGGTTTAATTGACCAACTTCTAAGAGGAAGGAAAATAGCTTCTTCACTTGGTACGGTCGAGTTATCACGCTATGTCACAAGGGGAACGCCCCAGGGTGGTGTTCTTTCCCCGCTTTTATGGAACCTCACAGTCAACTCGTTGCTACGTGACACAAGCTGGGGGGGCGGGAAGATAGTGGCATACGCAGACGATTTAGCTATTGCTTTCAGAGGCAAGTTCCCACAAACTCTGTGTGACCTGATGCAAGTAGCACTGCGAGAGGTTTCGAGGTGGTCCTCTCGCTGCGGACTTAGTATCAACCCGGGGAAAGTGGAACTTGTCCTCTTCACCAACCGGTACAAAATACCGCCACTAAGCCTACCAGAACTAGATGGCACGCGCCTGGGCTTGTCGGATAAGGCCAAGTTTCTAGGCATAGTTCTGGACAGGAAACTGAATTGGAAGGAGAATGTTCTTCAGCGCCAGAAGAAAGCTTGCATCGCTCTTTACACATGCAAAAGAGCCATTGGCAAAAAATGGGGGCTCAGCCCTAGAGTATGCAGTTGGATCTACACGGCCATCATTCGCCCAATCATGCTGTATGGAGTCGTCGTATGGTGGCCGGCACTGAGCAAGACAACATACCTGAATCTGTTGCGGAAAGTCCATAGATCCAATATGATCTGTATAAGCGGTGCGCTAAGGACAACGCCCAACGAAGCCCTCCAGGCCATTCTGGGCATTTTGCCACTTGATCTGGAAGGGTTTCGGTCAGCGGCGGCATCAGCTCTGCGCCTAAGAGAAACCTCCAGTTGGGGTGCGGGTACTATTGGACACTCCAGTATTCTGGAATCTTACAGCTTTCTCCCTCTAAGCACAGATCGTTGTGCGACCACTACAGTCGAGGATAGCTGCTTCAAAATAAACATTCCCAGCAGAGAAGACTGGGAGAGGACGGATTGGTGTCCCGAAACAAATGGTGGCACTTCCATATACACCGACGGCTCGAAGTTGGACGGCAGAGTTGGAGGAGGGGTTTATTCAAGGGATTTGGACCTTGAACTCTCCTTCAGACTACCTGATCATTGTAGCGTCTTCCAGGCGGAAGTCTCGGCAATCCGGGACGCCGCGGCCTGGTTAAGCAAACGTGTTATCGGAGGAGATATCACTATTTTCAGCGATAGCCAGGCGGCAATCAAATCCCTTGGCTCATACACGTTCAACTCTGAACTGACGCTCAGCTGTCGTCGATCTCTTCAGGAGATGGCCCAACAGAACCGCGTAAACCTCATATGGGTCCCGGGACATAGGGACATTGAGGGAAACTGTAAGGCAGACGAGCTTGCCAGGCAGGGCACGACCAAGCAGGTTCTTCGGGATAAAGAGCGCTTAGGTATGCCGTTTGCCACATGCAAACTAATGCTGAAGGAGCACACACTCCGTCAAGCCAACGAAAGATGGCTGCAATCCCCAGGGTGTCGGATATCGAAACAAACCTGGCCAAAATGGGATCTTAAAAGGTCTAGACGCATTTATGCCCTAACTAGGAGGGAAATCTGCATATTGATAGGGGTATTAACCGGTCACTGCCTCATTGGTAGGCATGCAGAAAGCCTAAGTGTGCCCTACCGACGATGCTGCAGGAGTTGCAAAGATGATGAGGAGGAGGAAACGGTGGAGCACCTCATCTGCAACTGTCGGGCTTTAAGCGGCGTGAGAACGCGCTTTTTGGGAGTTCCGTTCCTAGATAGTCTAAGCCAGATCGCGGAACTGGACATAAAGGACTTGATGGGCTTCATAAAGTCATCTAAGTGGTTCGAGGAGGAGTAACGGTGTCGGTTTAGGAGTGTCAGTCCCGGGATTCTGCTATGTGGAAAATCCCAACAACTCAGGGATTTTCCATATGGCTGGGTCCCGGGGCTGACTTTCCTTGTGTTGGTGGTATCACAACGGGCCTTCAAAACTGGCCTAAGTGTGCCTCTGCGGCAGCCACTTGAACCTACCTACCTAAAGTTGGCATTCAATTGAGAGAGTTATTGAATGAGAGTTATTTCGATGCAATTCAGTTCAAACTGAATTACTTTCTCCCATTCTTTAATTCTTTGAATGGAAAATATGAATTCAACATGTCAAATCGTATCTACATGGAATTTCAAATTAAATTCAACGAAAAACATTTGAAAAAATGAATAAATCCTGAATTGTAACTGTTTTGATTCATTCAATTAACAGCTCTGAAATAAACCGATTGCTGCTCTGCCTCGCAACAGGCAACCAAATTTTCTTTATTTGTTTCGTTATATTCTTTAATCGTATGATGTCATATCATTTGATGTCATATCATATGATGTCATATCATGTGATGTCATATCATATGATGTCATGTCATATGATATCATATCATATGATGTCATATCATGTGATGTCATATCATATCGTATGATGTCATATCATGTGATGTCATATCATATGATGTCGTGTCATATGATGTCTAATGTATTTGGAAATGAAATAAAAATAATTTTGTTGGTTGCCTTTGGCGAGGCAGAGCAGCAATTGGTTTATTTAGTATTATTTCAGCTTATCTATTATTATTTCTCTTATCTTTCTTTTTTAAATTTTTATTGTGGACTGAGTATATTTTGAGGAACAAACTGGTACAGGTGCAGGTTGTCACAATCAGTAGCAAGATTTTTATGAATTCTAAAGATTCAGTATGGTCAACAATTTTAATGCTATTGACTACATTCGCATTTGGGGTATCTACTTTATAAGTTTTTCCCCCCATATTAAGGATCAGATAGACAAATGGAAATGGTCTTTACTTACTCTTCTTTTTTTTTTTTCTTTAAAAAAAAAAATTTAATAGCAAATTTTCGAGTTCAAGTTTTTATTTTTATTTATTCATAAGTTCTTTCTTAAGGGTTTACTTTTCTCATAAATCTAATTAATTCTTCTTCCAAAGTGGAAGGATATAAAAGGTCTTCCATTGTGGGTTCTCTGCCCATTCCTATAAAGGACCATAATTGTTTTAACCAGTGTAGATTGTGTCTATTGCTTCCTTTATTACGTGACCTTGACTTCCGAGCAATGCCCTCGTTTTGACGCTCTAATTTGTCTATAATTTTGTTTATTGCCTCGTAGTCAAGATCATCGGGCAATGCACAATCCATGGGGATAGATTGCAAGTAACTATAAAATTATATATATAAATTTTTTTTTGTTTAAAAATTTGTATCCTTCGACTGTTTTCTTAAAATTTGAATCTCTCTTTTTAATTTTATCTTTAAATCTCTATTAGTACATAGATTTATTTGTTGGTACAATTCGGCTATTTGCCTTCTTTTAGCATATTTTTGACCTCCTCTTTTCCGATTATGTTTTACTGGCTCTGGAATGCGTGGCTCAACAATTACTTGAGCCCTATTTCTTTTTCTATACTCTTCTAAAGTCAGCGGCTGAGGGCCTTGCCTGACTTGCTCTTCTTTGATTGCTTTTGTCGCTTCCAGGCCCCGTTCAACTATACCGGAAAAGACTTTATCAAATTGTTTTTGTGTTTTTATGGACTCTTCTGACTTTATTTTATTTTTACAATAATATTTTTTTTTTTTTTGTGCTTACAATAATATGTGGATGTGGGTGTGCCCTTCTAGTTTAAGCGGCCGTTAGGCCAGCCATAATTTTGAAAAAAAAAAAAAAATTTCTTATACTTAATTATTTAGTTGATTGATGCTTTGTGGTCCCTTTAATAAGCCAGTTCTTTGGATAACTCCTTTCTGTTATGCCAACAATCCTTGTTTTTCCTCGGATGCCATTACAATTATGCTACTTTATTCCTGCCGAATTTAGACGGCAGGATAATTTAATGAAATACTAATTTTATTATCCTGGTTTTCCTGCCTTTGAAATCTGGCAGATCGCTAAGAGAGCAATATTTGCCGTCAGTATCAAGGCAGGATCGCCGTAAAGTATTTGGAAATGAAATAAAAATAATTTTGTTGGTTGCCTTTGGCGAGGCAGAGCAGCAATTGGTTTATTTAGTATTATTTCAGCTTATTTATAATAATTCTTAACTCTAAAACTCTTATTTACTAGAATACATATTTACTCTAATTCTATGTACTGTATGAGGTACAATTCAGTGCAGTCAGCAACATACATGCAAACATATACAGCTCGCAGCTACAAGTAATGCCGTTACATACGTACGCACACATGTGCTAAGCGTTAGCTGCTAGCAATGCAGTCGCGCGCATTCACACATATGCGGCTAGCGTATGTAAGGCGATATGAAACTCTATAACTAGTGCCGCTTATATATTTGGGGCGCGTGAGAAAGTGAACGTAATTATGAATACGTTGACTCTGCAAAATGTTTACATTCCACAGCCAAACATTTAGAAGTCGGCGTGTGGCTTTGCTGTTGTTAAAGACATGCTCTGATATACTACACCTCCTTTCCAAAAAAAAAAATCGTGAATACATATGAACGATTTTATAGCTGTGATATATTTAAGTGTTTTTTTTTCTTTTTCTTGTACATTTCTGCAATTAATTTATGAGTGTTTCATTTGATACTTTTTAGATTTTTATTGCTTGTCGTTTGTTTACAAAATTTTCTGTTGTGCCTGGTAATTATGCTACAATGGTTTTCAATTTTGTTTATTTTATTTTCAAGTGTTGTCCAGTTGAATAACTCATGTTTTTAGATGTTTGTTTACTTATTCATCTGATACATTTTCTTTATTTGCAATTTGTTTTTTTTTTTTGTACAATTTGTATAAGTGTCGGTTTTTGTTTATGATGCTAATTACTTAAAACCTAAACAAAGTTTTATAGGTCGTAAAATAAATTATATTTGTAAATTTATGAGCTAAAATTTTAGGCAAAATGAAATTAATTTATTCAAAATTATTATTATTATTATTATTTATTATGAATTATGATATTCTTATTTTCTTTGCTTAAGGCGTTACTATTATTTAAATCTATGTTTTCTATATTGTATGGAAATATACTATAATTATTTTTATTATCGATATCTACTACTTAGATAATTCGAGCAGCAGAGCTAAACCGCAATGGTACAATCTTTTACAAGAGCGTGCAATTGCTGGCGTATGCCGATGATATTGATATCATTGGCCTTAACAACCGCGCCGTAAGCGCTGCCTTCTCTGGACTGGATAAGGAAGCGAAAAAAGTGGGTCTTGCCGTGAACGAGGACAAGACGAAGTATTTGCTGTCATCAAAGAAAGAATCGGCGCACCTGCGCCTTGGCAGCCATGTCACTGTTGATAGTTACAAATTTGAAACTGTGAGGGACTTCGTCTATTTGGGAACCAGTATCAACACCGAAAATAATATCAGTCTAGAAATCCAGCGGAGAATCACTCTTGCCAACAAGTGCTACTTTGGACTGAGTAGGCAATTGAGAAGTAAAGTCCTCTCTCGAAGAACAAAGATCACGCTCTATAAGTCTCTCATCATACCTGTCCTGATGTATGGCTCAGATTCATGGACAATGTCAAGAGAAGATGAGATGGCCCTTGGAGTATTTGAGAGAAAAGTTCTCCGGAAGATTTATGGTCCTTCCCGTGATGCCAACGGCGAGTATAGAAGGAAATTTAACGATGAGCTGTACGAGCTGTACGCAGATCTGACCATAGTCCAGCGAATTAAAGCCCAAAGACTCCGCTGGCTGGGCCATGTTATGCGAATGGACAAAGAAGCTCCAGCACAGAAGGTTTTCCTATCGTCGCCTGAATTCGGCAGCAGAGGAAGGGGGAGGCCTCGACTGAGATGGAAACAACAGGTGGAGGATGACTTGAACTCCCTTGGGGTTTCCAATTGGCGTCCGTTATCGCTAAAAAGGAATGACTGGCGTGCTTTGATACGAAACGGCCAAAATCGCTTAGGCGGTTAAGCGCCAATAAATGATGAAAATGATATTTACTACTCTATAGGGCCCTTTGTATCTACTATCTAACTTATGACCTGATTCATTCTTAACTAAAACTAAATCTCCTAAATTTATTTCTTTATACTGAATATTTTTGTCATAATATATTTTTTTATTTTCTTTGGCTTCTTTTACCAATTTATACGCTCTTTGTTGAGCTACTTGCAATCTATATTTGATTTCTTTCTCATATGCCTCATAGTTATAAACTGGGCTAGTTGTATTTTCTTTAAAAAATTCGTACGTAAGGGGTATTTTTCCAAAAACCAACTCAAATGGACAATAACCATGAACCGTGGATGGTGTTGTATTGTAACAGTATGCAAAATATTTGATATACTCATCCCAATCATCTTTGTCAATGGATATATAAGAACGAATGTATTGGTTGAAAGTTCTGTGTGTTCAATATTTAAAAGTTTACACAATTCTTCGAAGACGTTATTTTTGTATTCAGTCCCCATATCAGTTATGATTGTTTTCATACAACCATAAATTAGGATAAAATTTTCAAAAATTGCTTTGGCCACTGCTATCGCGTGTTTGCTAGCAATCGGAATTGCGATCAGATACTTTGTCAAATCACATACAATTGTTACCGCGTATTCATTTCCATTTATCGATCTTGGTAATGGACCGATTGTTTCAATCTGTACTATATCGAAAGCTTTCGTTGGCGTTTCAGTCATTGGTTCCTTTAAATTTATTTTATTTTTACAGCATTTTATGCATTTTTTAATGTATTTTCTTATGTCATTTTTCATATTTTTCCAATAATATTTCTGTTTTATTTTGTTTGTCGTTCGATTGATTCCTGGGTGGCCACCATTAACAGGATCATCGTGATATTTTAGCAAGATGTTTTTAATTATTTCTTTATTAGTCACATGCATAACATCCGGAGTTAATGCAATTGTTAAGTTTTTGAGAACTTTGGTACAAATTTCTTTAAATGCGCTTACTCGAGTATATTTATCTTTAAACAATTTGTCTCCTAAGGACAACTGTATTTTATTTATTTTAAAATTGTTGGCTTCTTTCATTAGCCTGGCAAAGAATTGACCTAAATCAATTTTCGCCTCAACAATTGAATTATCAATATTTGGATTGCCGGCTTCTGTTGGAAGCCTGGCAAAGGATTGACCTGAGTCAACCTTCGCCTCAACAATCATATTATTAATATTTATTTCGCTACAAATTTTCTTTCCCTTCCTGAAATATAATTTCGGAGGATCGAAAACGAGCTGGGCTAGCCTTTTAACTTCACATTTATTAAGCGCTTCATATATTTTTGGGTTCTCATTGTGACATTTTTCTTCATTATTTTTATTATTGAAATTTTTATTGGTTTCCAATCGAGTCGTAACCTTCATTATCTGACATGCTTTTGCTGACATGTCTTTCAAGTCATTTATATTTATGCGTGATAATGCATCCGCAATGTAATTTTCTCTTCCAGCTATGTACTCCACCTCAAAGTCATATTCCTCCAACTCCAATCGAACTCTAGTTAATTTTGATGAAGGGTTTTTCATCGAGAATAAATATGTTAAGGGTCGATGGTCTGTTTTAATTAAAAATTTTCTGCCATAAACGTATGGTCTGAAATAAGTTATAGCCCAATGGATTACTGCCAATTCTTTTTCAATTGTTGCTTTGTTACTTTCACCTTTTGTGAAAGCTCTTGACGCATAGGCAATTGGTAATTGTTTGCCTTCATATTCTTGACTAAGAACTGCGCCGCAGGCAAATCCACTGGCATCTGTTGTTATACAAAATTCTTTACTGAAATCTGGATATTGCAAAATATTTGGGTTTATTAATGCCTCCTTCAAGTAGACAAAAGCTTTTTGACATTCTTCTGTCCAATCGAAGGAAACGTTCTTCTTACATAACCTTGTTAAAATTCTGGAATGTTCTGCAAAATTTGGAACAAATCTCCGGTAATAGTTACAAAATGCTACAAATCGCTTAACTTCTTCTGCATTTTTTGGAATTGGATAATATAAAAAAACTTCAAATTTACTAGGATCCGGCAAAATGCCTTTATTTGTGCACTTGTGGCCAAGATAAGTAACTTCTTGGTTAAAAAATAAACATTTATCGGGATGTAACTTTAAATTGTATTTTCGGCAAGTTGAAAATACATCTCTCAAAATTGTAATCATGTGTTTTTCGGAACAACCCAACACCCCTAAATCATCCATATACAGAAATGCTTGTGATGGTTTGAGACCTGCTAATGCCAGAGTCATCATTCTTTGAAATGAGTTGGGGGCTACCTTTAAGCCGTATGGCAATCTTTTAAAACGATATGTGCCATCTTCTGCCGTAAACGATGTGATGTCTCTAGAGTCTTTATGAAACTCAATTTGATGAAAACCGGACATCAAATCCAAGCACGAAAAATATTTAGCTTTACCCAATTGATCTAATATATCATCAATTCTTGGCAATGGGAATTTATCTGCCGTTAACTTTTTGTTTACCTGCCGATAATCCACTACTAATCTCCATCTTTTATCATTTTTGCCTGGTAGAGGTTTTTTGGGTACAAGCAGAATGGGGCTATTGTATTCTGACATAGATGGCTCTATAATGTCATCTTCAATTAATTTATTTACGTGTTTACTAATTTCGCTTTATCTAAGCTGGAGTTAAATGGTGGGCGGCGAGCAGTTTATTATTATTGTTGTTGCTATATTATATGGTTGGGGGAGTTGGCCGGGGTTGCCGGTTCGAATCCCACCTCAACCAAAGTCTTTTTAATTTTATTTATTTTATTATTTTTATATTCCATCAAGTCTCATGGACTGTGTTTGGTTCTTTTTAATTATTGGTATATACCATCAAGTCTAGTGGACTGTGTTTTGGTATTGACACTCTGTATGTATTAATTGGGGCGAGCACTTTGGCTCTGAGAATGCATCGTTGCCTATTCTCACTTCCTTAGAAAACCCCTCAAAATTGTTGGTGGTGAGCACTTGGGCTCTGAGGCATTGGCGGCTATTGGCTTACCCCATTTTGCTTGTTAAAAACCACCTGTGTTTTGTTACACCTTATATTTATTATTTGGTGGTGAGCACTTGGGCTCTGAGGCATTGGCGGCTATTGGCTTACCCCATTTTGCTTGTGAAAAACCACGTTTTGTGACTGCGACTATAAGCTATGTATTCCGAATATTCCATAAATTATCTGCGAATTACAATGGTATGTAATGCAGATGAAATAAACGAAACCATGTTATGTCGCTTAAACACGCTTTTATGAGCTTGTGGAATTCTGTAATTGTTTACATAGACTGGATTATTATCTTTCATACGTAATTTTTGCTTGCAAAAATTATTAGTGGTAATGGGTTCTAATTCTAGTGAAAATATGTCTATATATTCTGCACATAGTGCATTAAGCTGTTGGGAAACGAATTTTGGAAAATTTTTATTTAATCTTTCTAATTTTTCTTTATTATTTTCTACTATTTAAAATTCCGTCACATGGGATTGGGAATTATCTTCTACTATGTGAAATTTGTGTTTAATTAATAGACAATCATCTCTTAAATCTGCAGTAACTGTGCCAATAGTACTTGTTAAACCATGACCTTTAGATCAGTTTTTTGAGAATAATTAATGGTGACATTATTGTCAATTTGACCCTTTTTTATAATTGATATGTCTGCTCCTGTATCAATCAGGAGGGTTGAAATAGAGTTATTTAGAGTTGTTCTTGAGGATATATAGCTATTAAGGTGCAGATTGAAGACATATAGTCTTTTATTTATTGAAGTGGAGTTTGCTGGTTTTCCTGTTGGTTTACATTTCTGACATTTCTAGGGTTATTGCGATTGGTACCGCGTGATTGATTTCCGAAATTTCTCCCGGATCTATTATTATTTCTATTATTATTATTATAATTATTAAACCGTGTTGGGAATGAACGCCGCTGGTTACCTCTGTAAGAGTTACTTTGATAGCTTATTATTCTAAAACACGGCGCTTAGCTAGACTAAACTACAATACGTATTTAAACGAAATGTATATCAGATGAAAGCTTATCATGAGCATGTTTGCAAAAAATTATAACAATTTCAATAGGTTAATTTGTTCATGATAAATTAGCGTTTAAAGTTTGTACCCAAGCTCTTTATATGGCACTATTAACATGCTTTGTAAATGTATATACATACATGTGTACATACAATGCTCGCATGGATTTCAGTCGAAATAGACAAACATTGAAAAAAATGTAATTATGTATGTATGTAAGTACATATGATTTTGCGCTACTTTGACTAAAAAAGCAATGCAGGGGTAGTAAGAAAATACACCCGATTATCGGGGGTTACATACTAGTTGGAACAATTTTTACACATAGCTTTTACAGCAGTTTGTGTAGCATTATTGGTGGCTAGGTCTGTTGTTAAGCCATCAGATATGTATGCTCCCTCTAGTGATTTTGTCAACTTTTCAACCTCTGCAGTATACTGATTAGCAGTCTTACTGCGCTCTTGGATGTTCAGGAGTTTTGCTGTTATAACTTCAACTGACTCATCCTTTACTTTATTTTTTAATTTTAGATTTATTTCCTGTATTGACCCTTCAGCGCTTATCAAATTTCTAGCTGTTCCGTTTAGCTTTGTTTTTATCATGGACACTGCCAAAGCCTCATGTTCCTCCTTGATTTGTTCGAGGATATCAAGGGCATCCAGAAAACTCGATAAGTTTTCTGGTTTGCCATCGAACTCAGGTAAGATCGATGACGCATTTTTAATGAATGATGTCGCTGGTTGCGCCATTTCGGTGTCCGTTTGGGAATTTTGTCCTGCTTGGGCGACAATATTTGTTTGAGAAAATGTTTCTTGTTTCTCAATAATCTCAGTCTGGACAGATTTATCAGAATCAGAATGAACTTTTTCTTCTTGTTCTAGTTCCTCTTGCGAAGTATCTTCCAGCAATTTGGCGTCAAAATCTATTTCAATGTCTTTTTCATAAGATTTTGGCACTATGAAGTCAATTTCATATCTTGATAATGAGTATACCAATTTGTCTCTGATAGACGAAAATATTTGGTATGCTTCTGTTGGTGAGCTTTGGTTAAATAATGGTTATTTCTTTTCAATATTATTCCGCTATTATTTAACAACAATAAAATGATATTCAGATGTTTCATCATCGTTTCAATTTTAATTTTTGTATTTTTACATATGCATTTATATGACTTTTCCGCGTTTATTTTTTCTTCAGAAAGCTCCCTCAAAATATCGTCCCACTTTTCCATTTGTATTAAAATGTATTTATTACTTATACTTTGTCCAGACCGTCTGCGCGGCTCTGGTATTTCTTTTTTAAAATTTTATTGTGGACTGAGTATATTTTGAGGAACAAACTGGTACAGGTCACAATCAGTAGCAAGATTTTTATGAATTCTAAAGCTTCAGTATGGTCAACAATTTTAATGGTATTGACTACATTCGCATTTGGGGTATCTACTTTAGAAGTTTTTCCCCCCATATTAAGGATCAGATAGACAAATGGAAATGGTCTTTACTTACTCTTCTTTTTTTTCTTTAAAAGAAAAAAAATTAATAGCAAATTTTCGAGTTCAAGTTTTTATTTTTATTTATTCATAAGTTCTTTCTTAAGGGTTTACTTTTCTTATAAATCTAATTAATTCTTCTTCCAAAGTGGAAGGATATAAAAGGTCTTCCATTGTGGGTTCTCTACCCATTCCTTTTGCTTCCTTTATTACGTGACCTTGACTTCCGAGCAATGTCCTCGTTTTGACGCTCTAATTCGTCTACAATTTTGTTTATTGCCTCGTAGTCAAGATCATCGAACAATGCACAATCCATGGGGATAGATTGCAAGTAACTATAAAATTATATATATAAATTTTTTTTTGTTTAAAAATTTGTATCCTTCGACTGTTTTTTTAAAATTTGAATCTCTCTTTTTAATTTTATCTTTAAATCTCTATTAGTACATAGATTTATTTGTTGGTACAATTCGGCTATTTGCCTTCTTTTAGCATATTTTTGACCTCCTCTTTTCCGATTATGTTTTACTGGCTCTGGAATGCGTGGCTCAACAATTACTTGAGCCCTATTTCTTTTTCTATACTCTTCTAAAGTCAGCGGCTGAGGGCCTTGCCTGACTTGCTCTTCTTTGATTGCTTTGCGGAAAAGACTTTATCAAATTGTTTTTGTGTTTTTATGGACTCTTCTGACATTATTTTATTTTTACAATAATATTTTTTTTTTTTTTTTTGTGCTTACAATAATATGTGGCTGATTAGCAAAAAAAAAAAAACAATGCGAAACGGCAACTATGTGGTGCCCTTCTAGTTTAAGCGGCCGTTAGGCCAGCCATAATTTTGAAAAAAAAAAAAAAATTCTTATACTTAATTATTTAGTTGATTGATGCTTTTATGGTCCCTTTAATAAGCCAGTTCTTTGGATAATTCCTTTATGTTATGCCAACAATCCTTGTTTTTCCTCGGATGCCATTACAACGTGTTCGGGCAATAATTCATTAAATCTTTGGATACTTCCCCTCTGTTATGCCAAAGTTCTTGTTTTTCCTCGGATATCATCACAACGTGTGCGAGCACTAATTCATATTTAGTTATTTTAATAATGTTGATCAATAGTTCCGATTCAAGAAATTGCTCGTTCAAAATTATGTTACTTTATTCCTGCCGAATTCGGAAGGCAGGATAATTTAATGAAATATTAATTTTATTATTCTGGTTTTCCTGCCTTTGAAATCTGGCAGATCGCTAAGATAGCAATATTTGCCGTCAGTATCAAGGCAGGATCGCCATAAAGTATTTGGAAATGAAATAAAAATAATTTTGTTGGTTGCCTTTGGCGAGGCAGAGCAGCAATTGGTTTATTTAGTATTATCTCAGCTTATTTATAATAATTCTTAACTCTAAAACTCTTATTTACTAGAATACATATTTACTCTAATTCTATGTACTGTATGAGGTACAACTCAGTGCAGTTAGCAACATACATGCAAACATATACAGCTCGCAGCTACAAGTAATGACGTTACATACGTACGCACACATGTACTAAGCGTGGAGCTGCTAGCAATGCAGTCGCGCGCATTCACACATATGCGGCTAGCGTATGTAAGGCGATATGAAACTCTATAACTAGTGCCGCTTATATATTTGGGGCGCGTGAGAAAGTGAACGTAATTATGAATACGTTGACTCTGCAAAATATTTACATTCCACAGCCAAACATTTAGAAGTCGGCGTGTGGCTTTGCTGTTGTTAGTGACATGCTCTGATATACTACAAGCGTAACTTTTCTTACCGGGCCACTTGGCTGATAGACATCTTTTAGCGTTATCCCCGCTTCTGCTGCCGACTTGCAATGACAATTGCGCTGGCTTAACGCTCAATGTGATCATCGCCAGGGCCTTTTCATCACGAGCTGTCCACATTGCCAATTCTTCAGCGTCACTATTTTCATTTTTAACAGACTCACCCGATGCCACCTTCCACAGCACTGCATGTACCAGCACACTGCGCATCTGAATGCACCAAAAATCATAATTCTTATCGTCCAGCTTTTCTATCTGGTACATAGAACTCATTTTGCACAAAATGTCTTTTCTATTTTACTTTTTTAATTGAAACATGTGCAATTTGGGTCCCTAACCTGTTGAATAATATTGTGGATTCCGATTCAATTAAAACACGAGTTTTATAGATCAACGTTTAATTCGAATGAAATGGAAAACGGAATTACAAAGAAGAGAAGAGACTGACATTTTTGACATACAAAAAAAAAAAAAAAAAAAAAGTAATGGCAGCGATATACCAACAGGTTATCATAACCTCTAACGAGATTTTTCGCCGAGCTTCTCTTTCCAACTTGTGGTGTGTGCTTTTTGAGTTTTTCCTACAAGTTGGCGGGACCTACAGTTTTTTGCCGACTCCGAACGGCACTTGCAAAGCAAATGAATTTTTTGCTGAGAAGCTTCTCATGGCAGAAATACACCCGGAGAGTTTGCCAAACTACTGCCGAGGGGCGACCCCGTTTAGAAAAATTCTTTTTCTTAATAATTTTTGATGTTACTTTTGCCGGGCATCGAACCGCCACGACTTGGTGTAGAAGGTCGAACACTTAACCGCTACACCACGGCGGCCGCCAAATTTTTGACATACGCACTGTTACATTTTCAGGGTTGCTATTATTAGTATCATATTTCAATAGTTTGTAGTTGTTCCGGCTGAGCGCGCTTAGGCTGAGAAGATGTGGGAGAGGGTTCATTACCCTTTTTTTGCGAATGCGTGACAATTGTTGTAGTGGCAGTGAGATTTGCACTAACACTATTAACACCCACCAAAACTTTTTTTATTTCTCTCAGAGATGAATAGATTTCGTCAAGTTTTGATATATAGAAAGGTAGAGTTTTGTTAACACAAATGTCACATCTATACAAAATGTTTGCATTTGATTTTAAAAGTTTTACACAGTTCGAGTTTAATTTTGCACATTTTAAATGCACTTGTTGGCAACAAATATTACAGGAGATACTAGTATCTTCCAAGAGTTTATTGTTTATATGTTCTTTGTAAAACAAAAACCTTTTAGTTGGTTCGCCAATAACCAAAAGTGAATAATAACTAATTAATTTGGTTCGTGTTACAAAAGTAATATGACAAGGTAAACATATTTTAGAATGACCCGGAAACTATACAGATCAAGCAACTGGAGTACCATACTACAATACCGTGCTAGAAGCCATTGAAATTAAAAATGAAAATGAATTACAAACTTTATTTTAATATATTAAGTTAAATGGTTAATTTGATTAATAGCTCATGACTTCGTGAGCTTTCATTCAAATATGATTCTGCTTATTAGAAACACCAAAAATTTTAACTTGATTTTATTATATATAAACTTTTTCTTGTCTTATAATTATTTTGTGGTATATATATAGTGTATGTCTCCTGTGACACAACAAAACCAAGTAAGTTGCTCTCCCGTGACAAATGCAAAACCAAGTAAGTAGTTGGGAAAATAACTGAGACCTTCTTGGTTTTGCATTTGTCACGGGGGAACTATTTACTTGATTTTGTTGTGTCACGGGAGATGTAGTGTTTTGCCTATAAATTCTATTAATAAACCCTGTAAGAAATTGAGTTCATTTCAAGTCAACTATTAGGTCTTCATCTGTAATGCAAAGGATAACCCACACAAACAAATCATCCCTTGACGTTTCCTCTAGCACTCACATTCTAAAGCGGGAAACAGAATCAGTCCGCCAATACGTCATTTGCGTGACGTACGTCAATTTTAGAGCAAATTCTATTTTGTCTTATCCGTCGTATCTGACGTTACGCATACAAACACCCGCAGTCTACTTTGCTGTCAGTTATTTCGACGTACTGACGGACTGATTCTGCTGAACGCTTAAGCCCTTACTTCACTATTTTTCCTATCTGTGTCTTCCTCTCGACTTCTTTATATTACTTTTGAATGATATATATAATAATGTCGTCGAAAATTAAGGGGTTTTGAGATAACTATGTACATGTTCGATGCTTTTATTTTGGCTTGAATAATTTCTTTACCTATACTTGTTTTAATGAATTAATCAAATTAAGTTTTAAGATATTAATAACGCTTTATTTGCGATAAAAAGCTAACTAACCGTTTCATCGCTGCGCCATTTTAATAAAAAACATTTCGTATGTAGCTGTACACTGTACAGTGTACAACCTTCTAAACAAGGTCTAAACCGATATTTTAAACCAGAACAATTTTCACATCTTGAAAATTTTCAATGAAATCAAAGATAACATGAAGAGACGTAATTAATTTAATACGCAAATATTTTTATTCGAGTCAAGAATTTAAAGAAAATTGTTAAATTGAACAATGAGTTGATTAGAAAGTTTAACACTGAAAATTCTATCAGTAGCGCCAAGCAATAGCAGTCAAACCTCTGTATACAGCACGTGCTTTCCATTCAAAAATGTATTATGGCAACAATTTATATCGCTTTTGTTCAATAATTTTACCATTTATACGGTCAAACCATATCTCAAAAAATACAATAAATAATTGTATCTGTTTTTTTAGTGCCTCGTGTACATATCGCATACCTAGATCTAAAGGCAGCTAATTCAAAAATCTTGAATTTTTAGCTATGTATACTACCGCGATCTCCTATTAACTAATAGCTTAAATTCAATAATAATAATAATTTAAAATTCAATTGGGAGAAGCAGCCAGTTTTTCGAGTTTTTTGAACATTTTGATTTTTTGAGTTTATCGCTGTTTAGATCTAGGTGTGCGATATATAATTTTCTTTAAAAATTATTTATGTATTTATAAATGTATTTTTTAAATATTGACTAGCCTGTTTTAAATTGCTTTCGAAATTATTACACACTATGGAGAGAAGGGAGATCTTCTTTAAAATTTGTAATTAAAACGCACTTATGGTTTCCGCCGAAGGGCGAGTAAAGGATTAACCTATAAATACCCCAAACTGCAATAACACAAACTTTGTGTTATTGCTCAACTGAATGTGAAATGACACAAAATCTAGCAAAATTTTGAGGTTTGGTTTATTACCACTCGGAAAGAAGTCAAATTTTGTCTTATTGCTCAAATATGGTGTTTCATTTCAGACAGGATCGCAAGGGGCTCATATGAAACCTGTTTAAGTCGTTGGGGCCAAGCCGCGCATCACCCGCTGCGTCGCGCAGCGCCCGGTCGTCCGTAGCGCGCCTTCCTCAGCATTCTTTTTCATTTGCTGAAACAGTCATTGCAAACTATAAAATGTTTGCATGGAACAAACAAAAGTTGCATATAATATGCAAAGGATATAACTTTGTTGATGTTCGTCTACAGGTACAGTTTCGGATATTTCTTCATCACCCGAATCATCACTATCAGAGGTGTGGATTTCATTTAAAAAATCTTTTGAAACCATAGCCGAGTTCATATTTGAGAATTGAAGCAGAATTTCCTTTATGCTAATTTTTTTATTTCTTAATTGTTGTAGACGGTCCTAAATAAATTTTTCACGATTTATAAATGCGCTTTTCCTTCTTCTTGTTATCAAAGCTAATCCAGTAATGGATTTGTTGTACTCAACACACTTAACTTCATCTAAGCCGCAAAGCATGTCCAAAAATTTGTAAAAGTTTCCATGTTTCGGAACTGAGATATTTAATCGGCTATGAAAACTTTCGGCCATATTACTTCATCTAATTGGTTCTCTTAACTCTACCTTTATCTACTTTTTGTATAACACTTGTTTTAATACATAATGGCCAGTTGAGAGTAACAAAGAATGTATCTACAATGTATGTATGTATGCTTATATATTACTGGACTTATGCTGCAGCGGTAAATCTACATATTTATACGACAAATGTACGGTGCGAACACAAAAAAAATGACAGTGATGCGTTCATGTCCACTTTTTTGCCTTATTGCTCAAACGTGGGAAAAAAAATTTGACTTATTTCTCAAAGTGATGCAATAACACAAATTTGTGTTATTTCACATTCAGTTGAGCAATAACACAAATTTGGTTTATTGCCGTTTGGGGTATTTCACCCCCCATCTGCGGCTTGCTCAAAAAATCACCCATGTTTTCACTGTTGTAGCTACCGAAACTTTATGAAAGTTGTGGTTGCCTTAAGAAAGCAAATCCCAAAAGTATAGTCGCGAGACTTTAAGGGCATTATACATAAATGTATGTACGACGTCTAAATTTCTCTGCGTCTAACAATAATAATATGCTACGATACATTTCCAGGCCATATGCTTCAATAGGAGTTTAGGAAAATGATGATGATGACGACGATACATTTTGTTGTCGATTCCGGGGGCCACCTACTGGTCAGTTTCTTGTTTTCTGCGCAGGTTTTTATAACAAAAAAAAATACACTTGCAGGACACTATGACCACAGCCGACACTTGAAACATATTCTATTTATAGATGCCAAATTTTTTAAGTATTTAAAAAGTAAAACTTTTCCATAGGAATATAAAAAAAATAAGAAGAAGTAAAACTGTTTCATCCAGATTTGTTAAAATAAAAAAAAAAAATTCTCACAAACATTAAAAATATAATATATGTATATATATATATATATATAATTCTAGTTACAGAATGTAAAGCTTCTTTTAAGAGACAATCTGGAATGAACAGCCGGATCAGAGTCTCTTTGCAAATTCCAACAGTAGTCTGCCATCATATGTGTATCCCACCTTCCCTGGTACCGATTCTACATAATTTTGATATCTTGGTGAAACCTTTCTCCTTGTTCTTCGCTTAAATTACCCAAATTTTCGGGAAATCGGTCCAAGTGACTGTGCAAATAATGGATTTTAATACTCATGTTGCAGCCAAGGTCTCTGAACTTATCCAGCATATTTTCCACTAATTGAACATAATTGGGAGCTTTATTATTTCCCAAGAAATTTTTTATAACTTGCACGAATGATGCCCACGCATTTCGTTCAGTTTCGGTCATTGACTTATCAAAACCTTTGTCATTCATAAACTGCCTTATTTGGGGACCGTCAAAAACTCCTGCTCTAATCTTATCTCTACTTAGATTAGGCATTTTGCTGCAAATATATGCAAAACATTCCCAATCGCGATTCAGAGCCTTAACAAACTGCTTCATGAGTCCTAATTTCATGTGCAACGGTGGTAGGACGATCTTTTCACGTGGAACTAAAGCTTCATTTACAATATTTTTATCGCCAACAATCATTTTTTCTCTCGTAGGCCAATATTTTTGCCGCCAATGTTGTTGCTGGGATCTGCTATCCCAGACACACAAAAAGCAAGGGTACTTAGTATAACCGCTCTGTTGTCCAAGAAGAAAATTTACCATTTTAAGATCAACACAAATGATCCATTGGTGGTCTTGGTATTTTATCTTCTTCATCACTAATGCAATGTTGTTATATTCTTCTTTCATTGTTGTGGAGTGCGCAATTGGAATTGATGCATACACATTGCCATTGTGCAATAAGACGCACTTCAAACTTCTCTTGGAACTGTCCACGAAGAGACGCCAATCGCTAGGTAGATACTTGGATAGCCCCATTTCCAGTATAAGACCATTTATATTATTACAAAACACCAGATTGTCTTCCTTAGTAAAAAATGTTAAACAAGCTTTATCCCTGGTGCGGTAATAAGTTATTTTTGTTCCACGTTCAGAAGCTTCTTTTGATAAGGCCAAATCTCGAATTAAGTTATTCAACTCGCATTGGTTAAAACGTTGAGGAATATTTTCTGTGTCTTCGAAAACACTATCGCAATCACTTAGATCATTAGCGGCATTGTGTTCAAACTCCGAACTCGGCTCTGGAGAATCATTCAGTTTTGGAACGGGAACATCTTCGGAATGGGGAATTGGACGGCGTGCTGACGGTAAATCGGGATACTGCCATTTATTTCGATTTTTCCTATTAATACCAGCAATACTCACTAAACAGAAGTAACAGTCGTCCGAATGATTTCTGGGCTCTCTCCAAACCATCGGCACACCAAACTTTAGCGTACTTCGTTTTCCTTGAGTCCACTGTCGCAAATTTACACAGCAAGTATTGCACATAATGTGTGGAGCCCAGCTTTTATCTTGGTCACCAAGATCAACTCCAAAGTAATCTAAATACGATTTTTTAACAAATTCCGAAATAGGTCTTATGTTTTCTTTAAAGGTGTATTCTCCACAAATGTAACAAAATGTGTCAGCGTAATTTTTACACCGTCTTCTATTGGAAGTCATTTCTATTTAGATCAACACTTCTAATAAACTCTGCCAACTGCAATAAACCACTTCTTACAAGCAACTAACTTTCGATATGCAATTGGAGCGCAATAAGAAAAAATAACGTTCTCAATAATATTATACAAATAAAATTCCCGTTAATCAGCTAGCAACTACACAAAAAATAATATTTTTGGAAACTGCTTGTACCGAATTTTATATACCATCCAGTAAATCAGTTACTAAGTTAAATTAACCGAATTCATCAAAAAAGCATATCTTAAGCGAACCGGTTTGATACCTTTAAGTTGACTGGAAGGTAAAAAATACTTATGAAACGAAAAAAATATTTGAATTAAAAAAAATTGTAAGGTAAACATTTTTTTTGCGAAATTTTTTTTTCAGGTCCCAAGTTAAGTGGAGGGTATAAAAAAGCTATATCATGAAAACTAGAGCTGATAGAGACAAACTGATTACAGATTTGAATTCATCGCGCCCATATTAACTAGAATCAGTTGATAAATTCAAAGAAGCAAACCATTTTTTTAATTTTGTCGGGCTGTGTTATTATACACATATACATTAGACTGGGCCAAAAATTCAAAATTTGGTTTTTTTTTTCAAAAATTATATTGATTTTCTTTTTGAAAAAAAAAATTACTGTAATTTTTTCAGATTTTTAAATTAAAGTCTAGAGGTCTATCATCGCTAGTTTAGATTTTACAGACTTTACCTCATATTTGGTATAAAAACGACAAACCATTGTTGTAAAGATTTGAATTCATCGCGCCCATATTAACTAGAATCAGTTGATAAATTCAAAGAAGCAAACAATTTTTTTAATTTTGTCGGGCTGTGTTATTATACACATATACATTAGACTGGGCCAAAAATTCAAAATTTGGTTTTTTTTTCAAAAATTATATTGATTTTCTTTTTGAAAAAAAAAATTACTGTAATTTTTTCAGATTTTTAAATTAAAGTCTAGAGGTCTATCATCGCTAGTTTAGATTTTACAGACTTTACCTCATATTTGGTATAAAAACGACAAACCATTGTTGTAAAACACCATTTACCTGAAAATATTTTTGAAGGAAATCGAATTCCCTACAAAATTTGCATTGACCAAAATTTTCTCAGACTAGCCCTTTTCTAGTATTCTAGCTTCAAAATTAGCATGGTTTTTCGATTTCCCATTTTTCTTTCAAAAATTGTCAAAAATGTAAATATCCTTGTACAACAAAGATATATACAGATTCTTAAAGGAAATTGAGTGGGCTACAAAAAAGGTTAAACAACTTTTTTTTTGTAAAGTTACTTTTTCAAAACTTATTGAGTATTAAATTAAAAAACATCATATTTCCGTATTTTTTTGCTGTTTTTGATCCAATTTTTTTACTAAATTTTGTTTATTGATATTCTACATGATTAATCTAATATCTTTAAACGAGTTAATCTTGTATATTTGTATATTTGTATTTTTGTATGTTCGGACTATATCGAGAACCGCTTGACCGATTGGGATGAAATTTGGCACAAAGATAGTATGATGGATTCTAAGACTACCCACTTTAGGGTTGCCACTTGGGGCGGTTTACAGGGTTGCCACCTATCCCATTTTTTTAAATTATGTAGCAAGATATGCCAATATGGGTATCATATGAAAGGTATTTTCGGCGAGATACCAACTAAAATATTTTCAAGTAGAGTTGCCACCTAGGGTTGCCACCTTACCACAATATATTTGTATATCCGGTACTATCTCGAGAATCGCTTGACCGAATTGTCTGAAATTTGGCATGGTGATAGTATGATCGATTTTAAGACTACCCACTTTAGGGTTGCCACTTGGGGCGGTTTACAGGGTTGCCACCTATTCCTTTTTTAAAATGTTTTTATTAGGTCGAACCAACTTCCTGTTGTGCTAGGGTCTTGAAATTTTCACTACAGTTCAGGTCGCGATGGCAATGCAATATTATGCAAAAAAAATTCCGAAAGGTGGCGCGTGGGTCGCTATATTTTCAAAAATCGCATTTATGGTCCGATTTGGCTGAAACTCGGAACATGTATTACTACTATGAAAAGAAATATTTTCCTAAAAAAAAATTCCGCTAGGTGGAGCTGATGTCGGGGTAATAACAGCTGAAAATCCTAATTATGGACCGATTTAGCTGATATTTAGCGTGTGTATTACTTAATCAATTTCCAAATGTTCAAAAAAAAATTGGAGCCGCTAGGTGGCGCGTGAGTCGTTCTATTTAAGAAATGCGAAGGTCTGTTTTCGGTGTCGATTAATTCGTTTTTCAACGAACTTCCCGTTGAGGTAGAATGTTGAAATTTTCATCATCGTTTAGTTTTCTGCCCCCACGCAATATAACAAAAAAATAATTCCGATAGGTGGCGCACGGGTAGAGATATTTGAAAAGTTTTATTTCCAGAGATTTTGCTTTGGATTTTGAACTAACCATTTGGCGCTTGCTATATTGTGAAAAGATGTTTTTTTAGAAAAGCTCATATCGGTAATAAGATTGTTAGAAATTAATGCGAACCATTTTTAGCGTGCGCCAATGTTTTTATACCTTTCAAACTCCAAGTACTATTTAATACCTATAAGAATTCACACTCACAAATGTTCCAGATAAGCTTTACGTGGTGAAGAATCTATGTAGGCAGAGGGGAAATTATTTTCCAGTTTTTAGTTCATTTTAAAAACATTTTAAATTAAAAATATTTTTTTATTCTATTTTTTATTTTTAATTATGGAGCAGGATATGCCAATATGGGTATCACATGAAAGGTATTTTCGGCGAGATACCAACTAAAATATTTTCAAGTAGGGTTGCCACCTAGGGTTGCCACCTTACCACAATATATTTGTATATCCGTTACTATCTCGAGAATCGCTTGACCGAATTGGCTGAAATTTGGAATGGTGATAGTATGATCGATTTTAAGACTATCCACTTTAGGGTTGCCACTTGAGGCGGTTTACAGGGTTGCCACCTATCCCATTTTTTTTAAATTATGGAGCAAGATATGTCAATATGGGTATCATATGAAAGGTACTTTCGGCGAGATACCAACTTAAGTATTTTCAAGTAGGGTTGCGACCTAGGGTTGCCACCTTACCGCAGTACTATCTCGAGAACCCGTTGACCGATTTGGATGAAATTTGGTATGGTGACAGTATGAAGGATTCCAAGGCTATCTACTTTAGGGTTGACATTTCGAGTAGTTTACAGGGTTGCCACCTATCCCATTTTTTTTAATTATGGAGCAAGATATGCCAATATGGGTATCATATGAAAGGTACTTTCGGCGAGATACCAACTTAAGTATTTTCAAGTAGGGTTGCGACCTAGGGTTGCCACCTTACCGCAGTACTATCTCGAGAACCGGTTGACCGATTTGGATGAAATTTGGTATGGTGACAGTATGAAGGATTCCAAGGCTATCTACTTTAGGGTTGACATTTCGAGTAGTTTACAGGGTTGCCACCTATCCCTTTTTTTAAATTATTTAGCAAGATATGCCAATATGGGTATTATATGAAAGGTATTTTCGGCGAGATACCAACTAAAATATTTTCAAGTAGGGTTGCCACCTAGGGTTGCAACCTTACCACAATATATTTGTATATCCGTTACTATCTCGAGAATCGCTTGACCGAATTGGCTGAAATTTGGAATGGTGATAGTATGATCGATTTTAAGACTATCCACTCTAGGGTTGCCACTTGAGGCGGTTTACAGGGTTGCCACCTATCCCATTTTTTTTTAATTATGGAGCAAGATATGCCAATATGGGTATTTGAATTCGTTGGAGTGGACCTCAGCTCACCAGTTTTTATGCATGGTATGCTATATGTGGCTTTTTCGAGGGTTAAGCGACCAACTACTTTGAAAGTACTGCTACCACAAGAAGTATTGAATTAAATCTTAAATTTGAATTGCTAAATATTGAATATCTATATGTATTTAAATAAATTAAAAAAAAAAAAAAATTTGGTCGATACATCGAGCCTTAACCGTCAAACAGGCTTAATTCAATTGATTCTGACTTTTGTTCTTTTTGCGATTAGTGTTCGATATGTTTTGAAATGTGTTTGGGAAAAATATAATGTTGGTAAGTAAGAAAAATACCGAGTAAAGCTCGGTCACCCAGGTACTTATCATTATATGATCAATATCTATATATATAAAAATGTAGGGGGTTTTTTTTGTGACGAGTTGGCTCAAAAACTACTCAACAGATTTTTACCAAATTTTGACAGTTTATTCCTTGGATAGGTCATACCAACAATTTTTATATTTTTTCCCGCTAGATGGCGCAGGAGTCGTTATATCTACAAAATCCGTGTTTATGGTCAGATTTAGTTCATATTTGTAAAGAAATTTTGTGAATAAATAATTTAAAGGAGTGCACAATAGATATTAGAGATCTTTCCATTTGTAATCCACAACATATAACCACTGAATTGAGGTAAGTTCTGCAGACGAAGTCGCGGGCATCTGCTAGTTATAACATAAAAATATACATTTCTCATATACGTTCAAACATATTTTTGCTTAATATAGGCTTTCTCTGCGGGGGTGTAGTTCTACAGTCTTCAAATGGCGCAGCCACAAAAAAAAAAACAAAAAGTTGACGGATCTGTGGCCTCAATACATTAATTTTCATGTATTTTGGCGAAGGAGCCTAACAGGTCGCAGTTCTTCTCTAACCTTCACAAAATAATATTGAACTTTTTTGCACGGTTAGGGCCGAACCTCGAGCCCGTTGTTAATTTCTGATATCGAATTCGGATTCAGCATCCAATTTCCCTTAAGAATATGTATTTAGCTTTATTCGATGTTTCGCAAATTTTCAAACCAAAATCGGGAATTCTGAGAAAATTTCAGTCTAGGTAGGTTTTGTAGGGAATTCAATTTCCACTTTTAAAGCGGAGTCTTACCTCATTTCGCCCGACGAAATCAAGGCTACGACTCAACGGCTCATTTCCATCTACCAACAGAAACATTATTCTGAGGAATTAGGGAATTTAAAATCAGGGAAACCTATTGGGACAAAAAGCGAAGTCCTTGCTCTCAACCCCTTCATCGATAGTTGCAACATCCTGCGGGTGGGCGGCCGTCATCCCTGGACCTTCCGTACAACGAACGCCATCCAATTATCCTCCCGTACGCCTGTCATTTTACGCGCCTCCTGGTCCAGTTTATCCATAAGATCTCCCTTCATGGCGAACACCAAGTCATGTTGCGGCTCCTACGCACGCAATACTGGATCCCAAAAGTAAAAAATATGATCAAGTCAATTATCCATAACTGCAAGATCTGTACCATCTTTCGTAAACGGGTTCAGACCCAACTCATGGGAGACCTACCTCCCGAACGCACCACCTTTTCCCAGGTATTTACAAACACCGGGGTAGATTTCGCCGGACCCTTTGACATCAAGTCCTACAGCGGCAGAGGATGTCGCATGTCAAAGGGCTACGTTTGCCTGTTCGTATGCTTTACGACCAAGGCCATTCATCTAGAGGCCACCAGTGACCTTAGTACCGCCTCGTTCCTGGCAGCCTTCGACAGGTTTGTTGCCAGACGAGGATGTCCAAAAAACATCCATTCCGATAATGGAACGAACTTCGCCGGTGCCTCTCGAGCTCTCCGATCCGAGTTCAAATCCTTTCTAGCGGACGCCCGCAACCAGACCCTTTCTAAATATTACCACCAAACCCTGACCTGGCACTTTATACCAGCGGGGGCCCCTCATATGGGTGGACTCTCGGAGGCGGGGGTAAAAAGTTTCAAAACTCACTTCAAAAAGATTGCGTCTGATCATAAGTTTACCCTCGAAGAGTTTGGAACCCTACTATGTCGCATCGAGTCTTGTCTCAACTCGCGACCACTAACGCCATCGTCCAACGAACCGTCGAACTTGGAGCCACTTACCCCAGGACATTTTCTGGTTGGAGGACATCTATTAGCCCCCCCGAAATCGAAGTCAGCGAGAACCGTGCCTCACTCGTCAACAGATGGGAGAAACTCAAGGCGTTACACCAAACGTTCTGCAAACGATGGAAAACCGAGTACCTCACCGAGCTGCAGAAACGCGTCAAGTGGAAACATCCTCAAGCAAACTTGAAACAAGGGGACCTGGTTGTCCTAAAGGAGGACAACTTACCTCCCAACGAATGGAGGCTAGGACGGATCGCGAACTTACATCGTGGACCTGATAATCGAGTTCGAGTCGTCGAACTAGACACCGCGCGGGGCCGAACTACCAGACCAATCGCGAAATCGGTCCTACTTCCACCCGTCAGCGAGGATGACGGAAGGGAGTAATATTCCACTTCTCCATATCCCTAATTCCACTTCGCATTTCTTTCTGGATTAGGGAACCTTGCGGTTTTAATCCCCGCAGAAAAATATTTACCACCCCAACAATAAACCCAATAACAAGCAAATGCACTCGTTAAACTTGGTAACGAGGCCAACAAAAACCCTACCGCAGACGGACGAACCGATCTGCCACAGAAGATGACAATGTGCTACACCAAATTAGCAGCACATCGCCCAAACATAAATTCCCTCACAACAAAGTCAATTGCCAGATTAGGAGATAAAAGGCTTTTTGCTTCAAATAAATGTAAACAATCGTATTGTTTTACGGAAAAAGGGGTATCAGCAATTCCGACGAGACTGGCGAATTTCTTGATGTCGATCGACTTTATTGAAGGTCCATCGAAATAGCTGAAAGACTCCAGAGACTTCCCCCACATGCGTGGTCTTCCGCACATGACCTCAAAACATCCCCAAAAAGGTATTAAATTGTGATCATAAAACATTATAAAATATGATCAGTGTATGATTCCAAAAAGTATTCAAAAACGAAATTCAAATAATATTCAAAATAGGTAACGTGAGCGAACTTAATTCGATCATAAAATGATTACAAAGCTATCAATGTTCCCGAAAATGAATCGAAACAGATTATTTTTATACATCATAAATGAGTAGTTATGAATCACCACATTTAGGGTACATGCGATCATATTCGAATAAAAAATGTACTTAAATTTGATCGTTTTTAATCATCTGCGGAATGATAGTTGAATATTTTTTGTTCAGAATTTTAGAAAATGCTAGCTGGGAGATTACTCTAGTGTTGTTTTGAGTGTACTCATGACACAAAAGATAGAGCAACCTAAAGCAAGAAAAGTGTCCGTTAAACACCATTTTGTGAAATATCTCAATCTGGCGTAAGCTAGAGCAGCCCAATAAACAAACCTATGGTTCAATACAAGCACTCACCTGGCCAATCGATTTCAAAATCATTTTTGCCCCGTTGACATCTTCTGCATTGAATTTAAGCCGTGAAGGCACGGGTCGCCTGTAGGGAAAAGCTGATTGGGATATCCCCTTGCCAGGAGCGTGCATACGACCCATCTGTAAAGACTTCCCTTTAAATTTATATGATACTATTTTACATGTATCATTTATTCATACCTTTTAGTATAATTGTTGGCCACCACGTAATGATAAACATCATTCCATTGTAAATCAAAGTAGTCTTCGGTATGCAGGTTTATGAGATAATTACGCCCATCTCCACGTACTTTCATTACTAATGTATTATATTGCGTCCAGTCGTAGGTTGCTTCGCGTTTGAAAGAGCGCCGCACGCGTTTAGTTCGTACCTTAGCATAGCCAGTACGTTTGATAATACCATCTTTAAGATGATCTGAATTTACCTTGCCATGAAAGAGGCCCGCCCCTGCCGCACTGAGCTCTAACACCGCTTTGCTTTTGCCTTCGCCATGATCCGCATCTGTGGTGACAACCCATCTGTCTAGCGCATTCTCAGCTTTAAAATCGAATACAACATAGTTTTCACCTGGTCGAAATACAGGTATAGGATCACCTTCGAAATGCTCTCCGACTTCCTCTTTCCATAATTTGAATTCCTGCTTCAGTTGGCGTAGGCCATCGAGTAGCATTTCTCCATATGGTTTCAGTGTTGCTTCGGGGCATATAGAAAGCTGCCCCATAAAATAAAACCCCCGGCGCAGTAAAAATTGCTCCCCAATTAAAAAAAAAGAGAAAATTTACAAATTTTACCACTTACCTCATGTAATTTTTCTTTCCTGAATGACGTTTATTCATTGATGGCGCCGGTTTTCGTGCTGCCACAATATCCCCTTTTTTAGTACCAAATCGAGTTACCAGATGCACGAGTACTAAATCCTCCACCGAAGGCCCGATTACACGATACGCTGTCCGCGCAGGTAACAGAGTCGTGCTCTATTACAATAGGCTCCCTCATCGACCCATAAGTTAGCATTGATACAATGGTCCTAGTCCTACCACAACTTACAGGGGACCTTCCGACTTGTCAGGTCAGTGCATTGACCCAGCAAGCGTTCCCTGGCTTGATTCTAGCGGATAAGAGGTTCTTCGTTAACGAACCAGTCGACCTCATCCTAGGAGGCGACATATATGCAAAAATAATATTGAATGGTATAAGGAATAACGTGATGAGCACGCTTCTCTCGGGTGGATACTGACCGGTCGCGCAGAAACAGCACAGCCCACTAATAATAGGGTATCATTTTTTAACGAGATAAGCCTAGATAAACAGTTAACCGCTTTGTGGGAGTTGGAAGATGTGCCTAAGAAAAAGGCACTAAACGACGATAATGCCTATTGCGAGGCACTTTTCAAAGCAACAACGGAACGGGGCTCTGATGGCAAATACATTGTCTCCCTTCCCTTTAAACAAGAGTTTCCCAACGATATATGCTTAGGACCCTCATTAAAAGGCGTTTGTTCTCAATTTTACAGGAATGAGACCCGCCTGGCTAAGACACCGGACCTACAGAGAGAGTACAATAGAGTATTGTCGGAGTATGAGACGTTAGGACACATGTCTAAGGTTCCCACAATGATACCACCTCAGTCAACGGACTGCTACTTCCTGCCGCATCATGCGGTTATCAAGGAAGAGAGTACAACTACCAAAGTCCGGGTGGTTTTTAACACTTCGTGGCCTACTACTAATGGCACAAGTCTTAACGACATTCTTCATACAGGCCCAGTACTTCAGGCCGACTTAACAATATTACTCCTTAGATGGAGATTTTTCAAATACGTTTTTAATAAAGATGTATCGCCAGATATGGGTCAAACCCAATCAAACGAGATTCCAAAGGATAGTTTTCCGGACCAGACCTGAGAACCCTATCACCGTCTACGAATTAAAGACGGTAACATTTGGAGTTAATTGCGCCCCTTACTTAGCAATTAGAACACTGCATCACCTCGCGGACGACGTGGAAACTTCATTACCCGTCGCGGCGAATATTCTACGGACAAGCATGTACGTCGATGACGTCCTTTCAGGAGGGCATACCATCGACACAGCCATTAAAGCGCGCGATGAAATAACACATGCATTACAGTCTGCAGGCTTATCCCTTCGAAAATGGACGTCAAACTGCAGCAAAATACTTTAGGGAATACCCAAACCTCATCGACTAAATGAGGACTTTTTGGAGTTCGAAGACTCCAGTACAGTAAAAACACTCGGGTGTAAAAGTAGGTCGCCTCCCAGTTGGTGCACCCTGGGTAACGCTAAATGACCTACATAGCCTACACGGCTAGTTTCTTGTATTGCCGGTTCTACGAGAACGGTACCAGTACTTGTGCTGTACCCATCGTGCCGAAACGCCCCGGGCCGTTTTCTTATATCGACCCGGCCAAGAGCAATACACTCGAGGTGACCCTGTCTGACATTTAGGCAGGGCTACACCTCGCTACAACAACAACTCGGAATCCGTTGGAACGCGCATTCCGACCAGTTTTATTTTACAGCTAAGCCCATTGAGAATAAGGATAGCATAACCAAACGGGCAATACTCTCAGCCATCGCTAAACTCTTCGATCCCTTAGGATGGCTGGCCCCAGTCATCATAGTAGCCAAAATGATTATGCAAAATATTTGGCTAGAGGGGACTGACTGGGACGAAAGAGTATCTGCTCCAACTTTAGATAGGTGGCACAGCTTTATGCATGACTACAATCAAGTCAATAACATTCGGATACCACGATGGGTGTATTTCACGCCATCCAACGACGTGGAAATACACGAATTCTGCGATGCATCCGAAAAAGCCTATGCGGCCACAGTTTTTCTACGAGTCAAAATGAAAGATCAGGTCTACGTTAACCTGCTAATGGCGAAAACAAGAGTAGCCCCAGTGAAGACCATCTCCTTACCGCAATTGGAGCTGTGTGGAGCGGTTCTGTTGGCCGAGACTTTGGAATCCGTCATCGAAAATCTGAATTTAGGCACATTCAAAGTTCACCTTTGGACGGACTCAACTATCGTCCTAGCCTGGATCCGAAAACCACCGTGCTCGTGGTCAACGTTCGTGGCGCACAGAGTCACAAAAATTGTGGAAAAGGTAGGAAATCAAGCCTGGCGACACGTGGATTCCGCATCAAACCCAGCAGATCTGGTCAGCAGAGGACTATCAGCGCGGGATCTAGTCGACAACGTTCTGTGGTGGCAGGGACCTTCTTGGTTACAAGACGACAAGAACAAATGGCCAGCCCAAGAAAAAGAGTATGGTACAAACATCGAGGAAAAGAGAGTACAAATCCACACAACTACGCAAATAAACAATAAAGAGGACATCCTAGATAGATTTTCCGATTTTTCAAGGGCTTTGAGGGTAATATCATACGTTATGAGATTCTCTCAAAGAACGAGTCCCAAAACAAAATCCACTTTTAAAGCGGAGTCTTACCTCATTTCGCCCGACGAAATCAAGGCTACGACTCAACGGCTCATTTCCATCTACCAACAGAAACATTATTCTGAGGAATTAGGGAATTTAAAATCAGGGAAACCTATTGGGACAAAAAGCGAAGTCCTTGCTCTCAACCCCTTCATCGATAGTTGTAACATCCTGCGGGTGGGCGGCCGTCATCCCTGGACCTTCCGTACAACGAACGCCATCCAATTATCCTCCCGTACGCCTGTCATTTTACGCGCCTCCTGGTCCAGTTTATCCATAAGATCTCCCTTCATGGCGAACACCAAGTCATGTTGCGGCTCCTACGCACGCAATACTGGATCCCAAAAGTAAAAAATATGATCAAGTCAATTATCCATAACTGCAAGATTTGTACCATCTTTGGTAAACGGGTTCAGACCCAACTCATGGGAGACCTACCTCCCGAACGCACCACCTTTTCCCGGGTATTTACAAACACCGGGGTAGATTTCGCCGGACCCTTTGACATCAAGTCCTACAGCGGCAGAGGATGTCGCATGTCAAAGGGCTATGTTTGCCTGTTCGTATGCTTTACGACCAAGGCCATTCATCTAGAGGCCACCAGTGACCTTAGTATCGCCTCGTTCCTGGCAGCCTTCGGCAGGTTTGTTGCCAGACGAGGATGTCCAAAAAACATCCATTCCGATAATGGAACGAACTTCGCCGGTGCCTCTCGAGCTCTCCGATCCGAGTTCAAATCCTTTCTAGCGGACGCCCGCAACCAGACCCTTTCCAAATATTACCACCAAACCCTGACCTGGCACTTTATACCAGCGGGGGCCCCTCATATGGGTGGACTCTGGGAGGCGGGGGTAAAAAGTTTCAAAACTCACTTCAAAAAGATTGCGTCTGATCATAAGTTTACCCTCGAAGAGTTTGGAACCCTACTATGTCGCATCGAGTCTTGTCTCAACTCGCGACCACTAACGCCATCGTCCAACGAACCGTCGAACTTGGAGCCACTTACCCCAGGACATTTTCTGGTTGGAGGACATCTATTAGCCCCCCCGAAATCGAAGTCAGCGAGAACCGTGCCTCACTCGTCAACAGATGGGAGAAACTCAAGGCGTTACACCAAACGTTCTGCAAACGATGGAAAACCGAGTACCTCACCGAGCTGCAGAAACGCGTCAAGTGGAAACATCCTCAAGCAAACTTGAAACAAGGGGACCTGGTTGTCCTAAAGGAGGACAACTTACCTCCCAAGGAATGGAGGCTAGGACGGATCGCGAACTTACATCGTGGACCTGATAATCGAGTTCGAGTCGTCGAACTAGACACCGCGCGGGGCCGAACTACCAGACCAATCGCGAAATCGGTCCTACTTCCACCCGTCAGCGAGGATGACGGAAGGGAGTAATATTCCACTTCTCCATATCCCTAATTCCACTTCGCATTTCTTTCCGGATTAGGGAACCTTGCGGTTTTAATCCCCGCAGAAAAATATTTACCACCCCAACAATAAACCCAATAACAAGCAAATGCACTCGTTAAACTTGGTAACGAGGCCAACAAAAACCCTACCGCAGACGGACGAACCGATCTGCCACAGAAGATGACAATGTGCTACACCAAATTAGCAGCACATCGCCCAAACATAAATTCCCTCTGAACAAAGTCAATTGCCAGATAAGGAGATAAAAGGCTTTTTTCTTCAAATAAATGTAAGCAATCGTATTGTTTTACGGAAAAAGGGGTATCAGCAATTGCGACGAGACTGGCGAATTTCTTGATGTCGATCGACTTTATTGAAGGTCCATCGAAATAGCTGAAAGACTCCAGAGACTTCCCCCACATGCGTGGTCTTCCGCACATGACCTCAAAACATCCCCAAAAAGGTATTAAATTGTGATCATAAAACAATATAAAATATGATCAGTGTATGATTCCAAAAAGTATTCAAAAACGAAATTCAAATAATATTCAAAATAGGTAACGTGAGCGAACTTAATTCGATCATAAAATGATTACAAAGCTATCATTAAATGTTCCCGAAAATGAATCGAAACTGATTATTTTTATACATCATAAATGAGTAGTTATGAATCATCACATTTAGGGTACATACGATCATATTCGAATAAAAAATGTACTTAAATTTGATCGTTTTTAATCATCTGCGGAATGATAGTTGAATATTTTTTGTTCAGAATTTTAGAAAATGCTAGCTGGGAGATTACTCTAGTGTTGTTTTGAGTGTACTCATGACACAAAAGATAGAGCAACCTAAAGCAAGAAAAGTGTCCGTTAAACACCATTTTGTGAAATATCTCAATCTGGCGTAAGCTAGAGCAGCCCAATAAACAAACCTATGGTTCAATACAAGCACTCACCTGGCCAATCGATTTCAAAATCATTTTTGCCCCGTTGACATCTTCTGCATTGAATTTAAGCCGTGAAGGCACGGGTCGCCTGTAGGGAAAAGCTGATTGGGATATCCCCTTGCCAGGAGCGTGCATACGACCCATCTTTAAAGACTTCCCTTTAAATTTATATGATACTATTTTACATATATCATTTATCATATCATTTATAATTGTTGGCCACCTCGTAATGATAAACATCATTCCATTGTAAATCAAAGTAGTCTTCGGTATGCAGGTTTATGAGATAATTACGCCCATCTCCATGTACTTTCATTACTAATGTATTATATTGCGTCCAGTCGTAGGTTGCTTCGCGTTTGAAAGAGCGCCGCACGCGTTTAGTTCGTACGTTAGCATAGCCAGTACGTTTGATAATACCATCTTTAAGATGATCTGAATTTACCTTGCGTGGTATATCGTGGTGACGCTCAGCGCGCTACCTTCTCGGCTGCTCCGGGGGAACCGGAAAACGAATTACCAGAAGAGGAAGCGGAGGATTCCGATGCGGAAAGCATGTTATCCGCCACGTCCCTTGCCGATAGTGCTGTGAACAACTCGGAGATGAAGGACAGCCTACAGGACGAGGAAGTCCTCGACGTCACGGTGGTAGCAGCCAACGCTGAGCGATTAACATCTAACGCTACAGGCAGCAGGACTCCTGCAACGCCATATCGGGCAGTTAATCGGAACAACTCGTCGTTGATAGGCAACCACCGGGATGGGGCAAACCTCGACGACATGGGGACGGCAGGGAAGTCTGTGCGCTCTCATGTTGGTGGTGCTTCAGATTAATCTGCACAAATCTAAAGTGGCTTCGGCTGCTTTAAGTAGTCGTCTTTCTAAAGGCGACGTGGATGTGGTCCTCATCCAAGAACCCTGGGTCAATAGCTCGAGAATCTGCGGATTGGGGACTAAGGGCTTTAAGCTCATTCGAGCCAGCGAGGAGAGCAAAGTCCGAACGTGTATTTTGGTCAAGTCTGAGTTGAACTCCTTTCTCCTACCTAACTACACCAATGGTGATATTACCGCTATCAGTCTAACGTTCGACAGCACCCGCCTGACGGTTACGTCGGTCTATATGCCCTACGACGCCGAAGAACCCCCACCACAAACGGAGGTGAAAGACCTGGTGTCAAATTTCTGCACGGGTAATCTTATTATTGGAGCGGACGCTAATGCTCACCATGTCCAATGGGGGAGTTCCGATATCAATGCCAGGGGCGAGTCTCTGTTTGATTTCCTCTTAACAACCAACCTGGTAATTTGCAACGTGGGTAATGAGCCTACTTTTATCACTAAGACCCGTAGGGAGGTCATAGACCTCACTATCTGTAGTGAAGGCGCTTATGGGTGGGTCAGAAAATGGCGGGTTCTGGAAGAACATTCATTCTCCGACCACCGTTACATAGAAATGGTTTTAGACTTTATTGTAGAACAACCAATCATGAAGCGCAATCCACGTAACACAAATTGGCAGTTACACAATGAAATATTAGACAGAGACCTCCCAGTACTGCCCTCACAAGCCCCCTCATCAGTAGAGGAGCTGGAGGATCTTGTTACTACATTTACATCGGCGCTCGTAAATGCTCTAGGACAGGCTTGTCCAGTGCCAAAACCACGGGGTAAACACAGGCCACATTGGTGGTCCTACGATTTGGACTCGTTCCGCAAATCATGCCGGAAACAATTTAACAAGGCCAAGAGCCTCGGCTCTGAGCCTCATTGGCACGAATATAAAGCTAAACTTAGGGCCTACAAAAAAGCTCTGAGACAGGCGAAGAGAACTTCGTGGAGAAATTTCTGCACTGGCGTCGAAAAGGTCGACGACACAGCGAGACTTAGACGAGTCCTCTCGAAAAGTCAAACAGCCATCAGCTATTTGCGAAAAACTGACGGATCCTGGACCAGCACGGAAGAGGAAACCCTTGAGCTGCTCTTGAATACACATTTCCGGGGAATCTGCATGACGCACCACTAGTACCTGCAACAAACCTGGCAGTAAAAATACCCATCACTGAGGAAAGGGTAAGGTGGGCAGTTAAGAGCTTTGAACCGTATAAGGCTGCCGGGCCTGACGGGATTATCCCCGCGCAACTTATAAACACGTTGGATACATCAGCTAAATAGCTGGTATTTCTCTTCACAGCCTGCCTGGCTCTCAACCACATTCCGGGCTCCTGGAGAAGCGCCACGGTAGTGTTTATCCCTAAGGCTGGGAAGGCATCCCACTACGAGCCAAAAGACTACAGACCGATCAGTCTCTCGTCCTTTGTACTCAAAACCTTTGAGAGGATACTAAGCGACTACCTCTCAACGACTATTGATAGCAACCTTATTTCTAGCTATCAGCATGCATACACCAAGGGTAAATCAACAGAAACCGCTCTGCACAGCCTAGTATCGGTCATTGAGAAATCGCTGTGTGAAAAGGACTACTGTCTCGTGGCCTTCCTAGACATTGAGGGGGCTTTCAACAATATAAGCCCGGAGGCTATCAACTCCGCTCTAACTAATCTGGGCGTAGATAGACCTCTAACTGGTTTAATTGACCAACTTTTAAGGGGAAGGAAAATAGCTTCTTCACTTGGTACGGTTGAGTTATCACGCTATGTCACAAGGGGAACACCCCAGGGTGGTGTTCTTTCCCCGCTTTTATGGAACCTCACAGTCAACTCGTTCCTACGTGACACAAGTTGGGGGGGCGGGAAGATAGTGGCATACGCAGACGATTTAGCTATTGCATTCAGAGGCAAGTTCCCACAAACTCTGTGTGACCTGATGCAAGTAGCACTGCGAGAAGTTTCGACGTGGTCCTCTCGCTGCGGACTTAGTATCAACCCGGGGAAAGTGGAACTTGTCCTCTTCGACAACCGGTACAAAATACCGCCACTAAGCCTACCAGAACTAGATGGCACGCGCCTGGGCTTGTCGGATAAGGCCAAGTTTCTAGGCATAGTTCTGGACAGGAAACTGAATTGGAAGGAGAATGTTCTTCAGCGCCAGAAGAAAGCTTGCATCGCTCTTTACACATGCAAAAGAGCCATTGGCAAAAAATGGGGGCTCAGCCCTAGAGTATGCAGTTGGATCTACACGGCCATCATTCGTCCAATCATGCTATATGGAGTCGTCGTATGGTGGCCTGCGCTGAGCAAGGCAACATACCTGAATCTGTTGCGGAAAGTCCATAGATCCAATATGATCTGTATAAGCGGTGCGCTAAGGACAACGCCCAACGAAGCCCTCTAGGTCATTCTGGACATTTTGCCACTTGATCTGGAAGGGTTTCGGTTAGCAGCGGCATCAGCTCTGCGCCTAAGAGAAACCTCCAGTTGGGGGGCGGGTACTACTGGACACTCCAGTATTCTGGAATCTTACAGCTTTCTCCCTCTAAGCACAGATCGTTGTGCGACCACTACAGTCGGTGATAGCTGTTTCAAAATAAACATTCCCAGCAGAGAAGACTGGGAGAGGACGGATTGGTGTCCCGAAACAAATAGTAGCACTTCCATATACACCGACGGGTCGAAGTTGGACGGCAGAGTTGGAGGAGGGGTTTATTCAAGGGATTTGGACCTTGAGATCTCCTTCAGACTACCTGATCATTGTAGCGTCTTCCAGGCGGAAGTCTCGGCAATCCTAGACGCCGCGGCCTGGTTAAGCAAACGTGTTATCGGAGAAGATATCGCTATTTTCAGCGATAGCCAAGCGGCCATCAAATCCCTTGGCTCATACACGTTCAACTCTGAACTGACGCTCAGCTGTCGTCGATCTCTTCAGGAGATGGCCCAACAGAACCGCGTAAACCTCATATGGGTCCCGGGACATAGGGACATTGAGGGAAACTGTAAGGCAGACGAGCTTGCCAGGCAGGGCACGACCAAGCAGGTTCTTCAGGATAAAGAGCGCTTAGGTATGCAGTTTGCCACATGCAAACTAATGCTGAAGGAGCACACACTCCGTCAGGCCAACGAAAGATGGCTGCAATCCCCAGGGTGTCGGATATCGAAACAAACCTGGCCAAAATGGGATCTTAAAAGGTCTAGACGCATTTATGCCCTAACTAGGAGGGAAATCTGCATATTGATAGGGGTATTAACCGGTCACTGCCTCATTGGTAGGCATGCAGAAAGGCTAAGTGTGCCCTACCGACGATGCTGCAGGAGTTGCAAAGATGATGAGGAGGAGGAAACAGTGGAACACCTCATCTGCAACTGTCCGGCTTTAAGCGGCGCGAGAACGCGCTTTTTGGGAGTTCCGTTCCTGGATAGCCTAAGCCAGATCGCGGAACTGGACATAAAGGACTTGATGGCCTTCATAAAGTCATCTAAGTGGTTCGAGGAGGAGTAACGGTGTCGGTTTAGGAGTGTCAGTCCCGGGATTCTGCTATGTGGAAAATCCCAACAACTCAGGGATTTTCCATTTGGCTGGGTCCCGGGACTGACTTTCCTTGTGTTGGTGGTATCACAACGGGCCTTTCAAAACTGGCCTAAGTGTGCCTCTGCGGCAGCCACTTGAACCTACCCTACCCTACCTTGCCATGAAAGAGGCCCGCCCCTGCCGCACTGATCTCTAACACCGCTTTGTTTTTGCCTTCGCCATGATCCGCATCTGTGGTGACAACCCATCTGTCTAGCGCATTCTCAGCTTTAACAAAGTTTTCACCTGGTCGAAATACAGGTATAGGATCACCTTCGAAATGCTCTCCGACTTCCCCTTTCCATAATTTGAATTCCTGCTTCAGTTGGCGTAGGCCATCGAGTAGCATTTCCCCATATGGTTTCAGTGTTGCTTCGGGGCATATAGAAAGCTGCCCCATAAAATAAAACCCCCGGCGCAGTAAAAATTGCTCCCCCCCTGCGCCATGCCTCTTTGTGGCATAGTTTGTTGCCACACATTTTGGCGTAAATTATACGTTTGGGGCATATATGTAGCTGCCCATTGATGGGGCATATAAGTGGCTGCCCATTGTTGGGGCATATAGAGAGCTGCCCATAGAAACCTGAAAAGAAAGGAAAATTAGTACCAATGTCCAAAATAAGAAGCGGCTCATCGATGGGGCATAAAGCAGACTGCCCAAGAGACCTGAAAAGAAAAGAAAATCAGTCAAAATGTCGTAAGGAGTTTTCCCATGCATATATGTACCCATCGCTGTGCGCCGGCCACAACAGCGAGTGATACATATATGCAGATACAAAATCTATATACTTCCCTACTGTGAGCCCGATGGTAACCCTGACCAAATGCAACCCGGTGTCGCAATCGACGCCCACGAACAACAACCAACCGACAAGCAGCAGTTGATTTGAAACAGCCGAACAACCAAGTCGCAGCGTGCGTGAGGGACGAACCAATCGATTAAAATATATTTATACATTTTATTAACAATATCTTTTCCATGTAAAATACATGTAACTAAACATTCATTGAACTTTTAATTAAACTAATGTCAAACTAAAGTGTTTTGGTGATTTCTTGACCAACCCCTGAGCCATCCTTTCAGTTCAGAAGTGGGATTGTGAATCCGAGAAAAGTTTAAGTGTCGCGACAGTTGGTACGTAAGCGCTACGCGCCGTGTTAAAGAAAAAAAAAATAAAAAAATAAAACACCCTTATCGTGTCGTGGAATGTTTAAAGAAATTTAGACATACATACATACGTGTAGACGTACTCGTACAAGTAGAAGAACATTCGAGAAAAGTATATATGTGCGTGGTAAAGTGTTTGTTGACGAGTTGTCAGCATCAATTCAGCCGCGCATCGTGCGAAGCAAGTTTGAATCTGCAAAGAAACGTTGAGTGTACTTATGTATGAATATACATATGCACATAGTGACAAGTATACACATGTCGAGTTGAATACCTATGTAATGTTGCCAAACGAAGTTGAACGTAAATAACGACGGTTGCATATACATATATAGACAGATACATAAAATTCGCGCGGACGAAAATTGAACGAAAAATAACTACGGGTGAAGAAACGAGATAGCAAAGAAAACGCGAACCGAAGTTGAACGGGTAATAACAGCGGTCGAAGAAACGAGACAACGTGTAAATACGCGCGCGCATTTGAACGAGAAGAAAGAGAGAATTGGAAAGAAAAGAACCTAAGTGAAGTGTCAACAAAAGCAAACAAAGAAAATTCTAATAAGAAAAGACGGCGAATAAAACGTATGCAAATAATTTTCTAATTAGAGTGAGCGAAGTAAACAAAGAAGCAAAATGATTAAAATAGCGAATTTAAAAGTTGAACAACTGAAAATGTTACTGCGCGAGCGCGATAGTCAAACAACGGGCACAAAAGCGGAATTAGTGCAACGATTGTGCGAAGTCGAAAAGAGTGATGAAATAATTTTTGTAGACCGTGGTGCAATGCAACAACAAAGAAATGCTGAAGATAGTGGTGCAATGCAAACACAAATAAATGAGTTGAAAGAAATGATGAAAGGCATCACTGCCCTGTTGGAACAACAAAACAGGGTGGTGCCACTAGAAAATAATAATACTGGTGCAGAACAAAATTCACAACAGCTGAGTACGGGAAATATAACTACCCCGGTATCAGTGGTCGAGTTTTCAAGTGCAAAGTGTTCGGTAAAAGAAATAGCCGAAACGCTACCAACATTTGATCCGACAAATGAACTTTCGTTACCGGTAGAAAAATTTGTTGAACGTGTTAACCAAGCCCGTAGTGCTTATCAGTGGAACGAAAAAAGTTTAATGTTAGCAGTTTTTAGTCGGCTTAATGGTGTTGCAAAACTATGGTTAGACGCATCACCACAATGTTATTCAGATTGGACAGTTTTCGCGGAACGGTTAATCGGTGAATTTGGTACCAAGTCGAATGAGGCAGAGGTGCATTACAAAATGAACAGTTCGATTCGTAAATCCGACGAGAAAATCGTGGACTATTGCTTCCGTATGAACGCTATCGGTCAGCGCTATAATTTAAGTGAAGCCGCGATAATAAAATATACGCGAAATGGATTAAGAAATCGGGAATTGCAAGCAGCAATTGCTCCTTTACGGTTTGAATCGATGAGGCACTTACGCGAAACGCTTGACGAGTATAATAAGAATTTAAATAACTCAACGGTTATAAAAGCTGAGCAAAGCAAATCGAAAAACGCGAGTAACGACGTCGGTAAAGGTAGCACTGAAAATAAAAGTAAAATTAAATGTTACAATTGTTTTGAAGAAGGGCATATAGCGAGCAAGTGTCTTAAACCACAACGAAAAGTGCGATGTGTCGATTGTCAAAATTAAATGTAAATTGTGGAAAAAAGAGTGCCACAACGCGTAAAGTCGAGTGTGATGACCATTTTTGTATGAAGACAATATATATTGAGAAACAACCTGTTAAAGCATTTATTGACACGGGAAGTGAGTGCAGCATGATCCGGGAATCATGTGCTAATAAATTGCAAATCAAAAGAGAGTGTTGTTCATTGAAAATAAAAGGTATTTGTGGTGGCGCCCGCCATTCAAATGAAATGATCGCCACTGAAATTCAAATTGACAGTGTTAATGTAAATGTAATGCTATATGGAGTTGGTGATGATTTGCTATCATCAGACGTGTTATTGGGACAAGAAATATTTAATCGGAATACGTGTGCAAAAATAAATAATGGACAATTAAAATTCGAATACGCGACGGTCGCGAAAAATGAAGTAACATCGGAAATTGAGAAAAATACGTTAACAAAAGACAACGTGAATTGTGGCGAGCTCGAAAGTAAACAAAAGGAGAACTTGTTAAGTATGCTGGATGAGTACAACGATGTTTTTGCAAATAATATCAGCGAAATAGGTAAGACAACCATTCTATCTATGAAAATTGAATTAGACCATAAAGTACCCATTGCACAAAACCCGTACCGCATACCTGAACCTAAGAAAGTTATGGTACAAGAAATGATTTCCGAATTGCTAAACAACGATATAATAGAACCATCTGAGTCCGAGTACGCGAGCCCTATTGTGCTTGTGAAGAAAAAGAACGGCGAGTCGAGGTTGTGTGTCGACTATCGCAGGGTGAACCAGCATACGCGTAAAGAGATATACCCCATGCCGCATATCGAGGAACAGCTTCAGGAAGCTAAACGATTCAAATATTTTACCGTACTTGATATGAATAGTGGTTACTATCAAATCCCGATAGAAGAAGAGAGTAGGAAATTTACTGCGTTCGTTACCACAGAGGGGTTGTATCAATTTAAACGTATGCCTTTTGGGCTTAAGAATGCACCCATCGTTTTCCAACGACTGATGGCAAAGGTAAAAGAGCGTACTCTGAAGGGCGATATGATTAATTATATGGACGATATTCTGGTAGGAGGTTCAACTGTTGAGGAAATGTTAACAAAACTGCGACGATTGTTGAATGTACTCCGAGGTCTACATCTGACTTTGAATTTGAAGAAATGCGAGTTTGGCAAACAAACTATCGAATTTTTAGGACACACCCTGACCCCAGCTGGCATTAGTCCCGGCGCAGCAAAAACCGTAGCTATTACTAATTTCGTAACCCCTACAGGGGTAACCGAGGTGCGACAATTCCTTGGTCTGACGGGGTATTTTAGAAAATTCGTTCCCGGTTATGCGTACAAATCGGAACCACTAAGGTGTTTACTCCGGAAAGATAAGATATTTCAATGGCACAAAGAGCAACAAGACGCTTTCGATGAATTAAAGTCGGCTTTGGCGTCGAAACCAGTAATGGCATCCTATAGAGTTGAAGCTCAACTTGAAATTCATACCGATGCGAGTTCCATCGGACTAGCCGGTGTATTATTACAATATGACGCCGATGGCTGGAAGCCGGTAGTTTACTTTAGTAGGGCTACAACCGAGAACGAAAGAAAGTTTCACAGTTATGAGCTGGAGACTCTAGCTGTAGTGGAGTCCCTTGAACGGTTTAAATACTATGTTTTCGGAAAAGAGGTGACCGTGGTAACCGACTGCAATGCGATAACGACTGCTATGAAAAAAAGAGAGCTCATACCTCGCATAGCGCGCTGGTGGCTCAAAGTTCAGGAGTATGACATAAAAATAGAGCACCGATCTGGGAAACGTATGGAGCATGTGGACGCTCTCAGTAGAGCCCCTGCCGAAGTATCGCGTGAGGTTGATGAAGCTTCCTTATGGGTATTCAAAATAGGGTTAGATCAGGCCGACTGGTTATTTAGTATGCAGTTGCAAGACGAGAACATCAAGGCGATTATCAAGCAGATGGAGGCGAAGAACAGTAAGATGCTTGATGATTATATCGTCGAGAATGGCAGGCTATACCGAAAAAGCGAAGGTAAAAAGTTATGGGTAGTACCTAAAGCTTTGCGATGGAGAGTTGTGCATGGTTGTCACGATAATGCAGGACACCTTGGTGTTGATAAAACAGTACAGCGGTTGACAAGCAATTTTTGGTTCCCTAGATTTCGAAACTACGTGAAGTCGTACATAAAGTCGTGCGTTGAGTGCGCATATAATAAAGATCGGGGAGGGCGAAAGGAAGGTGAATACCACTTCGAAGACATGGAACCAATCCCATTCAGGACAGTCCATCTGGACCATTTAGGCCCTTTCCCAAAAAGTAGTCTCAGGAATGAACACATCCTAGTCCTAGTTGATGCGTTTACAAAATTCACGATTATACGAGCAGTTAAAAGTACAAAGACCAAACCCGTTTTAGATGTTTTGAACGAAGTCAGCAGCTACGTAGGAATGCCTGAACGCATTGTAACCGATCGCGGTACCGCGTTCACATCCAAAGAATTTGCGAAGTATTGTAGAGACAACGAAATTAAACATATCAAAAATGCTGTGAGAACCCCTAGGGCAAATGGGCACGCAGAACGTACGAATAGGACGCTGTTATCAATGCTATTACCAACGACAACAAATGATAAAAATTGGGATGCTAAACTACGAGAAATACAATGGGCAATAAATTCGATGCAAAACAAAACGACAACAAAGACACCACAAGAATTGCTACTGGGTTTCTCACCTCGAGACATCCTACAAAATAAAATATTATTAACTTTGCAAACTGACGCCCACGAAACGGAAGGCATCGATTTAGAAGAAATACGACGTACTGCAGCAGCTAAGGTCAGCAATATGAGACAGAAGGCGAAAATGCGTTATGATAGTGAACACCGTAAACCAACAGCCTATCACGTAGACGATTTAGTACTCGTCGAGAATGAAGCAGCTAGCACTGGCCAATCACGAAAATTAGAACCACATTACAAGGGTCCGTTCATAATTACGCGGTCTCTGGGTAATGATCGATACGTAGTCGAAGACTTGCCAGGTTCTCGGCGTAAGCAGCGACATTATTCGTCAGTGTACGCATCTGACAAAATAAAACTGTGGTGTGACTTACCACCAGACGAACATAATGAATCCGACGACGACGAGGTCGAACCAAAACTTCTCAGTATCGGAGCGGGGCGCTCCCAAATGTCAGGAGTGGCCGAATGTGAGCCCGATGGTAACCCTGACCAAATGCAACCCGGTGTCGCAATCGACGCCCACGAACAACAACCAACCGACAAGCAGCAGTTGATTTGAAACAGCCGAACAACCAAGTCGCAGCGTGCGTGAGGGACGAACCAATCGATTAAAATATATTTCGCCGTGCCATACGAAAACTAACACCAAAAATTTTGTGTCTGAAGAAAACTAACACTTTTATTTTCTGTCTGACGAAAACTAACACTTTCAATTTGTGTCTGACGAAAACTAACACTTTTATTTTGTGTCTGACGAAAAGTAACACTTTCAGGTTTTCTCTGAAGAAAATGTACTAGCCAAAAGTGTTAGTTTTCGTCAGACAGAAAATAAAAGTGTTAGTTTTCGTCAGACACAAGTTAAAAGTGTTATTTTTCGTCAGACACAAAATAAAAGTGTTAGTCTTCTTACAGAATTTGAAAAGTGTTAGTTTTCGTAAAAAATTTTAAAAGTGTTAGTTTTCGTATGGCACGTCGATTTATACATTTTATTAACAATATCTTTTCCATGTAAAATACATGTAACTAAACATTCATTGAACTTTTAATTAAACTTATGTCAAACTAAAGTGTTTTGGTGATTTCTTGACCAACCCCTGAGCCATCCTTTCACTACGCATCACTCCAATGAGCCAGCCATTTAACTTCTCTCCCGCAAATAGTTGCTTTTCCAACCTGAAAACAAAAGAAATAGAAAATTTAATAAAAATACAACAATTAAAAAAAAAAGAGAAAATTTACAAATTTTACCACTTACCTCGTGTAATTTTTTTTCCTGAATGACGTTTATTCATTGATGGCGCCGGTTTTCGTGCTGCCACACTATACCCTTTTTTAGTACCAAATCGAGTTACCAGATGCACGAGTACTAAATCCTCCACCGAAGGCCCGATTACACGAAATGTTTCACTGCACGCACGGTATGAAATCTACCAATTTTCCCCAATACAAGCCGGAGTGAAAATCGTTCGGTGTACCCGCATAAATAAATAAGTAAAACATAGTAAGGTATTTCGGACATAAATACCATGGAGTCTGCCCCAATTTTGGTATCGGATTCGGGTAATTTTCCGGGTTTTTAACCATAACTTCCACTGATACAAAAAGATAAAATAAGCGCTTTCGGATTCGTGATCCTGAGGCCAAAATCCGTCTTTTGAGCTATCTCCCATAATTGTAGCTAACTTATTAGCAGTTGACCCATAAAGTATACAATACGAATAAAAAAATATTCGGATCCGGATTCGTGATCCTGAGGCCAAAATCCGTCTTTTGAGCTATCTCCCATAATTGTAGCTAACTTATTAGCGGTTGACCCATAAAGTATACAATACCAATAAAAAATTATATTGTGGCAAATATCGATTTCTGTCAGTTACTACCTTCACAGTCGTGATTGTATGACAACGTACACCATTCCCCTAAATTAGTTTCCCCAAATCGTGACATGGTATGGGTAATGTCACCACAATGACGGGGTGAACATTGTAAATGTACTATTAGCAGCTGCCGTGGAACATCTGCCTGGGCCTTAACATCGCAAGAGTACTAGTCACCATCGATGCGATGTGGCAGCACAAAACGTGTCAGCTGTTCGCGATCCGTTTAGTGAAACTTGAGGGTGGGTGACTTTAGCCGGAAATCAACGACAGCGCGATCAGCTGGTCAGGCGGTCCCCACTTGGACCGCCTTTAATTATTGAAATGGCCGCTTCTTATCTGCAGCTATGCACACACACTCTACCAATGCATTAGTTCAGAGGCGCAAGTCCCAAAACCAAGTCATTTTAGCACGATGGCAAAGGGCGCGCGGTCGATGAAGTTACGGCACATATTAAGTGTCCACGCTTCTATTTCCTGTTTCCCCTGGGTGGCAGGAAATTGTGAAATGACAAACAATACCTGATGGGAAAAATTGGGCCAGAATCCGAATGGTCCTGCCAGAGGGTGGTAAATATCCAAATCACAAAGTTTTTTTTTTTTTTCATTTGTCACCGATTGCACATTTGGTAAATGAAGTAATAGTACATTTACACCGCAAAAAATTTGGCAAATTAAGGGAAAAAAAAGTGCCCAAAAACGCACAAATAGCCTATATATTAATAAGGCCAATTCCAAAAAAAACGAAAAAAGGTTCATACGCCGATACAAGCCACCCAACCAGACATACGAGCAACCCACATAAAATAACGGGCTATTAATTTTTAGAATGACTCGCTTCACCGCAACCGCGGAAATAACCACGGCATCCGCTTTTGCCAGCAATATCGTCGGATGGCGGCTGAAGAGCGGTTGCGGGTAGTACTTATCCACAAGTACTGCCCCAATTGCCTGTCGCCATTCCACCGCTCGGAAGCATGTCCGTGTAAGGACCGCTGCTACCGGTGTGACGAGCCACACCATACCACACTCCACATCGATGGAGTGAGAGGCGAGTCATCGAAACACACGCCGTAAGACGAAGAAGACGGAGAAATTTCTGATGGCGCCCTATCAATAGCCATAACAGAAACCACGAAATCCTGGGCAGAGCATGTCGCAGAGGAAGAAGAAGAAGAAGAGGCAATACGGTCTGCACCGACAGGCACTCCACAGCTCGGCGGCTCGGAAACCCCTTCTTTCCGACCGCTACTACGGCACGAGCAGTGGAGACGCCGCGAGCCAGTCCCGACAGAGAACAAGAAAAAGGGTGGCTCGGAAACACGTCCTTTCCGACCACTGCACAGGCCCGGTAAGGTGAACCCTGGTGGCTCGGAAACGCGTCCTTTCCGACCATCTCGCCGTCCCACTGAGGTAAGACTCGGTGACGCGGAAACGCGTCCTTTCCGCTCATCACGCCTTACAGCGGGTTGGACGGCACCTTATCCGGCCCACACAAAGGTCACCGACAAAACACTCGTCCGCCAAAAAAATCCGCCCGACGCATTTCGGTCGGGTCGAGCAGCCAACACGCCCACCTCCAACATCATCCTGCGATCGTTTGTCGCCATCGCCCCAACTGCGACCGTTTGTATTGAGTCCGGCGGCAGACTACATTTTGTCCGCGCCCTGATCGACCCACCTCGGTCATCGACAGCGAGCTCGCTACCGAGCTCGACTTGGAACGATTTGGGGGGACTCGGCCGATCAGGTGCACTCTAGTGCTGAGAGGAGAGTTTGGGGTGGGCAGAAGGGTCACGACCCAAGCCACGGTCGTCGCACGTCACCACCGGATGAACCCGACGACAACCATTGATGCAACAGTTGCGGTGACGTTTCAGTTTAGGAAGCTGGCGGACTCCGAGTTCTTTCGCGGCTCACCAGTGCGCCTCACGTTGGGCGCCGATGTGTACGCCAGCCTCATGCTGAACGGCACACCGCCATCCACTATCAACGGCCTACTGGCCCAGGCCACAATATTCCGTCTAATCATATCTGGGGCGTGCCAACAATAGGCGGTATCCACCCCAGATATTATATTGGACGACAATAATAGTAAGGTGCAATGAACTAGGCATAACCACGTCCATATTTTAACCTTTCCTTTTCATCCACAACAGGACAATCGTAGCAGCGGGCATGGACAGCCTACGGGGCCATAGCATACATTCACCATCCATAGAGTCGTCGTGTTAGCTTAAGTCTTAGATTGGAGCGGTTGCTGGTGACTCCTCCTTTTCTTTTAGCGTTGCTTGTCGCAAGGGGGCCGGCATGTTTAGACCACCGGTCTAAATATATCGGCCGCCCCTCGTAGCAAACCGTAGTATCTTCCGCGCTATTACTTTTTACCTTTTATCTTTATACCGATAACAGCTCTAACCCCTTCGAATCCTACAAATGTAGGCTTTCGGCGGCGGTACAGAGCTGATATTTATCTAAACTCTCGATCACTTCTTTTCCGAGCATACGAGAGTCATCAGCTGTCAAACCAAGGTAAATTACAACTTAAATTTCCATATATTAATTTATTGTGCACTTTGTAAATATTTCCATGCCATTACATTTCCTTATCACATACAAGTTACATTTAATAAAACTATTGTACATATTTACTTTCGAATCCCATTGTTTATTTCCTTATTCACTCGCCGCTCTTTTCACTTCTTTGCATATATTATTACGTGCGAGCATCCCGCCATTGCCATTGGCCGCACGTAACAGTTAATGTAGATATTGCAATTAAAATGTAAATAAATCAAAATTAATTCTTCTGGTGGGAATATTTAGGAAAACATTCTACACATAGTTGCGGTTTATTGGGGCATATTGGGCAGTAGGTGGTGGTCCTTTTTAAGCTCTTTCTGGCTGTTACCCTATCAGTAGATTTTTTTGACATGGCATAACACAATACGCAAGCACGCCTTATTGTTTTTCCGTTATCGTCCTTTCTTTTTTCTATAAAATGTTTTCCTTTTGTTATGGGTTCTGGAGACATGAAGTCCAATAAAGCTTTTGAAATCTCCTCCCGAAATTTGGTTATTGAATTTTTTTTGTTTGTAGCCTTTTTATATATTACAAAGGCATTTACGACAGACATCCCAAGTAACAATTCAAAAGCCACTTTGCGGTACCACTTAACACCTCTTCTGAGAGTGGTGGCGTAGGAGGTCATTCGATCGGATATACCAACTCCTAATTTGGCTTTATTGTAATCAATAACAGCAAGAGGTTTTTCAATAGATCATTGCCTGCGCTTCCTGGTGACTGGTGGGTTGCTACTGGTGGATGGTTCATTACTGCCTACAATTGGATGGCTCGACGTGGCTACCATTACAGGGGGGTGTTTCGTTGAAAGAATCCTAACATCTCTGGTGTCCTTCCACTTTAACACAACCACTCCATTTTCCTCCTCACGGGCTACCATCTCGCCTCTTTTCAGATTAGCTTTCATAACTTCTGCCGGACAATTCTTTTTGTTGGCCCGTAATGTTCCAACAAGGTGGGTATTTCGATGTAGCATGGAACGCGCGAGTTCATAACTAGTATAATAGTTATCCACAAACAGGGTACGGCCTTCTCCTTTCAGAAGAGAAGAAAGTTCTTCACAAACTTTTTGTGCGAGACCAGTTTCTCTCACGCCTGTGGAGCTCTTACCCGAGTACACTTTTGCCGACCAAGTAAATCCCTCCTGCGTGCTCAACTTAAAAAGTTTAACCCCATATGGATGAGTTTTGTTCGGAAGGTATTGACGGAAACTCAATCTTCCTCTCCAAGGTATAATGCTTTCATCAATGACAATATTTTCTCCTGGCATGTAAACTTTCTGGAAATTAGCCTGTAGCATGTCTAAAAGTGGGTTTATTTTGCCTAGTTTATCTCCTGGAAGAATATCTCGATTGTCGGCAAAATGTATAAAGTTTAACAAAAGTTGAAACCGATTGCGAGATATTGTTTTTGCGGGAACTCCAAAATTATACATGGGATCTTTGGACCAATATGTTTCGAGACTGCCAACCTTTACGAGACCCATCCACAAGAAGAGTCCAAAAAACTGTTTAATTTCATGACTGGAGTCCCACATCCACATTAGTTTACGATATGATCGTGTAAGAGTTCTCGTTTCCAATTGTTGTTGCGCATATTTATTTGTTGCACAAACGATGTGGTCGATTATTTCATTATCGACAAAAAGTTTGAAAACATCTATGGAACTTATATTTCGCGCAACATCTATAAGGAGTCCAGATTTGCCAGTAAAAGGGAAAGTATTTTGTCTGGAAGAAAACTCAGCCCAAAATTTCTTCGGCTCATTTTATAAATTATTCTGAAATTAAAAAAATGCATAAAATAAAACAAAAAAACCAAATACAACTCAAAGCTACAACAAATTACTGTCGCACATTTTCGTGCGACGTGGCCCCACAACATGTTTTATGTTCTCCTAGGCCATGTCGCACGAAAATGTGCGACACAAATAAACCGTTATAACTGCAAAATTAGGGACCATTAAAGAAGCCAAGGGTTAAGAAAAAGTTGTGCCAAGAGCTTAATATAAAAACTCTATTATGAGATAGCCATACACAAACTTCGTTAAGTTCTACATATATTTTCTCTTTCTATCGAAATCACGCCACCCTTTTTCGTAGCTATATAAGCGGCAGATCTGGCTAGATCGCTCTCTTTTTCTGGATATCGTCTTCAAACGGATACGCTTGTAAGTTTCCTCAAGTTTCGGGTTATATATTCGTGCGAAAAAAAAGTAAAGTTTAAATTTTTTTCGAAAAGTATTGGGCAAATCAGTAGATTTTGCAACCAATTACGCGTTTTTTTTAATATTAAACGCGAACCTAAATTTCCGCCTAACTTAAGTGTTCCTGCTCTGGGATATATATATTGAATGGAGAACTACAACGCCGAGATGAAAGCCGAGAATCCGCCAGGCTCAACGAACTTGCAGTCCACCCAAGGATAACTGTGCCAATAAAATCATAAAATTAGTTCCCTTCGCTAATTTGTATTAATCCATAGTTGAAAACTTTGCATTTAAAACAAAACTTAACCTAAAAATTTCAATATTGTGAAAAGAAATATAAAAATTCTATATAAAATATAGATAAATTCTAATTTTTCAAAAAAAAAAAAAAAAATTAAGTTAGTTTTTTGTTAAAGAGATTTTAACAAAAAACTATATAAACCCTTTTAAATAATAACTTTAAAGTTAAAATATGCTTTAGAAAAGCAAAATTAAATTAAATTACATATTTGCATTTTTCAAATTATTAAAGAAAAAAACAATAAAATAAAATAATTTGGAATTGAAACATGAAGTGAGAAAATAAGTAAATTTTGAAATTTACCAATTTGTAAAGAGATACCTACAATTAGCATCAGATAGAGGGAGATGAGTGATATTAGGAAAGTGACTAGTGCGGAAAGAAGAAGAGAGGATTCCAATATCGCATTGGAAATTCTTAAAAGACAAAATATAATTTTTGCAAAGAAAAATTAAACCATGGTCCAAAAGAAATTAGGCTAAAGAAGTGTACCTATGTGCCAAAAAAAATTCCTTTTCCAGCTAAGCAGAAATATCGTCGGAGGCCTTCAACGAGTTCCTGCAGCAAAAGTTCATGTAAGTAATTAATTTATTATATTTATGTACCTAGTTTTTTGGGCTTTCTTATAATATTGTGATTCGTACTCTCGTTAATGATCATTAACTTCTCACTGTGTGATTGTGGAATCTAAGAGGGTTAATGAAACGCAATGAAATATGAATCACTATATTTTTAGTTCTTTTATTTACCCTTGAAAATTATCGAATACAAGTATTCAAGTAGAATCATATAATATTTTAATTTTTCCTTTTTTTTCCATTTACATCAACCGGAAACTTTTTGTTTTCTTTCATTTCCTATCCTCACTAAACTCGATAATCAAATAGTAGGCTTGTTATTTGAACTTTGTTTCTATTCCAACTCGTTGAGAAATAGAGTTATGACATACAATGGCCAAGAAGTACCTCTGATCTTTGGAAACAACATTGCACCAAAGGAGTTTTATTAAAGGTGAATTACAAGGACAGTCGGATGGCAGAGGCACCTCCTCGACCAATGGTTTTGATAGACAAACGCCTGCTTGAGAATATTCGGAGAAGTCAACAGGAAGATTCAGATCTGGCATGTGTGATCCGAGGGCTTGAGTGAGACGAACGACCAGCCGGAAAAGAAATGTCAGCGGAGAGTCCAGTTTCCAAGTCATATTGGGCGCAATGGAACAGTTTATGATTGGTATCCGGTTGTTTGCATCGAATATGGGAGAGTGAGGATGGTCAATGCGCTCGGAAGCTTATAGTTGTTCCAAGGAAACGGGTGTCTGATGTTCTCAGGGAAATGCATAACGATCCAAGTGGAGGTCATCTATGAGTCAAGAAGACCTTGGAGAGGATTAGGCAGACATTTTATTGGGTTGGTTACGGTCAGTCGGTAAAGGAGTGGATTGCCAAATGCGATGAGTGCATCAGGGCAAAGGTGCTGAGGTCCAGGAGTCATGGTCGAAGGAGGCAGTGCAACTCAGATGCACCGGTTGAGAGGATTACATTGGATGAAGCTGGTCCATTCCCCAGAACTATAAGCAAAAACATGAAAACCAGGTACGACAAAGCAATAGAATCGGAAGATTTCCTGGAAGGAGAGTTAGTATTGCTATACGGGCCACAACGGAGGAAAGGTGTGTCTCCAAGAGTTCAGTGCAACTGGGAAGCATCATACAGAGTTGTGAAACGGATAAACGACGTTGTTTACCGCATACAGGCTGGTGGAATGCCACGGAACAAAATGAAGGTGGTTCACCTGGAGAGGCTAGCATCGTTTTTGGATCGGGAAATGTGTCTGATCGGGACTATACTTCCATGAAATGAAATTTTGAGGGTATGTTAAGATGAATTTGAACTTTATAGAAATAAAATTTTCATAAAAAAATTAGTTTTTTACTACTTTTTAATAACATTTATTTTTAACAGTTTTTTTATCAGTGTTCTCAATCATGTTAAAACATGTTTCCTTACAAATTCTATTGCCTATATATATTTAATTCAGATTGTGAAAAAAAATTTTTGGGATCGCACTTAACTTCGGAAGTATTTGGCTTTTTGCCGAAACGAAGCATATACATACATTCCTACATGCACTGCTGCATAAGTGACAACCGCCAAAAAATTGTATCGATTGCTAGGGATTCGCGCTGTCGCGACATGCAAATAGTCAAATATTTTCGAAGTTAAATGCGATCCCAAACATTTTTTTTACAATCTGAGCGTAGTTTTTTTTTTTAGTTTGCAATATTAAAAAGAAAATCTTCTTAATATTATGTGATTTCCCTTTGAAACAGAAAAACTATAGAGATATCTTCTTACTTTTGTTCTATTTTATTAGGTGGTTTTCGCTCTGTGTGTTTGGCATCGGAATCTGATTTTCTTACGTGACTTTTCTTTACTCAGACTAATCATACATATCTATGTATATTAATTTGGAATTCTGTCTTTCTAATCATCTTTATTTTCCATACATCAGGCTGCTTTGCTGAAAACAGCGGCCAAGCACCAGCGATACATAGGTACCGCGCTCTTTTGAATAAAGACAATACACCGTTTCTTTCAAATTCAGCAACTGGCCCCATACGAAGATTGTGGAATTATCTAGTAAGACAAGAACAAGCTCAGGACGTTTTTATTAAGGCAGTATTTGGAAAGAAGATGGATTGGAGATTGATTACCCGGAATAATCTAGATTACAAATTGGAAACAGGTATAAAGTGTTATAGATTAGTTAAATATTTGATTATTAGGTTTTCAGGTGCTCCAGCGGTGACAGCTAACAAGATCAATGGAAAAAGGGTCGATCAGTGGTCCATAAACCACCACTTATGAACCACGTGGGGACCACTTATAACTAGTTTCGGACCACTTTGTGTCACTTTTGGACCACTCATGATACAGAGAACTGCAATTATTCACATTTTCATGAACTTAGTTGACTAACCACAGCAGCAGTCTTCTAATCTAATCTGGGGTTGCTTCATTTATTGACGCTTAACCGCCTGGGCGATTTTGGCCGTTTCGTATCAAAGCACGCCAGTCATTCCTTTTAATCGATAACTGGCGCCAATTGGAAACCCCAAGGGAGTTCAAGTCATCGTCCACTTGTTGTTTCCATCTCAGTCGAGGCCTCCCCCTTCCTCTGCTGCCGAATCCGGGTATCGATAGGAAAACCCTCCGTGCTGGAGCTTCTTTGTCCATTCGCATAACATGTCCTAACCAGATGAGCCCTTGGGCTTTAATCCGCTGAACTATGGTCAGGTCTGCTCGTACAGCTCATCTTTAAATTTCCTTCGATACTCACCATTGCCATCACGGGAAGGACCATAAATCTTCCGGAAAACTTTTCTCTCAAATACTCCAAGGGCCATCTCATCTTCTCTTGACACTGTCTATTATTCTGAGCCGTACATCAGGACTGGTATGATGAGAGACCTGAGCGTGATCTTTATTTGTAGAGAGAGGACTTTACTTCTCAATTGCCTACTTAGTCCAAAGTAACACTTGTTGGCAAGAGTGATTCTCCGGATTTCTAGACTGATATTGTTTTCGGTGTTAATGCTGGTTCCCAAATAGACGAAGTCCCTCACTGTTTCAAATTTGTACCTATCAACGGCGACTTGGCTGCCAAGGCGAAGGTGCGCCGATTATTTCCTTGATGACCGCAGATACTTCGTCTTGTCCTCGTTCACGGCAAGACCCATTTTTTCGCTTCTTTATCTAGTCCAGAGAACTCAGCGCTTACGGCGCGGGTGTTAAGGTCAATGATGTCATCAGCATATGCCAGCAATTGCACACTCTTGTAAAAGATTGTACCATTGCGGTTTAGCTCTGCTGCTCGAATTATCTTCTCCAGCATCAGGTTGAAGAAATCGCACGAAAGGGAGTCGCCCTGTCTGAAGCCTCGTTTGGTTTCAAATGGCTCAGAGAGGTCCTTCCCGACTCTGACGGAGCTGTTGGTATTGCTCAACGTCATTTGGCAAAGCCGTATAAGCTTTGCAGGGATGTCAAATTCAGGCATGGCGGCATACAGGCAACTCCTTTTTGCGCTGTCAAAAGCGGCTTTAAAATCGACAAAGAGATATTGTTGTGTCGATTCTTTTATCATGGGTCTTCTCCAGAGTTTGGCGAATCGTGAAAATCTGGTCGATGGTAGACTTACCAGGTCTAAAGTCACACTGATAAGGTCCAATCTGTTTGTCTACTATGGGCTTCAGTCTTTTACACAATACGCTAGAAAGAACCTTATGTGCAATATTAATAAGACTGATTCCGCTGTAGTTGGATCGGTTAGCGGGATCGCCTTTCTTGTTGATTGGCCAGAGCACACTTAAATTCCAATCTGGAGACATGCACTCATCTGACCATATTCTGCATAAGAACTTATGAATGCTTTTTACCAGCTCTTCGCCTCCGTGTTTGAACAGCTCGGCGGGTAGTCCGTCTTTTCCAGGCGATTTGCTGTTCGTGAGCCTGGATATAGCTATCCTCACTTCATTATAGTCAGGTGGTGGGACGACTTTTCCATCGTCAGGGATTGGGTTATCGAGTTCGACGTCTCCCTCGCACTTAGCAGTGAGGAGAAGTGCTCCCTCCATAATTTAATTACACTCTGTACGTCGGTTACAAGGTCGCCATTATTGTCCTTACAGGAACTTGCCCCGGTCTTAAAACCTTCCGTCATCCGCCGGATCTTTTCATAGAATTTTCGGGCATCATTCCTGTCAGCCAGCATCTCAAGCTCCTCACACTCACGCCTTTCGGCCTCACGTTTGTTTTTTTCTGAAAAGGCGTCTGTCTCCTTCTTCGCCTCACGATATCGTTGCCATACACTGCGGGTTGCGCCCGTTCGCAACGTCTCCCTGTAGGCAGCATCCTTTTTTTCCGAGGCAGTGCTGCATTCCTCATCGTACCAGTTGTTCTTGCGGGCTCGCTGAAACCCTATAGTGGCCTCAGCGGCGGTACGTAATGAGTGAGAGATATGCTTCCATTGCTCGGTTACATCTTTAGGCCGAGGATTGCTCTCCAATAGCAGGTGTCAGAGTCGGGTGGAGAAATTATCAGCTGTCTGTGTCGTACGCAGCTTATCGACGTCAAACTTTCCTTCCGTTACTGTGCGTACTTTTTTCTCTGCACAGAGTTGTGTGCGTATCTTGGCTGCAACAAGTTAACGGGATCCCGTTGTTTTTAAGTCCCGAAAATCCCGGGATTACTAGACCTGGCTAACTGAGCCGTTACGTTCACGCATTATTGTGAACAACCCCGCGATCGCAGCAACCCTGCGGCCGCCAACTTCACCACACTTTACACGCACACTAACACAGTTACACTTACACCAAATGTCAACACGATACACACCCACACATGATAAACAAAACACAATTGTTCAATCCTTTGTACCCGCTACACATTTATTGCGCTCCCGCTAATTAAAACTAAATTTAAATTTAAAATTAAAGTTATTTTCTTTTTTTTATCGAAGGAAAAGGTGAGTGCCAAGTGTAGTGAAGTGTACACCAATTATATATGGTCCATCTCGCCTAACTGAATAGCACCTATGGACAGTGATCAAACAAATTAAAAACAAATAAACAACAAAACAAAAAAGGCGCAAAACATATATGGACAGTGCGAAAATACAAAAGTGAACAAAAAATTAAACATAAAGGAAAAATATAAAGTTCACAAACAAGAAGTTGACAAAATATCTGTTTACAAAAACAAAACATGCAAAAGTAAAACCCAATATTAGGGTGAACGAAAAAAAAAGAAAAAAAATCACAAACAGAAAACAAAAACTGTAAAATCCTCAACTGTAAATATCCTCAAAAACCTAACTAGCACATCTAAATACAATGTAAGAGATTCGATTGCATTTAAAAACAAGATAAAGGACACCTACATTAATGACGATGAGTGTCTGATTTCGTTCGATGTGGTTTCCTTATTTCCCAGCATTCCAGTGGATCATGCTCTGGAAATTATTGCATCCAAGTGGAGCTTACTTAAAACCCACACAAATATAACAAAAGAATTGTTTCTGGAAGTTGTACGTTTCTGCATAAAAGAAAACCGCTATTTCAAAGTTAATAATAAAATATATGAACAACGGTCGGGAATGCCAATGGGGTCACCAGCATCACCTGTCATTGCAGATATTGTAATGGAGGAATTATTACGTAAATTTGAAGAAGATTCCACGAATAAACCACGCTTGCTGACGAAATACGTGGACGATCTGTTTGCCATCGTAAAAATCGAGGATGTAGAAGGTATGCTGGGTACTTTAAATGGTTATAACAGATCAATTAATTTTACCCATGAAGTGGAAAAAGATGGACAGTTACCATTTCTGGACACTTTGGTCGTGAGGAAAAACAATAGATTATACTTCGACTGGTACAAAAAGCCTACGGCGTCGGGCAGACTAATTAATTTCTACTCGAAGCATAGTAAATCAACCATAGTTAACACGGCAAAAAATTTTATTAGAAGAGTTTTGACCATCAGCGATAAAATATTTCATAGCAAAAATAAAGAAAATATCGTAAAAATGCTGAAACATAACGACTTTCCCATACATTTGATAAATGGTTATATACGAGATTTTTATGAAGAATCAAACATCAACAGAGAGAACAACAACAAAAATAAAATATACAAAACATCTACATATGTTCCCGGTCTGTCCAACAGACTGAAATTTTCCAAAATGTATGATCAAGAAAAATTTCAAATGGCATTTACATATAACAACACTGTACAACAAATATTTAGCAACACCAAGGACAAAATTGATAAATTTGAGAAATCCGATGTAATCTACAAAATCCCATGTAACGGCGACGGGTCCCACGTATGCAGTCAAGTATATGTAGGGACTACTAAATCCAAATTAAAAACAAGGATTTCCGGACATAAAACTAATATAAAAAACTGGGACCACTCTAATGATAACAAAACTGCGCTAACTCAACATTGCCGAGCCAACGGACATTCTCCCGATCTAGAAAACGTAGCAATAATTCAACAGGAGAGACATTATAACAAAAGGTACACATTAGAGATGCTGCATATAATAAATACACCAAAAGAGCAGCGTATGAATTTCAAGGCAGATACCGAAAAATGCGCCAGTGCTTATAGAAAGTTGATTTGCAACAACAATAGTGGCTCGTGAGAAGAGAATCCCGTATTATGCAGTCCCGAAGTCAATATGTTAGCGTCACTATCCTACTGTTTTTATTTTAAGTATTATTGTTATTGTTAAAATTTGTTTACAAATACGGTTTTTAGTTGTTTCGGTATCATGCAGTCCCGAAGTTAATAGGTTAGCATCACTATCCCACTGTTTTTTATTTAAGTATTGTTGTTATTGTTAAAATTTGTTTACAAATACGGTATTTTAGTTGTTTATACATTTTTTGTTCATCATTTTCGCTTCTACTTGTTTATTGTTTGAAATGCTAAATTAGTCGACAAGGTGCACTCAAAAGTGTAAGTTAAATGTATGAAGTTTATGTTTTATGTTTTTGGTTTTAATATATATATGTCTTTAACATTGTCTTCCAGTCCCGAAGATGACTACAGAATGTAGTCGAAATATCGACACCAAAGAAACCGACAAATATATATTATATATATAAAAACAAACATTTTTGTTGTTTTTTATTTTATATATATGTATGGCCTAGAGCTCGAAAGAATTTCTTAGAAAACAAAAACTTAAAATATTTAAACAAAATAATTTCCTTTTCGGGCGCACCGGTCAACAAACAACAACAAAATAGTAAAAACTAAAATACAACAACAAAAACTGCAGTCTACCAATATAAAACCGGGCGCGGGAAAAAAATTACAAAAGGCAAACACACCTCATTTTATCTTCCACACCACGCGGTTATAAAACCGGAAAAACTTACAACAAAAGTAAGAGTAGTGTTTAATGCATCTAAATGCACAAGCTCAGGTAACTCCCTTAACGATGTTTTATACACGGGACCAACATTACAACCAGATTTAATGCTACTTATACTACAGTGGCGTATGTATAAATACGTTTTCAATGGTGACGTCGAGAAAATGTACAGGCAAATCCTAGTACATGAAGACGACCAAGATTATATGCGAATTATATTTCGCAGTTCACCTAGTAGTCCAATACGCGACTACAGACTAAAAACGGTGACATTTGGCGTAAACTGCGCCCCCTTCCTAGCCATTCGTACATTACACGAACTGGCAAAGGACACAAAAGCTAAATTACCTCTAGCCGCCCCGGTGCTAAGCTCTCAAACGTACGTAGACGACATACTGGCGGGAAGCCATAGCCTTCGTTTAGCGTGAGAATCACTAGCTCAAGTTATCGAAGCCCTCGACTCAGCAGGGTTTCCATTAAAAAAGATAACTTCCAATCATCCAGAAATACTGGCAAATATAAAAAAAGAAAATCTCCTAGATACCAATTTTCTAAAATTTGAAAAAGAGAGCACCACCAAAACCTTGGGCATACAATGGAATGCAAAATCAGACCAATTTTCATACACTCTTGAGTCGATATCTGCAAAATCCGCAAAAACGAAAAGGCAAATTCTGTCCTCTGTGGCGAAACTTTTCGACCCCGCAGGATGGCTTGCGCCAATTATGATTCAAGCAAAGATCTTGATACAAGAATTATGGCTAGATGGAACCGATTGGGACGAAGTGGTTAAACCACTCCGCTTAATAAAATGGTCCCAATTTGCAAACAACCTGCATACTATTTCCGAGATACAAATACCTCGGTGGGTCAATTTCGCCCCTGATCACCAAGTCGAACTACATGGCTTCTGCGACGCTTCTGAAAAAGCATACTGCGCAGCGATCTATGTGCGAAGTCAGCACAATGGCAAAACTGCCAGCCACTTATTAGTAGCAAAAGGCAAGGTCGCACCCCTCAAGACCGTAAGCCTTCCACGGCTCGAGCTATGCGGCGCACTTCTGCTCGCAAAACTAGCCTCGACCGTACAAAAACACCTGCACCTGAGCAATAGGAATTATTAATTTAGTAGGACCAACAACTTGGCGGCATGTTGCCAGTGCTGATAACCCTGCGGATCTTGGCACAAGAGGCTGCAAACCATTGCACTTAACAACCACCACACTTTGGTGGAACGGCCCAAGCTGGCTAGTAGAACCACAAGAAGCGTGGCCACAATCACCTGCACGAAATATCATAGCCCCAGAAAGTCGAAGAATCGAAGTCTTTCATGCCACTCTGGAGGACACGGATATCCTAGAGCGATTTTCGTCGTTCCCCCGAGCCTTAAGGGTAGCGTATATGTTTCAATTTGTAAATCGCTTAAAGAACAAAGTGCAGGGAATACCTAATACCGAAAGCTATGCTCTAACGCACCAAGAATTGCAGCGGGCAAAAATAGCTCTAATCGAGTCCACGCAAACTCGATACTATAACAGTGAACGAGCACTGCTAATGGGGTCAAAACCTATTGACAAAAAGAACGCTTTATTAGTGCTTAACCCCTTTGTAGACTCGAAAGGACTGATTCGCGCCAACGGAAGGTTAGCGAACTCCAGCCTGAGCTACAACGAGCGGCATCCCATAATAATACCCGAAAAATCAGCACTTGCCAGGCTTTTTATTAATTATCTTCACCTTTTAATGGTACACGCCGAACACCGGCTAATGCAACAAATGATCCGACAAGAATTTTATGTACCACGACTAAAGCCTCTGATCAAAAAATGCATCTTTACGTGTAAAGTCTGTACGCTACATAAGCAAAAGATGCGCACGCAGATCATGGCAGCTCTACCACCTCAACGCTGCAATTTTTCTCTGCCTTTCACAATCACGGGTGTTGATTTGCCGGACCTTTCCAGTTAAAGGCCTCGATGCTAAGGTCATCTACCATCACGAAAGGTTACGTGGCTGTTTTTGTATTCTTTACGACAAAAGCCGTGCACTTAGAGTTATGTTCCGATCTGACAACGTCAGCTTTCCTCGCGGCATTTGCACGCTTTGTCGGACAGCGAGGATTTCTCTCCAAAATCATGAGCGACAACGGTAAAACCTTCATCAGTGCCCAACGCGCAACCGAAAAGGAGTTCGTACAGTTCGCAAAAGAAGTCTCGCCGCATGTCATTGAAAAATATGCACCTCAAGACATTAATTGGCAATTAATACCCCCGAGCGCCCCACATATGGGTGGACTATGGGAATCAGCTGTTAAAAGCTTTAAAACACATTTTAAAAAATCCGCTGGCAATTATAAATTCACATTCGAAGAGTTCACAACGCTACTCATACGAGTCGAAGCCGTTCTAAACGAATCAAAATTCTCCAACATGAATTTAGTCGCCGATGGAAGGAAGAATATCTCAAAGACAAAGAAAGAATATCAAAAGATATCGGTGGAAAAACACCCAAGAAGCTCCTAAATGCGTCCTAATACATGACGACTATCTGCCCCCTACCGAATGGCGGCTAGCCCGCATCGAAAACGTACACTACGGTTCCGACGGTCACATCCGGGTAGTTGACCTACGCACACAAACCGGAATCTTAACGCGACCGCTCGTCAATTTATGCTTTTTACCAACCGAGTCTAATACCGCTAATACCAATAGCGCGAATATCTAAACTCAAATACAATCGAATAAAGAGCAATTCATCCACCAAGCGATGTTGCTACTCGAATTTAATACCTTACTCCTAAAGAGGACTAGTTTCCAAGAAAAGCGTGAATAATAACATGGTAGGTAGGTAGAAGTGGCTGCCGCAAAGGCACACCTAGGCCAGTAATAAAAGGCCCGTTGTGATACCACCAAACACTAGGAAAGTCAGTCCCGGGGCCCGGCCATATGGAAAATCCCAGTGCTGTTGGGACTCTCCATATAGCCGAAACCCGGGACTGACACTCCTAACCGACACCGCTACCCCTCCTCGAACCATTTTGATAACTTGATGAAGGCCATCAAGTCCTTTATGTCTAGCTCCGCGACCTGGCTTAAGCTAACCAGGAAGGGAACTCCCAGAGAGCGCCTTCTCGCTCCGCTTAAGGCCGGGCAGTTCCTCATCATCTTTGCAACTCCTGCAGCATCGTCGGTAGGGAACGCCTAGCCTTGCTGCGTGCCTACCAATAAGGCAGTGCCCGGTTAAAACACCTATTAATATGGAGATTTCCTTCCTTTTTAGGGCGTATATGTGTCTAGATCTTTTAAGATCGCATTTTGGCCAGGTTTGCTTGGATATCCGGCACCCTGGGGCTTGTAACCATCTTTCGTTGGCTTCGCGGAGTGTATGCTCCTTCAGCATTAGCTTGCACGTGGCAAACGGCATACCTATGCGCACTTTATATTGAAGAATCTGCTTGGTCGTGCCCTGCCTGGCAAGTTCGTCTGCCCTACAGTTTCCCTCAATGTCCCTGTGTCCCGGGACCCATGTGAGGTTCACGCGGTTCTGTTGGGCCATCTCTTGAAGAGATCGACGACAGCTGAGCGTCAGTTCAGAGTTGAACGAGTAAGAGCCAAGGCCGCTTGGCTGTCGCTGAAAATACAGATATCCTGTCCGATGGTGCGTTCACCTATCCAAGTCACGGCGTCCATGATTGCAGAAACTTCAGCCTGGAAGACGCTGCAGTGATCAGGTAGTCTAAAGGAGAGTTCTAGGTCCAAATCCCTTGAGTAAACCCCTCCTCCGACTCTGCCGTCTAACTTCGAGCCGTCGGTGTATATAAAAGTGCCGCCATTAGTAGCGGGACACCGATCTATGTTCTCCCAGTCTTCCCTGCTGGGAATGTTTATTCTAAAACAACAATCTCCGACTGTTGTGGTCGCACACCGATCTGTGCTCAGAGGGAGAAAGCTGTAAGATCTTAGAATACAGGAGTGTCCAATAGTGCTTGCGCCCCAGACGGACGTTTCCCTTAGACGCAGAGCCGATGCCGCTGCTGCCCGGTACCCTTCCAGATCGAGTGGCAAAAAGCCAAGAATGGCCTGGAGAGCTTCATTGGGCGTTGTTCTTAACGCCCCGCTTATACAGATCCTGCTCGATCTGTGGACTTTTCCTAACAGATTTAGGTTTGTTGCCTTTCCTAGCGCAGGCCACCATACCACGACTCCATACAGCATAATTGGCTGGATTATCGCAGTGTAGATCCATCTGCAAATTTTGGGGCTGAGCCCCCATTTTTTGCCAATGGCTCTTTTACACGTGTAAAGTGCAATGCACGCTTTCCTCTGGCGCTGGATGACATTCTCCTTCCAGTTAAGCTTTCTATCTAGAACTGCGCCTAGGCTTTATCAGCTAAGTTCAGGCGCACGCCATCTAGTTCTGGTAGGTTCAGCGGTGGTATCTTGTACCGCCTGGTATAAAGGACAAGCTCCACCTTTCCCGGGTTGATGCTAAGTCCGCAGCGAGAGGACCATGAAGAAACTTCTCGCAGTGCTACTTGCATCAAGTCACACAGGGTTTGTGGGAATTTGCCCCTATATGCAATAGCTAAATCGTCTGCATATGCCACTAGTTTACGGTGAGGTTCCATAGGAGCGGGGAGAGAACACCACCCTGAGGCGTTCCTCTTGTGACATAGCGTGAAAGATCAACTGTTCCCAGTGAAGAAACTATTTTCCTTCCCTTTAGTAGTTGATCAATTAGTCCAATAAGAGACCTATTTATGCCCAGGTTTGTTAAAGCAGTGTTAATAGCCTCCGGCCTTATATTGTTGAAAGCCCCTTCGATGTCCAGAAAGGCCACGAGACAGTACTCCTTTTCGTGCAATGATTTTTCAACAATAGAGACTAGGCTGTGGAGCGCATTTCCGTTGATTTACCTTTGGTGTATGCATGTTGATAGCTAGAAATAAGGTTGCTATCAATAGTAGAGGAGAGATAATCGCTAATTATCCTCTCGAAGGTTTTAAGTGCAAAAGACGAGAGACTGATCGGTCTGTAGTCTTTAGGCTCATAGTGTGAGGCCTTCCCAGCCTTTGGAATAAAGACTACCGTGGCGCTTCTCCAGGAGCACGGAATGTAATTAAGAGCCAGGCAGGCTGAATAGAGAACTACCAGCCATTTAGCTGATATTTCCAGCGTGTTTATAAGTTGTGCGGGGAAAATCCCGTCTGGCCCGGCTGCCTTGAACGGCTCAAAGCTTTTGATTGCCCACCTTACCCTTTCCTCCGTAATGGGTATGTTTACCGCCAGGTTTGTTGCAGATGCTACAGGTGCATCATACAAGTTCCCCGGAAAGTGTGTGTTCAGGAGCAGCTCCAGGGTTTCCCCTTCCGTGCTGGTCCAAGATCCGTCAGGCTTCCGTAAATAGCTAATGGCTGTTTGAGTTTTTGATAGCACTCGTCTAAGTCTCGCTGTATCATCGACTTTTTCGACCCCGGTGCAGAAATTTCTCCACGAAGTTCTCTTCGCTTGCCTTAGAGCCTTTTTATAGGCCCTCAGTTTAGCTTTATATTCGAGCCATTCAGGCTCCGTACCGATGCTCTTGGCCTTGTTAAATTGCTTCCTGCATGATATACGGAACGAATCCAGGTCGTAAGACCACCAGTGGGGTCTATGTTTGCCGCGTGGTTTTGGTACTGGACAAGCCTGCTCTAGGGCATTTGAGAGCGCCGTTGTAAAGGTCGTTACCAGATCATCCAGTTCTCCCACTGATGAGGGGGCTTGTGGAGGTAATACTGGTAGGTCCCTAGCTAATATTTGGTTATGTAGCTGCCAGTTAGTGTTGCGTGGATTTCGTTTCATAACTGGCTGCTCAACAATAAAGTCTAACACAATTTCTATGTACCGATGGTCAGAAAATGAATGCTCATCAAGAACACGCCATTTTCTGACCAACTCATAAGCGCCTTCGCTACAAACAGTGAGGTCTATAACCTCCCTACGAGCTTTAGTTATAAAAGTAGGCTCGTTACCCACGTTACAAACCACCAGGTTAGTTGTTAGTAGGTAGTCAAACAGAGACTCGCCCCTAGCGTTAATATCGGAGCTTCCCCACTGGTCGTGATGAGCATTAGCGTCAGCTCCAATAATAAGATGGCCCGTACAGAAATTATCCACCAGATCTTTCACCTCCTTTTGTGGAGGAGGTTCTTCGGCGTCATAGGGCATATAGACCGACGCCATCGTTAGGCTGGTGCTGCCGACTGTTAAGCTGGCAGCTGTAACGTCACCATTTGAGTAGTTGGGTAATAGAAAGGTGTTTAGCTCAGACTTTACCAAAATACAGGTTCTGACCTTGCCCTCATCATTGGCTTGGATGAGCTTGTACCCCTTAGTCCCCAATCCACAGATCCTAGAGCTATTGACCCAGGGCTCTTGGATAAGGACCACGTCTACGTCGCCTTTAGAAAGACGACTGCTTAAAACAGCCGAGGCTGCTTTAGATTTGTGCAGATTTATCTGAAGCACCACCAACATGAGAGAGCTCAGACATCCCTGCCGCCAGCGTGTCGTCGAGGTCTGGCCTGTTCCGGGGGCTGTCTCTCAACGAGGAGTTGTTCAGAGCACCTGCACGATTTGGCGTGGCGGGAACCCTGCTGTCTGAAGCAGCATCAACGTTAGTGTGCTCAGGTTTAGCCACGATCGTGACGTCGAGGCCTTCTTCGTCAAGCAGGCTTTCTTCTATCGCCGAGTTGTTCGCAGCACCATCGCAATTTGACGTGGCGGATAACATACTTTCCGCGTCGGACTCCTCTGCTTCCCCTTCCGATGCCTCGATCTCCGAGTCCTCCGGAGCGTCCGGAATAGCAGCGCGCTGTGCATCGCCACGGTATACGTGGATCACGATCTGACCCAAGCCGTAATGCACTCGTCCGTTGCACCGTTTAAGGGGCTCGAGCGCCTCCTTATTCAGAGTGATAACCACCTGTCTATTGGGCCCAACCACATCATCGACCAGATTGACGCCCCAATCCTGCGTCGGGAGAGACGGATTCCAGACCTTCAGCATCTCAAGAATATTCTCGGGTTCTGCAGGGACGGCAGGAATCCATGCCCTTGCCCTTGGCCGAGCAGGAATGTCCTTCCAGTCGACGACATCTAGTCTTGCCCCTGGATAGACTTCACCCAGTCTTGCAACTGCTGCCTTATACAGTGCGACAGTTCTTGCATCCTCGCACGCGAATATTTTGATCTGACCTTGGTGCCAGCCCGCGTCAGTACCTCGCGGCGGACTACCCGGAGACTCACGCATTAAGTGGAGGAGGGCCCTGCCCATTTCATTCCGGACATACAGCCACTGGTCTTTGGGGATGGACCAACGGTCGTTACCTCGGTCAATGAAACCTATAAGGATTCTGTCCTTGGTTACTTCAGCAAAGCTGAGTTTTCCCACTACGGGGTTGACCTGATGCCGCTTCGGATGGGGGTCTACCTCTCCGTCCGATCTCTGGCGTTTGAAGGGATTACCGTTCACCCTCTTAGGCACATAGGGCCTCTGGAAATTTGGTATCAGAGCTTTCGCTTCCTCCACCATCTTCCTTTCTTCCGGCGACAGCTTCTCCTGCGATGCTCCCTCATATTTTTTAAGGATCCTTACGGCCTTTCTTTTATCCCAGTACGCAAAGCGTCGGGGAGATACCTCTTTGGGGGGATTCAGACTCGTAGTTGCCATCGCGGTCTCTCCCTTTACGGCGTCGTCCTTCTCTTTCGAAACTCTGACTCTTGACTGCGTAGGCAGCCGCACTGTTGCTTGCTCCCATCAAGTCACTCTTACTTGATAGCAGTTTGGGGGATGACTGACCCGTAGTTTCCATCGTTGTCGGCCTCCCAGTTAACTTTGAGGCGGAGTTTGTCCTCCGGCGTTGTGTTTTCGCTTGCTCCAGCATAGTTCTTCTCTGCTGCGGAGTAAACGAAGTCGTTAATTGCTTTGTATTTTGTGTGTTCTTCATCTTGTTCGTACGACCCCTCGCCGGACAAGGCCAGCTTAGGGTCAAGGGTAGTGTAAGGGGAAGTGTGTCGTCCGCCGCGGCAGAGCCCCATACCGCGGTAAGACCATAGTTACTCCCTGAGGCGGCCCGGTATCAGTGAGGCTCCGTTCGACTACAGCCACGATTTGCCTCCCGGCTGCAAACGTCCATTGGGCACGGTATCGCATAACACCCTGGATTGGGAGGGAAAAGTTTTGCACATTTATATAGCGAGCCGCTTGCTTCAAGACAGACGCCCGCTTACAGCCGCACCTCTTGGTGTACAGACGCTGCGAAAAAGACCCCGGTGAGCCCTTAAACCAAGTATGTCAGAGTGGCCCCCCCGGGGCTCCCTCTCTTTCTGCCGCGAGCCTAGGTAGCTCAACGTTGCCCAGAGTGCACGAACGAGGACGCAAGAGTCGGGATTGAGCGCGGTCACTCAGCAACCACACCCCATTACACTCCGAATAATAACATAATACACCACGAATAAAACCGCTTATAATAGAGTAAAGCCATGTCAAGTAGGTGTGGCGGTTATGTTGCTGTAAAAATATTTCGTAAAAATTCCTATATTTGTTCATGTTATTAACAATTAAAGTTTTGAGTACTCTTAATTTGAAAAATTAGTTTCTCCTAAACAACAAAAGATAATGAGCTGAAATATTTTACACACAAAGCTATGTTTTTACTATCTTTTTCAAAAAAAATCGGAAAAATAGAAAATTTGTTTGACATTTCGAGATCCAAATTTCTTTTTTAAATACTGAACAAGTCTCGTATTAAACAAACACGGCAAAGGGGCCTGCGACGGTGTCGGCGGAGCTGTGAAGAGACTAGCACGTAAAGCGAGTATGCAACGTGTGGCGGGCAATCATATAAACAATGCTATTGCGCTTTATGAATGGGCCAAAAATGCTTTTAATTCAATCGATTTTGATTTCTGCTCACAAAATGATCACGATGCCCACGAAAAACAATTTCAAAATCGCTTTGGTAAAGCAACCGCTATAAAACACGCCAATATCACCAGTTTCAACCAGCGAATGAAAACCAGATTCAATGTAGAATTTTTTCAAAAGATTTGTCTTTGTTCAAAAGCACAATCACTCAGTGAAAATAACGGATTTAAGAAAGCTGTTTTATGACAAAATTTAAAAATGCGATAGTTAGTGATAAAAAAAAATTTACCTACTTTCAAATAAAAATAAAAATCGTTTTATGCATATCACATGTGTTTATATTTTTTGATTCGTACAATATGACATGTATTCGTACAATGTAAAAATATGTAGTTGATAAAGAAAAATTAGTTTGAATCTAACACTATCAACTGCAAATCTTCATACTTTACTGCAAACATGAGCAAATAAATTACTTCATAAAGAGCGTGTGACGTATAACGTTCAAGTGGCGTATAACGTGGTCGAGCGTACCACAGCGAACGGAAGGCGCATTAGGTGACAAAAACTTAAATATCTTCGGAACGAAGAAAAAGTGCAAAATTCCAACTACAGATTATTACAGGTCATCGTTTTTTCAATCATTCTGTATAAGTTAAAATTTTTTATAGCGTGAAGAAGGCATAAACAAATTTAATTGTTTAAAAAAAACGATTGCATTTTTAATTTATTATAATAATTAAAATTTTTTTTTTTTGAAAAAGATAGTAAAAACATCGTTTTATGTGTGTAAAAAATTTCAGCTCATTATCTTTTGTTGTGTAGGAGAAACTAATTTTTCAAATTAAGAGTACTCAAAACTTTAATTGTTAATAACATGAACAAATATAGGAATTTTTACGAAATATTTTTAAAGCAACATAACCGCCACACCTACTTTACAAAAATATATGATTTTAAAAAATCCGTGATTTAGTCGAAAAATCAGGGATCACTTGAAATGGCTTTACTCAATACAAATAATGGCCATGCATCATTTAGGAATGTACCTTAACTCAACACATGCCACTATGAGACACTACGCCTCCGGGCATTTTCAAGGCCATGCTACCACAGCAACGGCAGAAGATAGCGCAAACACACGGCTACGGCCTAAATTGTTTGGCCACCACACGCTTCTACACCGAACAGCCAGGAGTAGCGCCCCAGCGGCACCGCCTTCACGCAACTACATGCGACCCAGATCGCAACTATCACTCACCGTAGTCAAACCAGCATCCACGGTCCTGGAATCATCCGGGTGCACGACCCCGCAACCCAGCAACATCACGTCAGCACCCTCCTAGGCAACGCAACCGACGCTTAACCGGGATAAGCAACGCCGTGGAGACCTTGCAACAGCTTCAATGATTGCTAGGCTGATGACTCGCCTAGGGGGGCCGGGATGTCTAACTGAGCTGTTACGTTCACGCATTATTGTGAACAACCCCCGCGATCGTAGCAACCCTGCGGCCGCCAACTTCACCACACTTTACACGCACACTAACACTGTTACACTTACACCAAATGTCAACACGATACACACCCACACATAATAAACAAAACACAATTGTTCAATCCTTTGTACCCGCTACACATTTATTGCGCTCCCGCTAATTAAAACTAAATTTAAATTTAAAATTAAAGTTATTTTCTTTTTTTATCGAAGGAAAAGGTGAGTGCCAAGTGTAGTGAAGTGTACACCAATTATATAAGACCTAAATCCCGGGTTCACCGAAAATAAATTTTTAAATACATTTAAGTTGTCTTGTATTTATATATGCAACAAATTCAGGTCCAGGTTAAGAGATGACACTATTAATGCAATAATTTCTTTAAGATCACACTTAAAACTTCAGATAAAGTAATTTTTTTCTCAGTCAGATGGCATTCCTTTTTATTTTTATCTACAATGAAATTTTTATTTTTACTATGCATACCTGAATTGTCGGAGACCAAATGGAAAAAGTTTAATTAAAAAAAAACATAACTAAGTCGTTATTAATGTATCAAATATGCTTTTTGTACCTGTGGTACTGTGTGTGACTTTCCTAGAGTTGGTGGTATCACAACGGGCCTTTTAGTACTGGCCTAGTTGTGCCTCTGCGGCAGCCACACCACCTGTGGTACAAAAAAATTGTACGAAATTCCTGAATACATATATTTTATTTACAAATTTATTGTAATTTTTTTAGGTACATATTTGATTAATAACGATTTACATATCACACACCTAGATCTAAACAGCGATAAACTCAAAATATCTAAATGTTCAAAAAACTCGAAAATCCCTAGAGGCTAGAAATCCCCGAAATTGGTAGCCCTAGTACGCACGTCCAGAACGGTGGAGCTGTGTCTGCCGTCGATCATGACATGATCAATCTGGTTTCTTGTTCTTTGATCAGGGGACAGCCAGGTGGCTTGGTGTATTCGTTTATGCTGAAACCTGGTACTACTGATGACCATATTGCGAGCAGCAATCAATCAACCTAGTGCCGTTGGGGGATGTTATATCGTGGAGACTAAATTTTCCAACTGTAGGACCAAAGACTCCTTCCTTGTCCACCTTGGCATTAAAGTCGCCTAGCACGATTTTAATATCATGTTGGGGGCAGCGATCATAGGTCTGTTCAAGTTTATCGTAGAAGGAGTCCTTCTCTGCGTCGTCCTTCTCCTCAGTCGGCGCATAGGCGCAGATAAATGTTATGTTGAAAAACCTCGCCTTGATGCGGATCGCAGCGAGACGCTCGTCCACAGGAGTGAACGCTAGTACATAGCGGCGAAGTCTCTTTCCCACCACGAATCCTACACCACGCGCTTTGCCGCGTGTATGGCCACCTTCCCTAGAAAGGGTCCTGACATTCCAGGTACATGCCCTAATATCCTTCGCGGGTCCCAAACCCAGTGCACAACCCGTCTCCGGGGTCAACTACAACAGTCTTACCGCCGTATTTTGTAAGGCATCACTCACCGTGACTGAAATTTTTGATTACGTATAAAAGGTCAATGAAAGGAGATAGGTCGCCTTGTTGTAATGGATATTGTTGACAAAAGTAAGGACAAAACTTACTATTTAAAATAAGGATGCCAAATTGTGTCACTCTCCATTTATAAGTCATCCAAAATTCAGTCACGGTGATGCCCTACAAAATACGGCGGTTAGTGTGTATGCAGCACACGAACGCGATGCACGAATATCCACTAATACATATTTTCGTAGTCATGCGAAGCAGTTAGTGCTAAAATAACTCGTTGTGTACCGTGTTATAGCTAAGCACTATTGGTCAAATGTAATGACCAGGGCAACCAAAACTATGCAAATGCATATTTTTTGTGTTACAAGCTGTGATGTAGAAGATTGAATACGAATGCGATTTACATACAAAGAAAGAGTTTAAGCTACATTTGTTAGCGCATATTTTTCATATTTCGTAATAAATGCATATTTTTGCATATTTCGTGATAAGTTCATATATTTAAATTTGAAAGATTTTTTATAATTTTGAATTTATTTCAAACTGCAATAAAAATTTAAATCGCCTTTAACTTTTGCGCTTCCGAACACTTGTCGAAAGCTAAAAATGTTAACCGACTAGTAGCAAGCGGAAAAAAAATCATTTCTTAAAGCACTTTCACGGTTGGCAATTTTTAAAGAAATATAACATGAACTACCCTTGCCGCCACAACCAGTCATTACGCGGTGGGGAACTTGTATACAGGCCGCAGTTTATTTGTTTGTAGTTTAGTTCAACATGCTGCTGCTGGGTGTCGTACTTGTAGACATTCAGGCCGCAAGCGCCGGAAATAAAAAGTAAAATTATTTTTATCATGATTAGTAACGTCTTTTTTGTTTTGTTTTGTTTTCTTCAGGGACGGTAACCAATTTTATGAACGTTTAGAAGTATGGACACTGTACGGAGTGAATAATGTTAGAGAGAAATTTTATTTTTTCCTTTAACGACGGAATTTAGTAAAATAAAACCGGAAAAGTTTTGTGATTATTGGAAGAGATGTAAAGAAAATACAAACAATCCCTTTACTTATTTTTATCTTTTGTATTTAATTTTTGGGAGTTATGCTAACTGTATATTTTGTTGTTTCATTTGCTGCGCGTTTTCTTACTATATTAATACCGTCCCCGACTTATTATGAGGGTAGTTTTCTATTTGGATTGTGACAAAAATGTGGTTTGTGTGTGATTAGAGTGTGTTTTTTTGTAGTTGGCTGCGTAGCTTCTTTTAAGTAAAATTATAGTCGCTAAATAGGAGCGAGTTTTGATGCGAAGCGGACAAAGTCGCTTACGCTTAGGCGGTTAGTTGACAATAAATGATGATGAGACTTGGGTGAATATACTTCCTGTAGTCTCGCCATCAGTCATTGGCAAGCCAAGATCAGTTTTCGGTGGGCTAAGTTGCCTCTTTAATAAATATTTCTTGTGATGGCTAATGTTGCCCTTTTTTTTTTTTTTTTTTTGTTGCCTCCTTAACTTTTTTTTTTTTTTTTTGGAGTTTTATAGTGGGCTGATTTTCTTATTTTTCTGTTTAGTGATTGTTTTTTTTGTGTTGCCTCTTTAACTGTTTGGAGTTTTATAGTGGGCTGATTTTCTTATTTTTCTGTTTAGTGATTGTTTTTTTTGTGTTGCCTCTTTAACTGTTATATCTTTTAGGGTTCGATAGTGGGCTTATTTTCTTATTTTTCTGTTTAATGAGTGTTTGTTGATTGTAGTTTCTTATGCGTGCTGCTTTGGTATTTTTCTCAATCAAATGTTGTTGCCTATCCCGTGCTGCCCTTTATATTTTTCCTTATTTTTCGCTTTTTTTGCTACTTTTGGGTTTTTTTTTTTGGATTTGTCATCTTAATTTTTTTTTTCTTTTTTTTTTTTCTTTTTTTTTATTTATTTTTTTTTTATCTGTTATTTGTTTTTATCTGTGCTTTATGGACTTTTCTACCATTTTCCGTGACTACGGTTACCCTGTTATCTTTGCCCACAATTTCCTTTTTATAGAGAGGTTTCTGCTTTCCCTTTATCTGTTTATCTCTAATGTAGACAGAATCCCCTGGTCTAAATATTTTTGCTGATTTTCGTTTCTTATTTAGCCGAAGATTTTTAAGCTCTTGGTTTCTCTTGATTTGTTCTTTGATTTCCTCGTGAACCCGGCTCCTGAAATTGGTCAGACCCTGGTAATTAATTCTTTCAGTTCTGTTTAAGAATATGTCGCTAGGTTTCCTTTTCGTTACTGAGTGTATGGTTGAATTATAGCGATCCACCGCGATATAGACCAACTCCTTTGGTCTAACATTGGTCATCTCATTGCGAAGACATCGGTAGATCTCAATGACAGTAGAATGGAATTTTTCAACCTGGCCATTAACTTCGCTCCTTTGAACTGGAGTTTGGTATAATTCAATCCCTAGACCTCGTATGTAGTTGCGAACCAAGGGAGTCATAAATCCCTTTTCGTTGTCCGTTACTATCATTCTAGGGGTTGTGAAGTAGTGAATGAGCTTAGTCATCTTGGCGCGAAGGGTGATGGAAGATTTATTCTTTATGTGGAAAAGTTTCGCAAATTTCGAGAATTTATCTATACTGGAGAGGAATTTTTCTCCCTGGATCTCAAAGATGTCCATATGCACTATTTCGCAAGGATATTTCGGCACCGGAGTATCCTTGATTGGTGGTACCGGAGGATGCCTGTCGTATTTGTTTGTGAGGCATGTCTCGCAGATGGATGTGAATTTCCTTATTCGACTGGACATTTTGGGAAAATAGTATCTCTCCAGGATTTGCTCCCTATTTTCTCTCGAGTTCCTATGAGCTCTCTTGTGCTCACCCTTTATTATCTTACAAATTCTGTCCTCATTGGCAACATCTTCAACCACTCTCTGCGTTATCCTGATCTTGTATAGGATGAAATGTTCTATGTATACTTCTTGTAGAAGTCGCAGGTAGTTTTCTGGAATTTTTATCCCATTCATAAGGGCCGGGTTTAGACGCTCTTTTAAGGCCGTAGTTAGGCTCATCTTTTGAATGGTAGCTAACCTGACGTAATGGCGTGTGAAACCCGGGTGTGGGTTTTCCACGCAGACCATTGCACTCCCTTCAGTGAAAATTATTTGATTTCGGAAAACATTTAATGGACTCTCTACATGTGGAATAAGGTCCGATGCGTCTTGATCAGCACTGTGAGCGGTTCCGTCTTCGCTCCCGGTTTCTGCTGGAGGCTCGTTAGTCTCCGAAGGTGCTGTCAGATGGTTTGCCTGGCATGGGATCCTGGAAAGAGCGTCTGCCACAACATTTGATTTACCCGGAGTGTAAATCAATTCGTGGTTATACTCCTCTATTCTGGCCTTCCACCTCTTCAACTTTGCGTTGTAGTTTCTGCTTCCCAACGCGAAAGTGAGAGGTTGGTGATCCGTGAAAATCCTAATTTTCTTCGCACCATAGAGATAAGATCTCAAGTTGTCTAGGGCCCAAACTATTGCCAGCATCTCTTTCTCATTTGTGGCAAGTTTTCCTCTGTTTTACTTAGAGATCTTGAAATATAGGCGATTGGCCGATCTTTCCCGTGTTCCCCCTGGGATAGCACCCCACCAATGGCATAATTTGACGCATCCGTTGTAAGGTTGAATGGTTTTCCGAAGTCAGGGAATGCAAGGATGTCTGAGGAAACGAGCAGTTTTTTCAAGTTATCGAAAGCTTGAAGAGCTTCCGCATCTAGGTTAATCAGTATTTTCCTCGACTGGTTGGCCTTGACCTGAGCGTTTTCACCCCGTGTAAGATTTGTTAGGGGTTTTGCGACTCTTGCGTAATCTCGGATGAACTTTCGGTAGTATGACGTCATTCCCAGAAAACTCTTCAGTTCTTTAAGTGTATTTGGAGGCGATAGGTTCTCAATAGCTTGAATTTTTGAAGGATCAGGTTTCATCCCATCAGATGTGATTATATACCCCAGGAACTCTACCTCTGTTTTCATGAACTTGGTTTTTTCTAAATTTACCCTTAAGTTAGCATCCGCCAACCTTTTGAATACTATTTCCACGTTTTTTAAATGCTCGTCGATATCCTTGCCGAAGACGATAATATCGTCAATGTACACGTAGCATATCCTCCCGATATATTCTTTGAGGACATCGTCAATCATGCGTTGAAATATTGCGGGCGCATTCTTCAACCCGAAAGGCAGCCGGAGAAATTCGTATTTTCCGTTCATTGTTGAAAACGCTGTTTTCGGTATGTCCGCCTCCTTCATTGCAATTTGATGAAATCCCGATGTGAGGTCTATAGTAGTAAAATATTTGGCATTCCCTAGGCTGGCTAGAGTTGCGTTTATATCGGGAATAGGATAAGCGTCCGAGATTGTGACGGCGTTTAGGCGTTTAAAATCCACTACCATTCTATACTGTTTTTCACCGGATGGCTTGGGTTTCTTTGGAACTATCCAAATGGGAGAGTTATAAGGGCTTTTGGATGGTCTTATGATGCCTTCCTCGAGCAATTCGGCAATTTGTTGCTCTACCTCTTCGCTCATGTTCTCGGGATACGGATAGCTTTTGGTATAGATGGGCTCGGGAGTAGTGGTCTTTATCTCAGCCCGAACCGAGGTTTTGATGTTTGATTTAATGTTCAGTGGGCCGAATAGGTGGGAGTATCGGTTTATCAGGCACTCTAAAATAGGAAGTACCGCTTCGGGAATATCGGAGGTTTCGCAGAAATTAATGCTCCCGATTGTTTTGTTCCGCAGGGGTATTTTGGTGTTTGGATCTATTGTGAGGAGATGATTTTTCCTGTCTATCACAGCGCCGAGCGCCTTTAGTGTATCGTCCCCTATGATACCGTCGAAGGACTCGAGTCCCGGTAATGAGTAAAATGTTGTTTCGGTATCGTTCCCCACGCTGTGGAAAAATTTCCCGCAGATTTTCCTATTTATTAGAATGGGTCCTGCTGCCGTTTGCACTGAAAAGGGTGGATCGACTGGTTTTGAGTGAGGGGCTAAGGTAGGTTTGATGAAATTTTTGTTTGCCCCTGTATCAACAAGGAATTGTAAGGTAGCGTTGTTTTTGGTCACACACGTTAGGTAAGGAATGCTGGAGCGCGTGGCACCGCTCCTCATATGAAATAAGCTGGAGGCCCGGTCATTAAAAAATTTACTTCCTGGGTAATGTCTTCTGTGGGCGCGGGATCGTTTAGGGAGTCGGACTCCTCCACCGAGCCGTTAGCCTGTATATTATATAGCCTTGACTGTTTTTTAAAGTTTCCTTTTGAAGACGTAGGCCCCCTTTTGAAGGCATTTAACCCCGAAGGTCGGTTCATGTAATCTATCTGCCTTGTCTGCATGCTACCATCGACTTCCATCCTCTCTGCGGGTTTAGGAGCAGTCGGTCTGGCTGGGGGCGATGGGCTTGTGTTGTTACCGGGCTGGAAGCTGTTGTAGGGGGTCCTATATCCTGAGTTCCTATTGACCCAGCTGTAGTTTGAACGTGTTCGTGGTGGCAGAGGTGGCCTTTGCGATAGGGTGTTCGTCGGAACTATGATTCTGTTAACAGAGTTCGAGTGGACTATTGTGTTCCGGAGAGTAAGGTTTTGAATATCCAGGCAGGCGGTGTATGCCTCTGGCAACGTCTTTGGTTTTTGTACGATCAGCATCCGGGATAGTTCGGGACTCAACCCTCGGATAAAGACATCTAGCGCTCTGTTTCTATAGGTTTCTCTCAGAACAGAAACCGTCTCTTGCGTGTAGTCCTCGCATTTTATCTTGTTCACTATCAGCGACAGTTGATGGTTCACTGTCGCATAGAAATCATCCAGCTTGGAGCTTCCCTGTGTGAGCCGGTTCAGTTGGTGCTCCAAGGTCCGGATGTCTCTCTTATCGGCGTAGTGAAGGGACAATACTCGCTTAATATCCGTCCACTCGCTTTCGAAAACATTATGCGCCACCAAGGCCGCATCAGCTCCGCCCCGAATTTTCTGCCGTATGTGCTGAAGGATGGCACGATACAGAGGCTTTTCTTTTACTACCTCGTAATCGACCAGGATTTTGATCTTGGATTATGCTGTTAGCTTCAATACCCCCGAGACGGCCTTCCAGTCTCCGTATTTGCTCGAGAAGAGCATTTATCCCCCCATTCAGCTCGTTAACCTTGGTTGTAAGGGCTTCCATTTTTTACTTTATTAATTTAATTTTCCTTTTTACTCACGATAATGAAAAAAAAAAAAATATCACAGGCACGGGATGGCTTTTTTGCAAGTTTGTTTGTTATATCGCACGAATTGATGACTCCAGCTCCTTTCCTGGAAAAGAACAAGAAAGGAACTGTAAGTTTAGTTGTGAAATCTCCACCGTGTTCTGATGGTAACGGCGACATGTACCAAGTTGGCGTTTCACAGTACATCGTCTTTAAGGTTAAGGTTTTTGGTCAGGGAGGCTGTGTCATCCCTTTTTGGTCGTCGACAATCAGATTGAGGCAACCTACTTAGGCACAGCTAGCTCCACAACGAAATCCCGGACAAACGCAATCTCCAGTGTGTTCTTATGGTTACACCGAAAGGCACAATTTGCGATCCCCATCGTGTTCTTATGTGTACTCTGGAGGAATCGCGGAAAACAAGCAGCAGTTTCCAGTGTGTTCTTATGTGTACCCTGGAAACACTGAATATATAGCCAAACTGTAGTGTGTTCTTATGTGTACACTAGGGTTAGCTACTACAAAGAATAGATATTGCCATATCCTTAAGGGAGTGGCAACAGGCACGCAAGGTGCAACTTTCTTGTGCATACTGCCATGTCACGGAATACGTTAACCATAATATGGCCTTCGGTATGGTGGGATCCGGCCTATGAGGATGGGTACACGGACCCACCCAGCCAATGGATCATACGAGGACACTTGTTCCGTGGTAGTTGAGTGGCAGGGAAAATCACTTTCACTAATCCTTCAACTTTCGAAAGAGGAAAAAAACAATTTTTATCTCTTCATTTGAGCACCTGAGGGTCTTAGGGGTCGCAGGATTGCTTCTTTTAATTTTATTCCTGTCTCAGCCGTTAGGGCTTCAAGGATTGGACATAGTAAGGTTATTTTCACTTATTCATTGTGTGCTTTAATCACAATTTTACCTCTCCTAGGGAGAGGAGCTTTTACATTCTGGAGGGTCCCGAAGGGAGTCGCAGAATTAAGCTTATATTATAAACCGGAGGGTCCCCCCGAAGGTGGTGAATCGCGGTTTGGAAAACAAATTTTGTTATTGGCTGTACAAGCCTTAATTTACACTTTTTATTCATTTATTTATTTGTTTTTATAAACCGGAGGGTCCCCCCGAAGGTGGTGAATCGCGGTTTCAGTATGTTTTTTTTATTTGCACTACGTCATTTTGTTATAGGGGATTTTGTGAGTATCACTGCCACCCACACTTTCACTTCACAACTGTCACTACACTGATCACTTATTTTCCAGGACTTCTCATTTAAGGAGGTCCTTTCCAGGGACCCACCCACTTGTGGGTCCCTGCTCGGGCGCCAGTTAAGGCGGGGCCGAGCCCGCCTCTTAAAAAATTAAAGTTGGAGACCGCCCCACGGTCTCGTGTCCCTAAATCCTTTGAAAGAAAACAATAAATATTAATACAATGAATAGTATATTTACCGATCCGTTTTTCTCCATGGTCGAACAAAGAATGCCTCTTTAATCTTTTCTTCCAATATCACTTAGCCTATACTTAACCACTACAACTTATTCTAACTGCTGACGCAGCGCTTCCCATGATTTGCCTTCGATCGGTTGCATAAGCGCAACTTGCGTATGCAAACGATATTGCATACGCTGCAGATCAAATTACCTGCATTGGCTAGCGCATGTTTTGGGAAGTGCGGTGTCAGTATATTCACACGGGTAGGTGTGCCGGCCGTCTTGCTAACTTGTATATTTATATTTATTATTCAAAACTCAGGTTTATAATGTTAGAATGAATTAATTGTAAATATAAACAGTTTTTATTATAGATTTTTCAAGTATTCATGTATGTACAAAGTACATTAGGGCGATTCAAAAAAAAATTGTTTTTTTCTGTCTCACCCCTTAAAAGTTAGGTATTGATGAGAAAATATGCCTTGCAAAAAGTTAGCGCTGTAACTTAACCCATTTTCGGCCGCTGGTCGATTTTTCGACCACCAACTTTGGACATCTATATCTCTGAACTAATGTAATACTTTCGTGATCTGTTTGCATCGCTAGTTAATTCAGAACTTATTTAGTACTAAGAGTGCAAAAGTTTTACCAAAAACAATTTAACTACAATTTTAGTAAATGGATGAAAATACTACTAATGTTAGTCGTTTTTTGTTCAGATAAAAAAAAGAGAAACCAAAAATTAAAAAACTTTATTTCAAATTTTTTTAAAAGAGAAAATATCATATTTTGAGAGTAAAACAATTCCAATGTCAATTTTGCTATAACTCCAACATTTTAAAGCATGTAAACTTTGGTGGTCGAAAAATCGACCGCTGGCCAGAAGCTGGTAAGTTGGATATATGTAATAGTTTCAGGCAGTACATGTTTTATTGTTAACAGCAATGCAAGCAGAATCTGTCTGCTCTTCTTGGCGTTATTTTGGGGTCTCCGGATTGTACGACGCGAGCTACTGATGCGGGTTGGCACCAGGTTCGGATTAAAGTACTCGCGTGCGAAGATGCTACAACTGTTGAACTGTACAAGGCAGCAGTTGGAAGACTGGGTGAAGTCTACTCAGGGGCAAGAATCGAGGTCGTCGACTGGAAGGACATCCCGGATCAGCTAAGGGCAAGGGCATGGATTCCTGCCATCCCTGCGGAAACTGAGAGAATTCTCCCTACGCAGGACTGGTGTCAATCTGGTCGGGGATGCGGTAGGGCCTGATAGGCAGCTAATCTTCACCTTGAATAAGGAGGCACTCGAGCCCCTTAAAAGGTGCAATGGTGTGCAGTACGGTGCGGGTGAAATCGCGATCCATGTATACCGTGGCGATGCACAGCGCGCTGCCATTCCAGCCACTCCGGAGGACTCGGAAATCGGGGCACCGGAAGTGGAAGCGGAGGAGTCCGATGCGGAAAGCATGTTATCCGCCATGTCAAAATTCGGGGGTGGTGCCAAAAACTTGGCGATGGAAGAAAGCCTGTCGGACGGGGAAGACCTCGACGTCACGGTGGTGGCAGCCAATCCTGAGCGCACCAATGTTGATGCTACCATAGATAGTAGCGTTTCCGCTACGCCAAATCGTGCAGGTGGTCTGAACAACTCGTCGATGGAAAACAGCCTCCTAGACGAGGCAGACCTCGACGATACGCCGTTGGCAGGGAAGTCTGAGCTCTATCATGTTGGTGGTGATTTAGATAAACCTACATAAATCTAAGGTAGCCCCGGCTGTTTTAAGCGGTCGACTTTCTAGACATAGACTTGGTCCTTATCCAAGAGCCCTGGGCCAATAGCTCAAGGATCTGTGGATTGGGAACAAAGGGGTACAAGCTTATCCAAGCCAATGAGGAGGGCAAGGTTCAAAACTGTATTTTGATCAAGTCTGAGCTGAACACCTTTCTCTTACCCAACTATTCAAATGGTGACGTTACAGCTGCCAACTTAACGGTCGGCAGCACCAGCCTAACGATGGCGTCGGTCTACATGCTCTACGACGCCGAAGAATCTCCTCCACAAAAGGAGGTGAAAGAACTGGTGGAAAATTTCTGCACGGCTCATCTTATTATTGAGCTGACGCTAATGCTCATCACGTCCAGTGGGGAAGCTCCGATTATAACGCTAGGGCCGAGTCTCTGTTTGACTACCCACTAACAACGAGCCTGGTGGTTTGTAAAGTGGGTAACTAAAATTAAATATGCTATACCATTAACGGCCAGCGGTCGATTTTTCGACCACTCCATATTAAGGAAACGGATGGACGGAATTTTTTAAAATTTAATGTTTTTCTTGATTAGGGCCCAATAAACGCTGTCTTAAAAGGAAAATAAGAAATTATGACTATTTCTTGTAGCGGCCGAAAATGGGTTAACCCTTGGGGGTGGCTATTTTTTTCGCTCTTTCCCAAAAAATTTGGACTTGGTCTTACCCCCTACAAGGTTAGGCATTGATGAGAAAATAGGCCTTGTAAAAAATTAGCGGTTCACCTTAACCCTCAGGGGTGGCTATTTTTCGCGATTTTGTATGGGATATGTATGAAAAAATGGAAGTTTTTCAAATAGTTTTGATTTTCCTCATAGTTTTTGAAACCTTGTTCAAAAAACCTTTATATATTATTAAAGTAGAGGCTTTGAAGTTTCCAAAATGGTAAGCCGTAAGCGATTATCTTTACAATTAAAATAATTACAGCCATTTAAAATGTACTAGATTTTGCAAGCGTTACTGTGTATGTGTGTATGTATGTATGTATGTTTATTTGAACAATTTCCTGGCACAACAATTTGACAAAATTATTCTTACAGTGCCAGTCATGACTAGTATAATTGATATGAATCAAATGTAAAGTTCAACAAAATAAAATTTAAAGCAAAAATTTAAGTAAAATAAATAGATAAACAATTAAATAAATAAATAACAATATTGCAACTTAATCTAAGAAGAAAAGATATGGAAAAAAGAAGGCGAAGGGAAGATATACAGACAGGGTAGAAGGAAATGGAAGATAAAGAAGAGTGTTCATAGTAAGATTTGAAAGAGCCTACAAATCATTATAAAAACTTATTAGACAATCTTTAAAATGATGTGCATTGGTAATCAACCGTAGTCTTGCTGGAAGGGAGTTCCAAAGACGGATCGAAATAACGAAGAACTGACGCTCGGACACTAGCATCCGATATTTTATGTGTGTGAGGGACACTGACCTTGATGACTGTAGAAAACGAAGCCGACTATAAAGGTAAAGAGGTTCCTTTGTATATATGATTTTGAAAAGAGTAGTTAGCGTTCTCACTTTTAGAAGATTATCAAAGGAAATGTTTAGCAGCCTTTTAGCGTAGGATGAGACATGATCAAACCTTTTTAGCCCATATACATATCTAGCAATGTTGTTATAGACAACATTTAATTTATTCTTGCTTACAGAATCACAACTTGAAAAAATTTCACAACTATATAGGAGCGTAGGTATTAAGTACTCTTTCGCCAAAAGTAGTCTTACATGCAATGGAGTAAAGTACTGAGTTAACCACAGTGTACGGAGCATACCATACACTTTTCCCACTGTGGGAAAAATGTGATCTTTCCATGTCAAAGTTTTGTTAAATACTATACCTAGGTTTTTTGCTGTATCAACGTATTAAATCACTAAATTTTCAAAGATAACTTTATCAAAGCCATCAGTGTCTAACAACTTTCTATGAATAACCATACATTTAGACTTTTTAGGGTTGAGACATAAGCCATTCATAGAGGCCCACAAGCCAATTTGTTTCAAATCATAATTTAAATTAGTAATACAAGAACTGATACGATCACAAGGACAACACGTTTGTAATTGTACATCGTCAGCATATATGTGAACGTTGCAATTCTGAGGAACATCGGGCAAGTAATTAATATATAAGGCAAATAACAGAGGCCCAAGGATTGAACCTTGTGGCACACCTCTTGAGACGTTTAAAAAATCAGACCTTCTACCACCGATACTTACGGCCTGTGTTCTGTCACCAAGGTATGATCTAATTAGGGCGGTAGCATGGCTCGAAAAATTAAATACATTTTCAAGCTTCTGGCAGAGCAAGATATGGTCGACAGAATCAAATGCCTTTGAGTGATCAAGAAGTGTTAGAAACGCAATCCAATTTTCATCAACTCGCTCACGGATGTCTTCTACTACAGATAATAGCGCTGTTGTGCAACTTCTCTTGCATCTGGAGCCAGACTGACTTTCAGTTAAGAGCTTGTTGTCATGCAGATATGTAGAAATCTGTCGGTGTATGACTCGTTCGACTACCTTCGATAGAAACGGCAGAATGGCTATAGGTCTATACTCGTTGTTCGACTTTCTGATGGGGATGACTTTGGCAGCTTTCCAGCATGTCGGGAAAGCACAGGTCGTCAGGATTGAATTGATCAAATATGTTATGTAGGGAAGTATTTTAGGGAGGATAATTTTTAAAAATTTAGCACATATACCGTCAAAACCCATGGCATTGGACTTCACAGAAAGTATGGCTTGCACTACGTCACATTCATCAACACGAACGAAATCAAGAGGACTAACATTAATACTAGTATGAACACAATAATTTTCAGTACTAATACTATTCGTAAGAAGTGGCAGATTAACAAAATTTTGATTTATGTCGTTTACGTCGACATCCGGGAGAACAGATGGCTCTCCTTTGGGCTTACCTATCCCAATTTCCCTGATCTTTTTCCATGTTTCCTTAGAATTTACTGCAGAACCAAACTTATCCTTGTAGTAATTTTCCTTAGCCACCCTAATGGCTTTGGTGACAGAAAGCCGAGCGGCTTTGAAGCAGTTTTGCGTTTCCTCAGTATTGTAACGTTTCCAGCGGGAGTAAGCAGAGTTACGTTGATGAATTAAGCGACTGAGGTTAGCATTGAACCAAGGACAAGTTTTGTGCCTAGCTGATTTTAGTTTTACGGGAACATGGTTATCAAAGAGCCAATTTATGTTACTTTGGAGGAACAGTGTCTGATCAACAACCGAAGTCAACGTGCTAATCACACCCCAATCAACTGACTCCACTTCTGCAGCAAGGGAACTGTAGTCTATGTTTCTGAAATCACGATAAGTAAACGAATTAGTTTCACATGCAATTTGAAAATCATAAATTAAAAATATTAGATCGTGTTTTGAGAAGCAGGGTGCAGACAATTGGCTATAGTGCAGAAGTCTCTGAAGATCGTTTACAAAGAATAAATCAAGCAAGGACGAGCTAGAGTTTGTGAAATGCGTTGGCTGTGTGGAGTTAGTTGGAAAAAGTCCTAAGGATTCCATACTTAACTTTAAGCTGGAATCAACGAGTAGGTTGCAGTTAAAATCGCCAGCGATTGTGATATTATTATAACTTAAGAGTAAAAGTTGTAGGAAATCAATGAAACCGCTGAGGTTTATTAGGCGATTGGGACGGTATACACAGCCTATGAGGAACTTATTGCTATCTTCGGAAAACACCTCAACGAACACGTACTCGACAGGATCACCAAGGTTAGAATTACAACACAATTTACAGGACAGACCACATTTAACATATATAGCAACACCGCCACCGTGACCACTTCTATCTGCCCTAAAAAGTTGGTAGCCATTTAATTTCACCAGGTCATTAGTATGATGAGAAGTGAACCAGGTTTCAGATATACATACTAAATCTATATCGGAACCTTCGCACAAGTATTTTAATTCGTCGAGCTTCTTGTATAAGCTTTGCGCATTGATGTGAATAATTTTAAGTGCTTTAGCTCTTTTGCATACTATGCGCAAGAGTGTGCGTAAATTGTCTTCGGAACTTGGCCACGTATTATTTAAGACCATCAGATAGGATGAGACCAATAACAACATGAGACATGATTAAGTATATAATTATGAATAAAATTATGAACATCCTTGGTGGCCGTCAGGGACAGTATTCGTAGAATGCGCGCAGTCATCACGAAAGGGATTTATGTTTCCGGCATCAGATTCAACCATAGCTTGGAGAGATTCCAAGCTAGGTACTTTTACGGGACTGTCGTTTGCTTTGCGTTTGATGTGAACGACGCCCCTCATAGTGAAAGCGGAAAATACCTTTTTCCTCTTCTTAAGGCGAATTGCTGCTTTAAAAATTTCATAATTGGATTTCGTTAGCGATGCGTTTACGAAAGTGGGTGCTTCAGAATTTATACCCACATGAACTAATTTCAGGCTTTTATTTGTATTATTTTCTTGGCGCCTGAACTTCGAAATGGTTTTCAAGAGATGATTCCTGTCTGCTGGTGTATGAAACTTAATGATCACAGCGGGATCTAACGCTCTGTCGTGCAGCTTTCGTGGCCGAAAGATGCCCTTAAGGGAAGGAGGCCGTATGTTGATGGTGGAACATAGAGTGTCGAAGATTTTTAGCAGGTCCTCTTCTTCATGATAGGGAATCCCAGTGACACTGACCTCACATGAAGCAATTTGGCTTTCAATATGGCTTTCTTGTTTTAAAAGGTTTTGTTTGAGGGTGACTATTTCACCTTCTAGGCGCCCAATATGATCGAAAGCGTTTTCCAGTTGTGTAACTCTTTCGCTCAACACTCTCAGGTCCTGTAGCACCTCTTGCGTAAACTCCGCGAATTTATCCTCCAATTTCTTGCGAACAAATGCTATTTGCCTTCTCTCTGAGTCCATAATTTGCTTAGTCAAGATGTCAGTGTACTTGGCAAAGCGAACATCCATGCTACGAATTAGACTCATGGATGAGTCACTGAAACGCGGGGCTATGGTCGCAGTTTCACCACCAGTCTCGGTTCCATCATCACAACGACGCTTAGCAGAGTTCACAGACATGTTGTCCATTAAAAATAATAACTCAGGTGAGTAAACGTAATAACGGAGTGGCAGCACGAAAATAAATCGACTTAGTAGTACTGCTATCAGATGGCAGATGGCGCTGAGTGTGTTCGATTATCGAACTTCGATAATGTATGTTGGACATGTTGTCCATTAAAAATAATAACTCAGGTGAGTAAACGTAATAACGGAGTGGCAGCACGAAAATAAATCGACTTAGTAGTACTGCTAACAGATGGCAGATGGCGCTGAGTGTGTTCGATTATCGAACTTCGATAATGTATGCTTGTGTGTTGTCTGATTCCGCAAAACTGCGAAAAAGCAAAAACAAAATTGTTGGTGCACCAAATTGGCAGACTTCTTATCAAATAAAGATGTGGATAGGCGGAACACAGGATTTTATATTCCACGATTATAAACCACTTTGCTCAACATAAACATATACAGATTACGACAAATCGTCACGAAAAGCCAATTTAAATTAAGTTATTTAAGCGGACCGCGCAAAGTTGATTATACACACATGAGTGATGCCAGATATGATGTACAATAGAACAAAACTCAGTAATTTTCAAATGGCTGCAATTATTTTAATAGTTAAGACTATTTCACACAGCTTACCGTTTTTGAAACTTCAAAGCCTCCACTTTAAGAATATGTAATGGCTTTTTAAAAAAAATTGCAAAAATTATGAGAAAAATCACTTTGAAAAACTCCCATTTTTTCTTACATTTCCCATGCAAAATCTCGAAAAAATAGCCACCTCGAATCAAGACAACCATTGCCAATTAATAGAATCACACTGCGTGGTACACAAACGAATCATCTTGTGCAAGGCTTTAACCTCTACGAATCCAAAATTGGACGAGGTAGAACATTTTATTCATCGCAATTTGCTGGAGTTGAGTTATTATTAATTATCTAAAAAATAATAATAAAATTTCATTTTTATACAATTATTCCAAAATAAACAAGTAAGGAAAGCTGTCTTCGGCTGTGCCGAAGGCTATATACCTTTCATGAATAAGCGGCACGATTTTCACTGTTCGATCCCCAGTACAGCCTGTTTCAATTTAACTATATTTACTATACACATTACACATCTTTGTTATAATTTAAAAAAACTAACAAAATAATAGGATCAGAGTTATCGGAATAATCGATTGTATGGAGGTTATATATTATACGTGTTCAATTGTACTGACTTACACTATACACATTACATATGTAGAAAGTACTAAAGGTGCAATATTTTACGTTCCTAACTTTTTAAATGCGGAAGTATTGGCCAAAAAACCTTATATATGAACAATCGGTTGTATGGGGGCTATATGTTACATTTGCTCGATCTTGTTGATTTTCACTATATACACTACATAAATAGAAAGTACTCGATTTGCAAAATTTTACGTTCCTAACTTTTTAATTGCAGAAGTTTTGGTCAAAAAACCTTATATCTGAACAATCGGTTGTATGGGGGCTATATGTTACATTTGCCCGATCTTTTTGATTTTCACTATATACACTACATAAATAGAAAGTACTCGTGATGCAAAATTTTACGTTCCTAACTTTTTAATTGAAGAAGTTTTGGCCAAAAAACCTTATATCTGAACAATCGGTTGTATGGGGGTTATATGTTACATTTGCCCGATCTTGTTGATTTTCACTATATACACTACATAAATAGAAAGTACTCGAGTTGCAAAATTTTACGTTCCTAACTTTTTAATTGCAGAAGTTTTGGTCAAAAAACCTTATATCTGAACAATCGGTTGTATGGGGGCTATATGTTACATTTGCCCGATCTTTTTGATTTTCACTATATACACTACATAAATAGAAAGTACTCGAGATGAAAAATTTTACGTTCCTAACTTTTTAATTGCAGAAGTTTTGGCCAAAAAACCTTATATCTGAACAATCGGTTGTATGGGGGCTATATGTTACATTTGCCCGATCTTTTTGATTTTCACTATATACACTACATAAATAGAAAGTACTCGTGATGCAAAATTTTACGTTCCTAACTTTTTAATTGCAGAAGTTTTGGTCAAAAAACCTTATATCTGAACAATCGGTTGTATGGGGGCTATATGTTACATTTGCCCGATCTTTTTGATTTTCACTATATACACTACATAAATAGAAAGTACTCGAGATGCAAAATTTTACGTTCCTAACTTTTTAATTGCAGAAGTTTTGGCCAAAAAACCTTATATCTGAACAATCGGTTGTATGGGGGCTGTATGTTACATTTGCCCGATCTTGTTGATTTTCACTATATACTCTACATAAATAGAAAGTACTCGAGTTGCAAAATTTTACGTTCCTAACTTTTTAATTGCAGAAGTTTTGGCCAAAAAACCTTATATCTGAACAATCGGTTGTATGGGGGCAATATGTTACATTTGCCCGATCTTGTTCTTTTTCACTATATACACTACATAAATAGAAAGTACTCGAGTTGCAAAATTTTACGTTCCTAACTTTTTAATTGCAGAAGTTTTGGTCAAAAGACCTTATATCTGAACAATCGGTTGTATGGGGGCTATATGTTATACTGGTGCGATCTTGCCAGTTCCGACAAATGATTCCTATATTACAAAATGGTGGCCACATACAAAATTTCAGCCAGATATCTCAAAAATTGAGGGACTAGTTTGCGTTCAAACAGACAGACGGACAGACGGGCATGGCTAAATTAAATCAGCTTGTCATCCTGATCATTTCGGTATACTTATTGATGGGTCCATCTCTTCTTCTTCTCATACTTACAAACATCGGACGAAAGTTATAATACCATTTCATGTTCATGAAAGGTATACAAATTAAACCCTCGAGAGGACATATATGTACGTAACCAGCAGCGAGATTCACGAAATCGCCAAAGCTAGTTTTCTATCATCTAAAATCGCTTAATACGATATTTAGAGACATTTGCGATTCCAGACGGAAAAATCTTTTAAAATTCGCCAATTTTGGTTCATTTTTTTAGAGTATTTTGGCGATGTACACAAATGAACCGGATAAAACAATCAGCTGTTTTTGGCAAAAATAGCTTATTTTGACTAAAACGACTCGAAAATTAACAGGTAATTAATTTTGTTGCCAAAAAAAGATAATTCGAGAAAACTTGATTTGTTTTCGGTTGGATATGATCAATAGCGTTATAAAATCGCCAAACTAAGTTTTAATAGTAACATTTACTTCTTCTAGGTGGTTTATTATATAAAAGCAACATCGAAATTCTGGGGAAAATAATTTTTCTAACGGGGTCGTCTCTCTGCAGTGGTTTGGGGTCAAGACTAGAGTTGGGTCGTTCTGTTCTGAACTTGTTCAATTGAAGAATTCTTTAAAGTGAACAAGTGAACTAATGCTATGGATACACACACGGAGATTACCTCTAATAAATCTTCTTTAATCAGATCCAAATTTTACACTGACACACACAAAATTGAAGATTAACAATCACTAGAAGGCTTCCCAGCAAACCATAAGAGCTCTAAATGAGCGCATATGGGACTCTTTCATCTGAGCGCTCACATTCATAATGAGTTCATAAAACAATCATAAACATGATCAATCATAATCTGGGTACCTACATTTTTCTCACATTATTACCCAGCAAACCAGCTTCGGAGCGCTCTTAAATCTGAGCTCTAATATGAGCCTTTTTATGAGTTTTTTCAGAACATGCCCATAATTATGATCGTTATGTGAGCTTTTATGAGTATGTACATAAATATGATTGTTTTATGAGTTTTTCTGAGTGTGCCCCTATAAATACCTTTTACTTTCATTTTTTGGATTCAAGTACGTTATGATTTTTCTTTTTGAAATAAGTTTTTGTAAGAAAATAGTTAATGAACAATATTTGAATGTTAGATATGCAATGAATGTTTACCTATTTGTTTCTACATATTTAAAAGGAAAATTTAAAGTGCAAGGAATAGGAAAAGGGAATGGGAGAAGTCATGAGAAAGGAAAGGAAAAATTAAAATTGGAAAGAAATTAATAAAAATTAAGAAGAAAAGGAAGCTCTTAATTCGTACAAAAAATCATTCGAAAAAGACTCTTTCATGCGCTCTTTTCAGAGCTCATAAAAACATTCGAAAAAGAATCTTTTATGCATAAGACTGAGAGCTCATTTATGAATGACCAGTTTCATAGGAAAAGCCACTCAAATACGAGCATTTTATGACTGTTTATGATTGTTTTATGAACTCATTATGAATGTGAGCGCTCAGATGAAAGAGTCCCATATGCGCTCATTTAGAGCTCTTATGGTTTGCTGGGTAGTTTTTTTTTTCATTTTATGTCATGAAAGTATATTGTGGCGAATGTTCTCAAGAATCGCTCATCTCCCAACACTAGCGTAGGTAGATGACGCGAGAGAGAGAGAGGCATATCGCATATTTACGAATGTGACACAAAGAGGAGATGACGATAGATAAACGCTTCGAGAATACTGTTGCACGAATAACCCAGAAATGTGTAGACATTTCTACGTGATGAAGCGGCAGTCTGCTAGGTATATAAACCGCGCAAAGACAACGCACATCAATCAGTTTATTTTGGAGTGTTGTATCTACAGTGAAGTACTGAACAGTGAGTTAACCCGCGATATTGTACTATGGTTTTAGTAGTCAATAAAGCGCACTATTTATTAAGCAGAATCTGAGTGTTTTATTTAACGTACAGTGATCGAACTCAGGGAAAAAAGTCGAGAAATCATCGAATTCGTCACAATAGGGGGATTCGCTAAGTCTTGCAAACAGTGCACGGATTGTACGGATTGCACGGATTGCATGGTTTGTAAAGTCACAACAACAAAATACACGCAAAAAGTTTTATGCAATCCGTGCAATTGATACAATGCTCAAACCTATGTATATTTGAGTGCAAGAATTGTTGTAAATAAATAAGCAACCCTGTATTTCGCTCAATCCCCTCATGTTTCTCACAAAAAGTAAAAGTAATAGTCAGCGCCAACTTTTTTCAGAAAAAAAATAAAAATTTGATCTGTTTCAATTAAAATCATTTGACGTTTGCTAACGATGTTACAACAAATTCAGTGAGGGGTGCTCTCGTAGTCTTGCATATTTTGGCATTTCGTGCAATCCGTGCACCTTGCAAGACTTAGCGAATCCCCCTAATATGTTATTTCAAGTATATTCGTTACCTGATGCCTTATTTTATTACGACTTTTCATTAAGTCAATTATTTTTAAAGCAGTGAGCTCTGCTTAAAATTTTGCTCATTGTACCTTTTATATATGTAAGTCACATCTCTGTAATAGATATAGCCGGGCGCGTATCCAGAAAATATAATAACCATTTTGACTGGAAAATGGAAATGACTTAGCTAAATATTAATTTTGTTACTAGTGCCTAGAGAAAAACAACAAAAAATAAATAAATTGTCTATTGAAAGAACATTAAAAAATTGTCGAGGTCCATTACAAAAAAAAAAAATATTTTAAAGGAAAAAGATCAAGCTTTACGTAAAAATTAAGAATGTCCAAAATTGAAAAAAATTGATAAAATTCTTTTTTAATAAAATTTTTACTAACTTTTTTTTAATAATTTTTTTTTAAGTTATATTCGAAAAGAACGGAAAAAATACTTAAGAAAACGGTTTCCATGTTCATTACATGTCTTATAATTTAAAGAAAAAAGGCTTACACACAAAAAATTGCGAATTCAAACCCGTATATCTCGGTAACCATCCAATATTTTTACGCGAACTTTGGTGATATTTTTTCTTACATGGCAGATCACTTTCACCAAATTTCTTTCAAATCGAATTTTTGGGTGGTCCGCTTGAGGAATTTTACCCCACATGTAGACAGCGATAGGATCGGGAGATACAACGTCTGGCGGGACAGCTTAATTTAGAAAAATGATAGGACGATTTTTATAGTGAATTTTCAGGTGTACAGCTTGGTCGAAGGTAATTTTTCGAAAAAATTACCGTTTATGAGAAAAATTCGTAAACCCCTAAATGTTCACCTTTGCCCCAAAATAACTTTTTTACCACACATGATATTAATGGGGACTTTTGAATTTTTCTTTCTTTACTAAGTTTGGCTTTGTCGCAATTTTTGTTATTCCAAATGTCTAATTTGACCGGAAATACAAAAAAATATTATCCCATGAGTTTGGGACTCATATTCCAAATTTTATTTTTTACAGTCACATACAAAAAAATTGCATAAACTTGCGCATTTCGGAGTGTCCCTGAATAGTGCTTTATTTATGTTTATTATAGGTCTGTATATTCGGATGCAAAGCAGCTGTATACGAAACTTTCTTATTGATATGAAATTGGAGCCGTTTTCTGAAGTAAACTTTAAAATTTATCTTAATTTTTTCATACACAATTTTTGTTTGGCGTGAACTTTAATATTTAAGGCTGGTGAGAAAACGCTCCTTTATATTATAAAATATTTATAATATACATTTTAATGAAAAAAAGCGAATAAAACGAGTGAAAAATTGATTAAAAATTTTTAGCCGTTTTTCGGGCCAAAATTATAATTTTTTTCGCCGAAATAATTTCCTTTAGCCGTTCTTTCTTCTCGATCTAGCCGGATTGCTGAAAAAATTCTGGCAACACTGGTCCGAAACTAGAAGACCATGACGAAACTTCACGCAGTGCTACTTGCATCAAATCACAGAGAGTTTGTAGGAATTTGCCCCTGTATGCAATGGCTAAATCGTCTGCATATGCCACTATCTTCCCGCCACCCAGCATGTGTCTCGTAACAACGAGTTGACAGTGAGGTTCCATAGAAGCGGGGAGAGAACACCACCTTGGCGTTCCCCTTGTGACATAGCGTGATAAATCAATCGAACCAAATAATGAAGATTTTTTTCTCCCTCGTAGTAGTTGATCGAGTAGCCCAGATTGGTAAGACCGGTGTTAATAGCCTCCCCCTTCAATGTTTTAATATATTGTTATATTGTTTGGCTAGCAAATTATTTTGGTACGTTTTTTTCGGTTTGGTACGAATTTTGGCACGCAAAATTTTGAGCAAACGGCAACCGACCGTGGTGAGGATAGCTATATCCCGGCTCAAACAAATCGCCTGGAAAAGACGGACTACCCGCCGAGCTGTTCAAACACGGAGGCGAAGAGCTGGTTAAAAGCATGCATCAGCTCTTATGCAGAATAGGGTCAGACGAGTGCATGCCTCCAGATGGGAATTTAAGTGTGCTCTGCCCAATCCACAAAAAAGGCGATCCCGCTAACCGCACCAACTACTGCGATTTTCACGATACGCCAAATCCTTGAGAAGACCCATAATAAGATAATCGACACACACCATCTCTTTGTCGATTTCAAAGCCGCTTTTGATAGCGCAAAAAGGAGTTGCCTGTATGCCGCCATGTCATAATTTGATTTCCCTGCAAAGCCTATATATACGGCTTTGCCAAATGACGTTGAGTAATACCAACATCTCCATCAGAATCGTGAATCACCTCTCTGAGCCATTTAAAACCAAACGATGCTTCAGACTAGACGACTCCCGAGGGGGTGAAATAAGCCAAACGGCAATAACACAAACTTTGAGCTCGGCCTTCGTTGTGTAGCGGTAGTGTGCTCGGTCTACTACACCAAGTAGTCGGGTATCTATGCCCGGAATAATTATTTAGAAAACGAGTTTTCTAAATGGGGTCGCCGCTCGGCAGTAGTTTGGCAAACTTTCCGGGGTATTTCTGCCATGAGAAACTTCTCAGAAAAAACTTATTTGCTTTGCAAGTGCCCTTTAGAGTCGGCAAAAAACTGTAGGTCGCGCTCACTTGTGGAAAAAAACTCAAAGGCAGCACACCACAAGTTGGAAGAGAAGCTCGGCAAAATCTCGTTAGAGGTTATGATAACCTGTTGGTATATCGCCGCCATTACTATTTTTTTGTATAATTATATCTCTGTCTTCCTCGACTGGACTAACAGCCACATTCCCTTTGGCGAACGATAAGCTAAACGAACGATAAGCTAAACGAACGATATTGTCTGCTATGGGTATTCTGAATGTTACGTTGCCGATTATCCAATAAAAGCGTGAGATTAACTTCACTTTATTTTAGTTATTTTATTCCATTTTATTTTATCTATTTTTGTTGAATTTATTTTTGCTTTAATTTTCATTTATTTCAATTTTTTATTTTTATTTTTTGCCTAAGTTTATTTTACTTTTTTGTACTGTACTGTATTTAATTTAATTTAAAATATCCCTCTCTTTAATTTGTATTGTTTTTTATTTTTATTTATTTATTCTTTTTACTTTGTTTTAGTTTGTTCAGTTTGTTTTAACATTTTATTCATTTTTTGGTTCTATTTTTTTAATTGTTTTAATTTATTTGGTTGTATTTTTTTCTTATTTTCTTGTTTTTTTCTTTTACTTTTTATTTTTTTCATTTGTTTTATTATAATTATTAGAAGTCGCGAGGATTCACCGTGGAATAAGAGAGAATTTTAGTATAAAAGTTCTTTATTCAACAAATCGAAAACTGTAATAAGAATTATTCAAAGAATTAATTTTTCATGTCAATCAAATCCCCTCAAACATTCTGGGAGTGCTCATAACTAAGGAGTCCGATATGACTCATACATATTAGAAAAATATGAGCCTCCGAAATAAGATCATACAGGAGTCCCTTATGACTCCGATTTGATGAAAATTATGAGCCGTATGCTGAAATTGTTCATTTAACAAAGCAATTTTGGAACAAATTTTCATATTTTGTTTATGAAAATTTTTTGATTTCAAATAAATATTCAATTACATCACGTGCGGACTTTCCTGGCAATTTTTCTAGCTATCCTGTTGGCACCGTTCTAGCGGATTCCCTGATAAGTATACCTTCATATAGTGTTTATTATTTTCATTGTACCACATATATCTATTTAAAGGACGTTCCCCACAAACATCTCATGCAAGTCCCGGCAGCTAGTGGGACAGTTGCCCGAAAATGTGTGACGCAAATTCAAACAGATTTTTACGCTTCTTGCTTGGCCTCTCGAACAATAAAATCGTTGCTGCGCTTGGAGGGCGCTATGAATGCACTGACCAATCATATGTTTTTTACGCTCAGTCGCTCACTTGCAAGCAACGACTCAACAAAATACGCTGTTGCCTGGGTTTTTGCTAGTGAGCGGGGGAGCAAAAACAGATAACATAATATTAATGGTGTGATGATCGCTCTTTCACTAATACACCCTCACTTTCGATTCTGCCGGTCCCTGATCTAATGCCAAAGGTTCATGTATGCTTCCCCAATTCCATTGTCCCCCTTTCAATGCCGAAAAGGCGCCATTTAAGAACCCAAAAAGTGCAGTAGGTATATGGCCTTTTCAAGAGTCATAAATGCATCCGAAAAGCTCCATAAAAGAGTCATATTTGGCTCCTATTTAGGCTCTATATGCGCCGTTTCTGAGGCAAATAAGAGTCTTAAATGACTCCTATTCAGGCTCATTCAATATATGAAAGTTAGCTCATATCGGTCGACCATCGCAGGAAGGGAAATACACTCATTTCGGACTCATAAATGAGCTCATAAAGAGCGTAAACGCTCCTATTTAGGACTCCTTTCTGCATCATTTATGACTCCGATTGTTTGCTGGGATATTTACAGAATTTACAAATGTGTATATGTTGAGTTGCTAGTGTTCATGAACAAGTGTATTTGGTACAGTATTTTTCAACACTCCTTCTCAACGAAAACATATTACATTTGTATATGAAATTATTATATATGTATGTAATTAATCTGCGAATTAATATAAACCCATTTGCCTTGTAAATTTAAAGTGCTTAATCTTTGGCAAATTTTTCGTAAGAATATCTGAAATCATGTCATTAGTACAAACATAATTCAAATCAATTTCATTATTTTTAAATAAATTTCTAACATGATGAAACTTAATATCGATGTGTTTGCTTCGGGAATGATATGTAGGATTTTTAACCAGTTGTTGAGCGCTTTGATTGTCACTGTTCAACAGCATTGGAGATGTATTGCCGAAACCCATTTCGTTCAACAATTTTGTAATATACACTGCTTCTTTGGCTGCTGTAGATAAAGCGACGTATTCTGCTTCAGTGCTGCTTAGTGATACAATACTCTACTCTTTCGACTCCCATGAAAAAACACCTCCAGCTCCAATAACTGTACATCCGGTGTACGACTTTCTGTCTTTTGTGTCTCCACCCCAATTGTGAGAGCGATATTTAAACTCAGATGATATCCCTGGAAAAGTGATATCGTATAACATTGAGTCATGTTAGCGTTGATAAAAAAATAAATAAATAAATAAATTAATTAATATTGTTCACAATAATGATGTATCACATCGATGATAGTCACATAAGATGCAATGGGACAATGTGGCTTGACATGATATCTAATCATATGATATTACATCGCAGGATACTTAACGATGTGATATTTCAGCACACAATATTTCATCGTATGACAGCTCATCGTATGATACCTCACCGTATAATTTTTTTTTGATGTTTCATCATGTGTTATCGGGTCATATGATATTTTATCATGCGATACTTCATCATATGATACTTCAACGCGGGATATTCTATCATGTGATATTTGATCATGTGATGTTGCATCATCATTTTACCTTCGGTTTGTATGTCGTACTGGGAGTTTGTACGTACGCTTACTTACTTCAATATTGCCTTAACTCCAAAAAGCTCGAAACATGCATAGTATCACTATTTATTCTGTGACAAAAATGGGTTGCGTGAGAGAAGAAGAATTTGCATACTGGTTATACGTATAATGGGGAAAATTGGTTGCCATAAAGCATTAACAACACTGGGTGGAAACAGTTGAACATTCACTGGGGGTGAGAGAGGATCAGCTGAGTGACATCACGAGAAGTGTGGGTAATGACTTCCGGCGAAGGAGAGGAAGTGTCGACATCGTGTATTATTAATCAATTCTCCAAACTGGTTTTTTTGTATTGATTAAAATGTTTTAAAAACTAAAATATTAACAGTCAAACAGTTAAAAATTAAAGTAAATGTAAAACTTCTAATCGCGATGAGTTCGAATACAATTAATATTGCCATATAAATGGTAATTTACAATTACATAGCGAGCTAACGCTGATACACGTGGAATCCCAAGTGAAGCAGCAGAAGCAGAACGCTAGGCCGGTCGAAAGAAGGAGGAAACCCAGCAAATCACCAAAGGAATCGTGCAGAAGTCTTATTTTAGTTTGTGAAATTAGTGGCGATTCTGACAGCATACATATGTTTTCTTTGGCTGCCGGTCAGAACCTGCTTGGCTTGCCATACACGTGCCAGAGCTTTTATCTGGAAATTTCTTGGAGATCATCATAAACTCCACCATTTGCTTTTGATAGGCATTCGAGTTGTTTGCTCCTATCGCATTTCTGTGCAGAAATTTTTCCGATGCCGGATGGCATAATATACATATATACTTTATTTGTAATTCAAGCAAGTTCTACAAATCAGTTGATTGAAGTAGCTAAAGTACAATTAGTATATTAATTAACAAAACAAAAATAATTTAAAAATTCAGAGCAAGCTAAAAACAAAAAAAAGCTTAAAAACATGTTTAATTTAGTGTTATAAGTTTACTCTATTCTTCTGAGCATACGCTCGAAAAAGTTCGTATTTTCCAAAAGCCTTGAAATTTTACTTTTGGAAATATCTTATTTTTCCTAAAATAAAAACAAATATATATATTTAAACTTAATTATATAGAAATACATACACTTAAAATAATATATAGATCAACATTTGTTCATACTAGCATGTAACAGTTCATAAAAATTAATTTTAAGTTGCCTCATTTTTCCAGTAAGGAAATGGGTAAACCCCCCCCCCTTTCTAAATTTTAATAACGATGCATTGCGTGCGTAAATTTCTAGCGGTAGTAGTTGTATAGTGGTAAAAGTTGTACCACCAAACGTAAAAAGTATTTTTTTTCTTTTTTTATATACAAGCGTATACATGTAAATATGTATGTACATATATTTGAGCAATAGGGAAAAACCCCTTGTTAAGAGAAATTTTCAGGTCACCGACGCAGTTCATCAGGCGCCTGCTGACATCGCTCGGACAAATGTAAGTTGCTCTTTATTTGTTACTCTTTTTTTTCAGTTTAATTACCTTGCTAGGTAAAAGGTAGAGCAAGGCGATCTCTCAGCGTACATACCTAGCTTTGCAGATATGTAATCTGGGTTATGCCAGTAAATGGATTTATTATTGTGTTTGGTTTTAGCTTTTGCCTAAGAGATCGCGTTGTTTTAATTTTCTTTATTTTCCTTTTTTTTCAAATACAAATATGCTTATATACATACATATCTAAAGTGATACAAATCTACAATTTTTAAAAATTGAATAAAATGTAAATTGTTACTGTTTCTAAGATAACAAACGAATTGTTAGGGTGGTCGAAAAAGAATGTAAAATGAATTACTAAAATATAGATTTTTTTGTGAGTAATTGAACATTTACAAGAAAGCATAATTAAGGTTAAGTACCAAAAATGTATATACATTTTAATTTAATTAATAAATGAATTTTGTGAACTTGTCAAGATGAAGAGAAAGGTTTGTTTATTTCGTGGGATGATTGAGCCGTAGATCTGTGGAATTTGGTTGGGTTTGGCGATACTGGAAATATGTATCTCGCAATGGTTGGGTAGGGGAGATAAAAGAAGCGGATCTATTGATTCTCGGATTTAAATCTGGAGTTTCATTGACACTAATAGTCCGTCCGTTTATTTGCAATAAGGGGTATTTTATTTTAGGGAATGGTTTAAGTTTATCTTTTGGATGAAGTAATTTACATGTGCATGAAATTCTTTTATTGTACGGTCGAGCATTTGCGCTCACCCCCACGGGAAGGTACGGTGGGCGAATATGTGAAACAAAGTTTTACATCATCCGCATACATAAGTGTTCGGGAATGAGCGATGATTTGGGGTAGGTCATTAATGAACAGGGTGAAAAGCAAGGGACCTAAATGACTAGGTAGACAGAGTATTTTTAAACAACACCTGTTGAGTTCTGTATGTAAGATAACTAGTAAGCCATATTAATAATTGATGTGGAAATCCCAATAAGTCAAGTTAATGAATTAATTAAAAGCGCATGCCTTACAGAGTCGAAAGCTTTGCTGAATTCGGTGAAGACCACATCCGTTTGGTTACCTTTCAAAAAACCGTCCATAACAAGAGAGGTGAACTCATGCAAGTTAGTTGAGGTTGATCGTCGGGGCACAAAACCATGTTGACACGGCGATAGTAAAGAACTACACTCATATTGCAATTGGCGTGTGATTATTTGCTCAAAATCTTTAGGAATAGCTGAGAGCTTAGCTATACCCCTATAGTTTTCAATATTTGACCTACTAACGAATCTCAAGGTGCTCGACCCAAGGAAGGTCAGAAAGGTCGTGTGACCCGTTCACAAACTGCTCAAACGGGTCAAAATAATTATTTCAGAGGAGGACATAGTTTTTATCGCAATAGAGGTCGAGCAAGAATACACCCCAATCCGACGAGCTTAGAACCCGTCTAAAGCTAGCATGCACAGCTCGCCTACTCGCAAACTGGGGGATTGCCTTGGTTCGAGATGGCTTCCAGGTAAGACTATATGACACAAAAATGGCGCCCATCGTGCGGCCCTGACATTGTTAGAGGTCCTTTTTTTTATTTTTCCAGAAACCTATTTTGGTACGAATAGTTGCAAGCAGGGTTGTTTCGCAGTTTGATCTACCAACCTTTATGGTTTCTTAGTCATTTCATTGATTTTAATTTTGGAATTAGTGGCTGGAAGTGTTCTTCTAACTAACCAATTATTAAATCAATAAAATATAATTTTTAAATTTGTTTGTGTATGATTTTTCTTACAGTGGAATTATTAATTATGGGTGATTCCCAAATTAATAACCGGTTAGATAAACCATTGTTAAACATTTTTTTTGGTGGTCTTTGGTTCAGCTAAAGCGGAAAATCTGTCTCCATACGCAAAGCTGCGGGCAGATTCCTTTTAGTTATGAATTAAAGCACGCAAGACTACGCTTAGTCTTGTACCTAGTGATTTTCGAAACTTTAGATCAAATCCATTCCTTTTAACAGATCTATGGCAGTTAATCAATATCCCACGGTTACATAATTTTGGGGACTTAATATCATTTTTGTAAACATATTTCATATTTTATCTCGTTATATACTTATATTAACACATAACAACATACCAGGTTTATAAATAGTTTTACTAGCACTTTGATATATTTGCTTGTAATATACATACATGGTAATTTTTTTGGTAACATGACAGTTCATCATAGTAATGAAAACTTGGTGAGCTCGGACAGCCAGGCTTGTCGTGTGGCATATGCATCGAGGAAATTCCAGAAAGCGATCTTTCTGGTACTCCGTGTAGGCATAACTTTCATCGATCATGTATTTCAGCTTGGCTTAATGAAAGTGATATATGCCCGGTTTGCAGGCAGGCTTTTGACTCGCATTCATTGAAAACTTTTGGTGAACAGGAGAATTCCGATTCATTTCATTTTTTCATTTCATTTATTTATTTAAAGTCGACACAAACATAAAGCGGTCGACTGTTAATATCACAAGTTATATTACACAACAGAAACAATATTGCAAAAAGAAATATATAAGATATAACAAAAGTATTATTAACATAAGTCAAGAAAAGTATACAGTTATTAGTTTATTTATAATATTATTTGCAGCTAGCAGGAAGGCAGAGTCTCCAATTATCTCTCTCAATTGATCGATTCAGGCATGTATAGTTGTATGTAGAAATCATTAGGACCATCTGGATGGTTGTAAAGGGCGATTTATTAAGCATTGTACGTAGAAATCAGTAAGTGTTGACTGCAAAAGTTGTTTATGCTGTCGGAATGGACGCGATTCCGAGCAACATATAAACTTCGAGTATACTAGGAGCCATAAGAGTTTTACTGGCGGAATTGACTCGATTCCGCGCAGCAACTAGATAGAGCTATTAGCATGTTGTTTCCTGCTGATTACTTGTTTATTTTAATTAAGGATACTATTAGTGGTGCTGGCGGAATGGACGCGATTCCACGCAGCGTTAAAGAGTTCGAATATTATTGAAATACTGACAAACAATAAGGGCAAGTGTTCGTATTGCTAGTCAGCAGATTGCAGACATACAAGTATTGCATTTTGTATCGAGGAAAAAAGAGCATTATAAGCTGATACAGCTATATAAGTCGTTGTAGTATGAACACCAAATATTCAGAGGATTGTTTTTTGCAAAGTTGTGACGACAAAGAGGTAATTGAAAGGGCACAAAGTGTCTGGACGTCCTAGGAGGAACAGCAAAACTCAGTCGGCTAACCAGGTCGGATGAGTCAATTTCCCCAATAATCAGTTTATGGAGGAACATTACACCTAGTAATATCCTTCGATTTTCCAAAGAAGGTAAATTTAAGAGGAGAAGCCTATTTCTATAAGGAGGTAGATGAATATTTGGATTCCAATTAAGACCACGCAAAGCAAAAATCAAAAATTGCTTTTGTACAGACTCAATCCGCTGTATATGAACTTGATATAAGGGGCACCAGACACACGAGCAATATTCAAGTATTGGGCGAACCAGTGATGTGTAAAGGACTTTCGTGAGGTACGGGTCATCAAATTCTTTAGCCCATCTTTTAACAAAGCCAAGCACACCCATGGCTTTATTAGCTATAGATGAGATGTGCATATTAAAACTAAGTTTAGGGTCGAAAAGAACACCTAGATCAGTTACAACAGATATACGTTCCAAAAGAGTGTCGTTTAGTAAATAGGGTACAAAAACCGGCTTTACTCGATGAAAAGTCATTAACTTGCATTTCGAGCTATTCAGGATTAATAAATTAACTGAACACCAGAGGCGGAATGGCTCCAAATCGGCTTGAAATAGATCCCACGGGAAGGTACGGTGGGCGAATATGTGAAACAAAGTTTTACATCATCCGCATACATAAGTGTTCGGGAATGAGCGATGATTTGGGGTAGGTCATTAATGAACAGGGTGAAAAGCAAGGGACCTAAATGACTAGGTAGACAGAGTATTTTTAAACAACACCTGTTGAGTTCTGTATGTAAGATAACTAGTAAGCCATATTAATAATTGATGTGGAAATCCCAATAAGTCAAGTTAATGAATTAATTAAAAGCGCATGGCTTACAGAGTCGAAAGCTTTGCTGAATTCGGTGAAGACCACATCCGTTTGGTTACCTTTCAAAAAACCGTCCATAACAAGAGAGGTGAACTCAAGCAAGTTAGTTGAGGTTGATCGTCGGGGCACAAAACCATGTTGACACGGCGATAGTAAAGAACTACACCCATATTGCAATTGGCGTGTGATTATTTGCTCAAAATCTTTAGGAATAGCTGAGAGCTTAGCTATACCCCTATAGTTTTCAATATTTGACCTACTAACGAATCTCAAGGTGCTCGACCCAAGGAAGGTCAGAAAGGTCGTGTGACCCGTTCACAAACTGCTCAAACGGGTCAAAATAATTATTTCAGAGGAGGACATAGTTTTTATCGCAATAGAGGTCGTGGTGCGAATTCGATTCGTACTCCCCGCTCTGATAACAATAAAAATGAAAATCTAAACCATATAAATAATGTCATACAAGAAGGCTTTCGTAATTATGAAGAACGGTTTGCAAGACAAATGCAGGAGGATGTAGGTAGGTTAGTTGGCGAGTCTCTCGATCAGTATTTTCAAAGTCTAAAAGTAGCCGAAACCCGTAACCCAATCCAAGTATCCGAAAGAATGAATCGATCGAGCGATATTCCACTTAACGAATATAACCAAGAGCAGGGCTCACTGCATCCAGTTAGACGCGAGGTAGTTAGTTCAGTAACGTATCGCGTGTAAAATCATTTCAGGCTGGAAACTATCGTACGATGGTTCCCTTACTAGCATACCGGTCGACGAATGCATATACAGGGTTAATGCTTTAACCCTTACTACATTACGAGGCGATTACCGGTCTCTGTGTCAAAACGTGCACATGCTTTTTGAAGGAAAAGCAAAACGTTGGTTTTGGAGGTACCATCACTCGGTGAGAGATTTAGATTGGATCAACATATGCGAAGATCTTCGCAGAAATTTTAAAGATTTCCGCACTGATTTCGAAATAAAAGAGTCTCTTCGGAATTTGAAACAAAAGACGGGTGAACCTTTTGAGAATTACTTAACCCACATTTTAACTACAGCAGATAGCCTTAAACATGCTTTATCGGAACAAGAGCTGGTGGAAATAGTTGTAAGAAATTTGCAGCCAGATATTCGTTTAGAACTCTTCCATCTGGATCTGCGTAGCATCTCGGATCTACGTAAGGCTTGCCGGCGCAGAGAAAATCTCTTTGCCGAAATGCAAATGAAAGCCTCTCTGCAACGATCGAATATGCAAGGTTTTGGTCGCAAAAATTTATCAGAAATAGATGATAAAGAGGAAGTTGCATACTCTGAGAGAAATTGTGACAGCATTGTTGCCAATGGGCAGTCCGCAGCACGTACCTGTTGGAACTGCGATGGTAGTGGACATCATTACAAAAACTGCATTAAGCCACGAAGGGTATTTTGTTACGGATGTGGACTTATTGCATTTTTCTTACCGAATTGCCCGAGGTGTAACAACCCGGAAAACGAGATACGGGATGTAAGCAACAAGCTCAGACATCCCTTCAAGAAATCGGATCACCAAAAGTAAGGGAAAATTTTTGTATTTTGAGAAATTCAAACTCCCTTGCTGAACGGATACCTAAACTTTCACCCATTATACCTTTTCATGAACGCTTGGTTGCATATCAGAATGCACGAAATTTTGAAACCATCTCGCTCAGCCGAACGCGCAAAGCAGTATTGGGCTGACGTTAAACAAAAACAATTCAGGTTAAAATCACTTTCTTCCATTTTCCATAAACCGGGTGACATTCGGCCATATGCTTCCATTCAACTCCTAGGGTAGTCTCAGTTAGGACTTCTTGACTCTGAAGCATCCGTGGGTTGTCTAGGAGGGAAGTTAGGAAGAAAGATTTTATCCAACAACTTAAAAGTTAAGAAACTGAAGAGTAAGGTGCACACTGCTGATGGCTCGAGACAAGAAATTGCTGGTGTTGAACCGTTAGAAATAACTTACAAAAACGAGTCTAAATTTATAGATTTTTATATTATTCCAACGCTGACTCAAGATATATATCTTGGTGTTGATTTTTGGAAGGAATTCAAAATAGCGACTAATATAATAAGTGAGATTGACATAAAGGATATGGAATCAACAGTACATGTTTTGAATAACAACCAGCAGAACAGATTGCAGCTGGCAATCTCTGGTTTCCCGAATTTTAGTGAAGGAGGGCTGGGTAAAACTTCCTTAGTCGAACATATTATCGATGTCGGGGATGCAAAGGCTGTAAAACAACGTCATTTTCCAGTTTCTCCAGCAGTTGAAAAACTGATGTGTGAGGAGTTGGATAGGATGCTAGCCTTAGGAGTCATCGAAGAGTCCAGTAGTCCATGGTCCTATCCAGTGGTTTTGGTTCGAAAACCGGGTAAGGTTCGACTATTTCGGAAAGTAAACGCTTTGACCGTGAAGGATGCATATCCTCTCCCATACATTGAAGGAATATTATCGAGATTACCACGCGCGGAATTCATTTCCAGCTTGGATTTAAAGGATGCCTTTTGGCAAATCCCCTCTGGAAATGAATTCTCGTGAAAAGACGGCATTTACGGTACCAAATAGGCCACTTTATCAGTATACGGTAATGCCATTTGGACTTTGTAATGCTCCTCAGACAATGTGTCGATTAATGGACCGTGTGATACCCTATGACCTTAAAGAAAAAGTATTTGTTTACCTTGATGACCTATTGTTAGTGGCTGAAGATATCGAGTCGCATCTAAAGCTACTCGAGGAAGTTGGCAGTCATATTCGCAAAGCAGGACTGAAAATAAATATCTCAAAAAGTAAATTTTGTTTGACTGAGGTTCGGTATTTGGGCTATATAGTGGGCTTAGGCACATTAAAGGCGGACCCAGATAAAGTGTCCACAATAGTCAACTACCCAGTACCCAAGACAGTGAAAAAGCTTCGCCGTTTCCTTGGTATGGCGGGATGGTATCGGCGATTTGTACCACAATTTGCTGAAGTAACGCATTCGCTTACCGAACTATTGAAGAAGTCGAAATCATTTGAATGGTCAGCAGAAGCACAAGAGTCGTGTGATCTAATCAAATCACGACTAACATCTGCTCCCCTTTTAATGAATCCGGATTTTCAGAAACCGTTTCTCATCCAATGCGACGCAAGATTGCATGGAGTAGGAGCTGTACTTGCTCAAAGAAACGAGGAAGGTGATGAAATCCCTATACCTTCATGTCACAAAAATTGAATAAAGCACAGCAAAACTATTCGGTGACAGAAAGAGAATGTTTAGCAGCGGTCCTGGCAATCAAAAAGTTCAGAGCGTATGTGGAGGGTCAACCTTTTACGGTTATAACGGACCACGCGAGCCTGCGTTGGTTAATGAATCAGACTGATCTTAGCGGCCGTTTGGCTCGCTGGGCACTCAAATTGCAAGCATTCGATTTTAAAATCGAGCATCGGAAAGCCACTGCAAATATCGTCCCGGATGCGCTGTCACGCATACACTCGGAGGGGGGAGTAGAATCGTTCACTTTGGATTATTGTCCTGACATAGATATCTCTTCCAAAGCCTTTATGGATAGCGACTATGTGGCTTGAAAGAGAAGTTGGAAAAGCAACCTGACAAATGCCCCGATTTTAAGGTATGTGGCAAATACATTTACCATAGAAACGAGTTCTACAATGGCGACCCAGAGAAGGAGAACGCGGCATGGAAGCTGTTAGTACCATATTCCTTGCGAACTGAGGTGATGAGGAACGCTCATGATACTCCAACAAGTGCTCACCGTGGTGTATCAAAAACCACAGAAAGAATTCGTCGATATTTATACTGGCCAGGACTTTATAAAGACGTAGCGGAATACGTATCTAACTGCGAAGTATATAAGACAACGAAACATCCTACCAAAGTTTTGCGCGCACCTATGGGAAAATATGCACCAGTTGAAAGGATTTTTCAAAGATTGTATATTGACCTCATTGGTCCTTTCCCCAGATCGAAAAGTGGACACATAGGAATTTTTATCGCACTCGATCATATGTCGAAATTTACATTCCTGTGCCCACTGAAGAAATTAACATCATCTCCTATTATCAACTTTCTAAAAGTTCAAGTTTTTGACGTTTTCGGAATACCGGAGTATATTGTAAGTGACAACGGCAGTCAATTTAAAGCAAAAGAGTTTGAAGCCTTCCTAACCAATTGCGGGATAAAGCACACGTATACAACTATATAGGTACTCACCTCAAAGTAACTCATCCGAAAGGGTAAATCGTTCGATAAACGCTGCTTTGAGGGCTTATATTAGGGAGGATCAGCGCGACTGGGATTGTAACCTCAGCAGTATAAACTCAGCACTTCGAAACTCAATCCACCGGGTATAATCCGTACTATGTCGTCTTCGGTCAGCATATGATCACACATGGTGACAACTATGAGCTCTTGCGTAAAATAGGTATGACGTCAGAAGGTATAGTTGAACCTGGCAATCGTTTAGATAAAATTATGACTGTAAGAGACAAAGTTCGTGGTAACTTACATAAAGCTTTTGAAAGCAATATTGAACGATACAATTTGCGATCTAGAGAAATAGCACACGTGGTTGGGCAAGAAGTACTGCGTAGAAATTTTGCACAGAGTAATTTGGCTAAGGGGTTCAATGCAAAGCTAGCCAAAACTTTTCTCAGGGCAAGGGTTCGAGAAAAACTGGGATCTTCTTATTATGTTCTCGAAGACCTGAATGGCAAACTTATAGGCACATTTCACGCCAAAGATATACAACCGTGTTGATCTCATCGCCTTCTTTTTCAGCTGTTTTCAGCAATAGTATATTTCATTAGTTACCTACTTTGCTCAAAATACCTGCTTTGTCAGATGATATCCCTGGAAAAGTGATATCCCCGGAAAAGTGATATCGTATAACATTGAGTCATGTTAGCGTTGCAAAAAAAAAAAAATTAATTAATATTGTTCACAATAATGATGTATCACATCGATGATAGTCACTTAAGATGCAATGGGACAATGTGGCTTGACATGATATCTAATCATATGATAATTAATCATATGATATTCCATCGCAGGATACTTAACGATGTGATATTTCACCACACGATATTTCATCGTATGACAGCTCATCTTATGATACCTCACCGTATAATTTTTTTTTGATGTTTCATCATGTGTTATCGGGTCATATGATATTTAATCATGCGATACTTCATCATATGATACTTCAACGCGGGATCATGTGATATTTGATCATGTGATGTTGCATCATAATTTTACCTTCGGTTTGTATGGCGTACTAGGAGTTTGTACGTACGCTTACTTACTTCAATATTGCCTTAACTCCAAAAAGCTCGAAACATGCATAGTATCACTGTTTATTCTGTGACAAAAATGCGTTGCGTGAGAGAAGAAGAAATTGCATACTGGTTATACCTATAATGTGGAAAATTGGTTGCCATAAAGCATTAACAACACTGGGTGGAAACAGTTTAACATTCACTGGGGGTGAGAGAGGATCAGCTGAGTGACATCACGAGAAGTGTGGGTAATGACTTCCGCGAAGGAGAGGCTCTTTCTTTTATAAGCTTTTATTTAGTTTCACCTGACGGCTGTCTGTTAACAAATCTTGCAAGCTAAATTTGATACACTTCCCGGTGTCCGATTGATCTGAAATTCTGCACCCATGTATAACCCCGATGACAATGCAATATTATAAAAAAAAAATTTCGATAGGTGGCGCGCGGGTCGCTATATTTTTAAAATTCGCATTTATGGTCCGATTTAGCTGAAATTCGTAACATGTATTACTACCATAAAAAGAAATATTTTTGAAAAAAAAAATTCCGCTAGGTGGGGCTGAGATAGCGGTAATAAAAACTCAAAATCGTAATTATGGACCGATTTGGCTGATATTTTACGTGTGTGTTACTTAATTAATTTCTAAATGTTAAAAAAAAATTGGACCCGCTAGGTGGCGCGTGAGTCGCTTTATTTGAGAATTACGAAGGTCTGTTTTCAGTGTCGATTAATTCGTTTTTCAACGAACTTCCCGTTGAGGTAGGATCTTGAAATTTTCATCATCGTTTAGTTTTATACCCCAATGCACTATAATAAAAAAATAATTCCGATAGGTGGCGCATGGGTAGAGATATTTGAAAAATTTAATTTACAGAGATTTTGCCTTCGATTTTGAACTAACTCCCCGTTGAGCTGGGGTTTTGAAATTTTCACCATCTATCAGGTTTTACTGACAATGCATTATACAAAAAAAAAATCTAAAATATTGCTTTATTTGCAAAAATCCAATCATCACCCAAGTTTAGTCGTTTTTCCCTATTGCCATAGAAAGAAGATTGGAATTCGGCGCGTGGTGTATTCCAAAAGTACCTTTACTTACCACGCGGTGAATTCCTTTACTCTTATGAGCATTGTCTATTGATATGCAGATGGCACTAAGCATTATATGTATATTGATATGCAGATGGCGCTGAAGAATACAACATTCGGCTAATTCCTTCACTCTTTTGAGCAATTATGCATAAAAAGTTGGCTCTGCTGATTTTGAATTATTAAATTGAAGAAAAAAGGAAACAGCTAATTATTATTGAAACGCAGTTCTAATTAATTTATTAGATTTTACTGATTGTGTTTTCATTCGCGTGATTCAAGTGCTAAAATTAAGTGTTAATGTAATATGAGAAATAAAATTAAAGAAAAAAAAACTTTTTTATAAGCTTTTATTTAGTTTCACCTGACGGCTGTCTGTAATCAAATCTAAACACTTAAATATAATAGCCGCGTGACATCCAAGTTTCGCATGTACATGCATTTAACGCAAACGTATGCGTCACAGCAACAGCGGCACAATCAACTATATGAGAGCCAAGTGTAAAATGCTTCTTCTTATGCTTTTCATGCATACAAAGTTGAAAGTTGCAAACTTTTGCATGTCAGATGTCGCTCGTGATGCGCGATGTGTCGTTCTCTACCTATATACCCACGTTCAACTCATCTGTCAATACATAATGCTGCGGCAAACATTGATTGTGACGCCGCTATAAAGCTTTCGGCAGAATCAGTCCGTCAATACGTCACGTACGTGACGTACGTCGTGACAAAACGTACGTGCCGTACAGGGATGGCACATAGCGATTGACGTACGTCATGTTGAAGTACACAGATATGTCAACAAAGTAATTGGCGCAAAACGAAAATTATTAAAAAAAACATAACAAAAGCAAAATTTCGGTTAAAAGCATGGAAAATATTCAAGTAATACTTGTTATGGGTCAGTTACATAAAACTTTATTTTGGCTTTACCTCAAACTTTGACTTTGACAGAAAAGTTCAGTATACGTATTTAAACCAAGCATGGCAAATTGGAGACCTCAAAGTTGAAGCGAGGTTGAAATTTGGCAAACTCTCAAATTTTGCTTACTTTGCTTGCTTTGACAATCAGATGTTGATGACTTTGCTTTAATTATAGAATAAAATGTTGGAGAAAATAATAATTAATTCATTTTTTCTCTATTAAATTAATAAATTAACCAAAACACTCTGAATGCAAATAAAATAAATAACGAAAACAAATGTATAAAAGAGAAGCGTCAAGGCGTTCATTGTAGCATACCTCTGAAGTTGGACGCAAAGTTTTGAGGTAGCAAGTGTCAGGCGAGGTTAACAAAGCTTTATGTATTTGACCCTTTATAGTCACAATTTTCACAATCCCGTTGTCAAATTGGCGGTAAAATTGATTTTGCAATTTGTCACGCAGCTGACGTTCCGTCAAAGTAGAAAATTGGCGAAGGATACCGGATCCGTTGACTGATACTTTGTCAATGTAGCGTTTTACATGCAAAATACACACATCCTACTCGGCTGTCAGTTTCTTCCTTTTCCGGCACGTACGTGACGGACTGATTCTGCCGAAAGCTTAAGAGAACACCAAAATAAAGCAATATAAATGCTGAAAACCACGTCAACTGAATATTTATTCACAGAATATTTCCTTTTGCACGTGCTTTTTCCATACGTCAAAATTTACTTATACAAAATATATTCTACGTTCTCTGTTGCCGCAATAGCCCAGCAAAAATCGTTGCATTATGTGTTCCAATTTTCTAATATTGGAGTACTCCAATACTAATCCTTTGTATACCTCATCGGACCACCTTCAGCTTTTTGAAAGCCGATCATTGCTCCTGCCTTATCGACGAAAATCACGACACTATCGCTCTGACAATATATACTCCAAGGAGTGACAACATTGGAGTACATTGCAAAGTACTCTGACAGTAGGTACTCCATGGAGTAGCAGAAACAAAGCGAAGGTTGGAGTAGGTGGTCCAGTCCTAGGACATCGCAATGTTAATTGGAGCACAATTTTTATATGAAAAAGTATTACATTTGGAGTACTCTGATGCTCCAATTGTAGTATTCTTTGGATAGGAAATAGGGTACTTGTTTGATATTAGAGTACTCCAATACTAATCCTTTGTATACCTCATCGGACCACCTTCAGCTTTTTGAAAGCCGATCATTGCTCCTGCCTTATCGACGAAAATCACCACACTATCTCTTTGACAGTATATACTCCAAGAAGTAACAACATTGGAGTACATTGCAAAGTACTCTGACGGTAGGTACTCCATGGAGTAGCAGAAACAAAGCGAAGGTTGGAGTAGGTGGTCCATCGAATCGAAGAACTTGACTGTTCAAAGTTGACTTCAAAGAAGCCGTGTAATGTTGATGTATTAAAAGAAATGGATCGGATGAGGAATGTTAAAATAACTAAGTAAAGATTGCATAACTAATTTAAACAATATTTTATATTTAAAATAAATTCAAGAAAAAAGATGTTCTAAGCACAAGCTTATAGGTATATTTCTTGTTGATAAACTGAACTAAAAAGTAAAAAATAAAATTAAAGAAAAAAAACTTTTTTAAAAATAAGCTTTTATTATTGGTTTATAAAATTAACTAAAAAGTAAAAAATAAATTCACAGTAAAGGAATATAACACTTTATAAGTTCATTGTAACGTTTAAAGATAATTTGGCTTCTTCGTCTGCCACAAAATAATTCCATATTGTACATAATTATATATTTCTAACATTAAAACTTTACACCTAAATTATTAAATCTACCAGTATATATCACATTGCTAATTTTATTAATAATAAAAGCGTGTTAAATTTCGATAGCAAGAAAAGAAGGTCCTGAATGTTCTTAATTATACCATCAAATAGAAAAGAAGGTCCTAAATGTTCTTAATTATACCATCAAAATTTAACACGCTTTTATTATTAATAAAATTAGGAATGTGATATATACTGGTAGATTTAATAATTTAGGTTTAAAGTTTTAATGTTAGAAATATATAATTATGTACAATATGGAATTATTTTGTGGCAGACGAAGAAGCCAAATTATCTTTAAACGTTACAATGAACTTATAAAGTGTTATATTCCTTTACTGTGAATTTATTTTTTACTTTTTAGTTAATTTTATAAACCAATAATAAAAGCTTATTTTTAAAAAAGTTTTTTTTTCTTTAATTTTTTCTGATTGGGATCGTCGAAGTGTCGACATCGTGTATTATTAATCAATTCACCAAACTGGTTTTTTTGTATTGATTAAAATGTTTTAAAAACTAAAATATTTACAGTCAAACAGTTAAAAATTAAAGTAAATGTAAAACTTCTAATCGCGATGAGTTCGAATACAATTAATATTGCCATATAAATGGTAATTTACAATTACATAGCAAGCGAACGCTGATACACGTGGAATCCCAAGTGAAGCAGCAGAAGCAGAACGCTAAGCCGGTCGAAAGAAGGAGGAAAACCAGCAAATCAGCAAAGGAATCGTGTAGAAGTCTTATTTTATTTTGTGAAATTAGTGGCGATTCTGACATCAGAATTCTCTCGCCAGTCGAGACTTAATTATACATATGTTTTCTTTGGCTGCCGGTCAGAACCTGCTTGGCTTGCCATACACGTGCCAGAGCTTTTATCTGGAAATTTCTTGGAGATCATCATAAACTCCACCATTTGCTTTTGATAGGCATTCGAGTTTTTTGCTCCTATCGCATTTCTGTGCAGAAATTTTTCCGATGCCGGATGCCATAATATACATATAGTTACCTTAATTCACAAAGGCCCTAATTGACATACAAAAAATTTTACAGGAGAAGCAAAAAACAAAATTTTTTTACATTGAACGCATGCAAATATTGCTTTGTAAATTTGCAATATCTCCGTTATTACTGCTAGTAACTCCTTAAAATTTGTAGTGAGGGTGTATTTTACTAAATCATACTTGAATATGTGAAAAAGTCGTTTTCGAAAAATTTGTCAATTAGGGCCTCTGTGAATTAAGGTAACGATATATACTTTATTTGTAATTCAAGCAAGTTCTACAAATCAGTTGATTGAAGTAGCTAAAGTACAATTAGTATATTAATTAACAAAACAAAAATAATTAAAAAATTCAGAGCAAGCTAAAAACAAAAAAAAAGCTTAAAAACATGTTTAATTTAGTGTTATAAGTTTACTCTATTCTTCTGAGCATACGCTCGAAAAAGTTCATATTTTCCAAAAGCCTTGAAATTTTAATTTTGGAAATATCTTATTTTTCCTAAAATAAAAACAAATATATATATTTAAACTTAATTATATAGAAATACATACACTTAAAATAATATATAGATCAACATTTGTTCATACTAGCATGCAATAGTTCATAAAAATTAATTTTGAGTAGACTCATTTTTCCAGTTAGGAAATGGGTAAACCTCCCCTTTCTAAATTTTAATAACGATGCACTGTGTGCGTAAATTTCTAGCGGTAGTAGTTGTATAGTGGTAAAAGTTGTACCACCAAACGTAAAAAGTATTTTTTTTCTTTTTTTATATCCAAGCGTATACATGTAAATATGTATGTACATATATTTGTACAATAGGGAAAAACCCTTGTTAAGAGAAATTTTCAGCTCACCGACGCAGTTCATCAGGCGCCTGCTGACATCGGTCGGACAAACGTAAGTTGCTCTTTATTTGTTACTCTTTTTTTTCAATTTAATTACCTTGCTAGTTAAAAGGTAGAGCAAGGCGATCTCTCAGCGTACATACCTAGCTTTGCAGATATGTAATCTGGGTTAGGCCAGTAAATGGATTTATTATTGTGGTTGGTTTTAGCTTTTGCCTAAGAGATCACGTTGTTTTAATTTTCTTAATTTTCCTTTTTTCAAATACAAATATGCTTATATACAAATCTACAATTTTTAAAAATTGAATAAAATGTAAATTGTTACTGTTTCTAAGATAACAAACGAATTGTTAGGGTGGTCGAAAAAGAATGTAAAATGAATTACTAAAATATAGATTTTTTTGTGAGTAATTGAACATTTACAAGAAAGCATAATTAAGGTTAAGTACCAAAATGTATATATGTACATTTTAATTTAATTAATAAATGAATTTTGTGAACTTGTCAAGATGAGGAGATAGGTTTGTTTATTTCGTGGGATGATTCAGCCGTAGATCTGTGGAATTTGGTTGGGTTTGGCGATACTGGAAATATGTATCTCGCAATGGTTGGGTATGGAAGATAAAAGAAGCGGATCTATTGCTTCTCGGATTTAAATCTGGAGTTTCATTGACACTAATAGTCCTTCCGTTTATTTGCAATAATTGGTATTTTATTTTAGGGGAATGGTTTAAGTTTATCTTTTGGATGAAGAAATTTACATGTGCATGAAATTCTTTTATTGTACGGTCGAGCATTTGCGCAGGAGTAGCGAGCAAGAATACACCCCAATCCGACGACCTTAGAACCCGGCTAAAGCTAGCATGCACAGCTCGCCTACTCGCAAACTGGGGGATTGCATTGGTTCGAGATGGCTCCCAGGTAAGACTATATGACACAATCTGCATCAACGTAACATTCAATTGGTTGGCCTGACATAAAATAATGCAGCTTCATATCAGCCGTGCCTTTAAGGTATCGTAAAATTCTTTTTGCTGCTACTCTATGTTCGATATGCGGATGATTATTAACTTACTAACTGAATGCAAAATATCGGGCCGCGTAGATATTGCAAAATACATTAAGGCACCAACTATGGATTGAAATTCAGTTTTGTTTACTTTTTCGCAATTATCTTTATCGCAATGAACTTGAAAATTTGCATCTAATGGAGTTGATACAGCTTTGCAATCCTGCATTCCGTACTGTTTTAATAAATTTAATATATATTGCTTTTGACAAACTGTGATACTTCCGATATCAACTTCCTAGGAAAAATTTTAACGGACCGCCATCGACGACATCGAATTCATTTGCAATCTTTGCTTTTATGCAATTAACGTCTTTTGATTTGGAACAACCAATAATTAGGTCATCTACATAAACAGCTATTATGTTGAAATTACCATTTTCATTTTTAATATACACACAGGGCTCACTAGGACGTGGTTTAAAACGCATTTTCAGCAATACCGATTCGAGCTTGAAATTCCATTCGCGCCCGCTTTGCTTCAATCCATAAAAAGCTTTTTTCAACTGAATAACACGTTGAAATTCCATTCGCGCCCGCTTTGCTTCAATCCATACAAAGCTTTTTTCAACTGAATAACACGTTGAGGATATTGTTTATCAATAAAATGTTCTGGCTGCTGCATGTATACAGTGTCACGGAGATCACTATTAACCCATTTTCGGCCGCTGGTCGATTTTTCGACCACCAACTTTGGACATCTATATCTTTGAACTAATGTAATACTTTCGTGATCTGTTTGTATTGCTAGTTAATTCAGAACTTATTTAGTACTAAGAGTGCAAAAATTTTACCAAATTTTATCAAAACTAATTTAACTACAATTTTAGTATATGGATACGGTGACCATAATTTTTTTTTGAAAAAACAGAACTCTTTTTACTTAAGGCTTGGTATTGACTTCACGTGAAAATTTCGCTACCCGGCTATAAACTATTTGGGGTTACAATCTTAATATTTGGAATAAAAAAGTGTTTTTCATGGCGTAATCATCTCTTTGCAGTAAAAAATGTTTCCAACGTCGTAGAAACATTGAAATTTCAATCTCAAATAATTTCAACCTAAAGCATCAATTGAAAGTCATTTTTTTAAGTATATATTTCCTTTTGTGAATAGTATTTCTTGATGGTGAGAGACACTTCGTTGTTAATTTAAAACCTACCATAACCCGGTGGCCGTTTTGGCCGAAATGTACCATTTTTGGTACGATTTTTATTCCGGGTACGGAACTTTCAAATTTGGTACGTTTTTGCATTTTAACGTACTCAATTTTTGATTTCGCTGAAGCACTTGACCGCATTAAACATAAACTAAAATAATTTTAAAATATTTTGAAAGATTTTAAATTTTTCATAAAGTTTTGAAATTATTGAGCAAACTAACTTTACAGAGCTACGCATTACATTTGTTAAAAAAGGTTGCCGGCACAAAAAAGCAGAACAAAAACAGAACATTTGCTTAAAAACAGAACATTTCTGTTATAAACTTTATTTCAAATTTTTTTAAAAGAAAAAATATGGGCAAATCCGCCGTAGTGTTACATTTTTGGATACTCGGATGCTACACATGGGTTAATAAATTAAAGCCGGTAAAAAGCATATGGATATTTAGTTTGACGTATTCACTATCACCTCTGAGGATATGGATGGAAAAAATGTAGACAAAAAAATGTGAAAAACGTCGATTTTTCCGTTTTTTCAAGTGATACTTGTTTTTTTTTTTTTTTGGTATTTGTTCTATAAAATTTTGAGGCATTAATGTATCGCTTTGAAATTTGGCTGGGTGTAGTTTTTGAGACGGAGATTCTAAAAATGTAAGCGGGGTTAATGTGCTACTCCAATATTTAAAGTTATCATCAATGAAAGTAGCGATACTCTATTTTTGGCCTTTTTCAATATTTGTGAATTTGTGCTTATAAGTTTTTGAGGCAACAGAGTATTAAAATTTTGGTTATACGCGATGATAGCCTATTATACTGCAAAACTTTCGGTGGTTTTGAATTTGATGTGCTCTCTGCAGTTTTGAAGTTAGAGGCAGAAATGTCAAGGTACTTTGATGCGTAATTTTTTTCGGTAGCATGTTTTTTTGTTGACACAGCTACAGTGTTACTTTTATTACATGTTACTCTTTTGTAATTTGTTGTCCCACACTACAGTAGTATAAAACCAAATGCCTCATTTTGAAAGATTAACATAACGAAAGTTATTGAAATTTGTACAAGGGGCAAATATGGGAAATTTTCGAGATATATCAGAAACCGTAAAAAAATTTGGAAAAATATATCTAATTACTTCCAAACTAATTTTTATTCAAACGTTAGTGAAATGAAACACAAATTAAGTATAATAATTAAAAAAAAAACATGCAAGTATACATATCATCATTATTTCTCTGTAATAGCCTTAAAGTTAAAGCTTTCATAATGGTCCCTTTAGTGAAGAGACTTAAAGTTCTCTTCCAATTATGAAATTGATTTCAAAGTGATGGTCCATCAACCCAGTATAAAAATAAAACCAATTTTTTTTTATTTCAAAATCATTGCCGTAGTGAAGGTCTGCATAACGCTACTTGGAATTTTACATCCCCAGGCCACGGAAAAAGTGTGGCAGATGGTATAGGTGGCACCACTAAGGGATTATGCGATCGATTGGTAGCACAAGGATCTGATATTACTTCCGCTGAAGCCATGGTCAATGCCATTAATCGTAACTCGAAAATAAAAGCATTTCTAATACTTCACTCTGATATTGATAACATTGAATCCAATATTCCCTCTGCATTGAAGCCAATTCCAAACACCCAAAAAATTTTTCAAATAACATGGTCAAGTGAAAATATGGATAAAATATTTTTGAACCAACTGTCATGCTCCTATTGCATATCAGGTAGCTTTCATCACCAGCTCTCTTTAGAACCAGGGAGCTGGAGTTTTGGTAACTTAGCTACTATAAGAAAAATTGGCAAAAACATTAATAAAAAAGTTTATGCTAGTAAAAAGAAGAAATAATATTTATATTGTAGTAATGTTAAAAGTAGGTATTAAAAATACAGACGTAATTGCAGAATTCGTAGCAGCGTTTATTTTTATTTTTTTTTTATTTCGTTAATACTATACATTTTCGACTGTAGACAAAGCACTTTTTGAAAAAGTTGTCAACATTTTCCTTTATGCAAAATGTAATTTCATACAATATTTAAAATAAACATTCAAAAAGATATTGTGGTAGTCATTAAGTGTAAATAATAAAAGTATGTATTTATCTTACTTGTTACTTCAATATAATGTAGATTTTCGAATACATAACACATCGTTTTATTTTTCCACACTACTTTTACCCATGAAGTCGAAGCCACCTCGCTTCTACGTCTATTTGATACCCTTATTGTTTAGACAAGTTTTGTGGGTCCCTGGGTCCAAATATCGGAATACACCTCCGAAGAAGTAGAAATATCGATATGAGAACCATAGTACGTCAAAGCTCTCTTCAGTACCTTTCGTTTGATAGCCATATTGCAGGTAGAAAGATTTTTTACCCGGTTTCATATTTTTGAGGATATCTCGAAAACCTTGTTTCGGGTATCAAAAAAAGTTTATTACGTCACAGCCCTCTTCATTACCTTTCGTTTGATACCCATATTGCAGGTAGAAAGATTTTTTACCCGGTTTCATATTTTTGAGGATATCTCGAAAACCGGGTTTCGGGTATCAAAAAAAGTTTACCCAAATATACTTTACATAAATATCTACATGCTGCTAAACTTTTAACATAATCGGTAAAGAAGTGCTCAAATTAGCAAAAATATTTAACGGTTTTTCGGGTTTATCCGAAACCGGTTTTCGAATATCGACAATTTTTTCCCAAATCATTCTTCGTTTATTAGTCAGTAACTGGTAAAATTTCAAGATGATTGGTAGGAAACTGTTAAAATGAATGCATAACCAACTTGGCACTAAAAAATATTTGACGGTGTTTCGGCTATATATTTTTAACGATATCTCCAAAACCGGATGTCGGATATCAAAAAAATTTGGCCTAAATATAAGCTTCTTATATCTCCACACGCTGCTAAAATTTCAACAAAATAGGTGCAGTAGTGTTTAAATAAATGTATATTAAACACTGCGACTTGAATTTATATATATTATCTCCGATCTATTGACTATATCTTTTTGAGGCATTATGTAAGACGAATTACGCCGATAAATTTAAGCTCCTCTTTATCTACCAATATACCAGAAAAAAAGTTATTCTTGTGCTTCGATGTTTTAAAATTTTTTTTTTTTGGCAAAAATGTAACACTACGGCGGATTTGCCCATATCATATTTTGAGAGTAAAACAATTCCAATGTCAATTTTGCAATAACTCTAACATTTTAAAGCACGTAAACTTTGGTGGTCGAAAAATCGACCGCTGGCCAGAAGCTGGTAAGTTTGATATATGTATTAGTTTCAGGCAGTACATGTTTTATTGTTAACAGCAATGCAAGTAGAATCTGTCTGCTCTTCCTCACGTTATTTTGGGGTCTCCGGGTTGTACGACGCGAACTACTGATGCGGGTTGGCACCAGGTTCGGATTAAAGTATTCGCGTGCGAAGATGCTACAACTGTTGAACTGTACAAGGCAGCAGTTGGAAGACTGGGTGAAGTCTACTCAGGGGCAAGAATCGAGGTCGTCGACTGGAAGGACATCCCGGATCGGCCAAGGGCAAGGGCATGGTGTCAATCTGGTCGGGGATGCGGTAGGGCCTGATAGGCAGGTAATCTTCACCTTGAATAAGGAGGCACTCGAGCCCCTTAAAAGGTGCAATGGACGAGTGCAGTACGGTGCGGGTGAAAGCGCGATCCATGTATACCGTGGCGATGCACAGCGCGCTGCCATTCCAGCCACTCCGGAGGACTCGGAAATCGGGCATCGGAAGTGGAAGCGGAGGAGCCGATGCGGAAAGCATGTTATCTGCAATATCAAATTTCGGGGGTGGTGGGAACAACTTGGATGGAAGAAAGCCTGTCGGACGGGGAAGACCTCGACATCATGGAAAACAGCCTCCTCGACGAGGCAGACCTCGACGATACGCCGGTGGCAGGGAAGTCTGAGCTCTCTCATGTTGGTGGGGATTCAGATAAACCTGCATAAATCTAAGGCAGCCTGATCTGTTTTAAGCAGTTGTCTTTCTAAAGGCGACATAGACGTGGTCGTTATCCAAGAGCTCTGGGTCAATAGCTCAACGATCTGTGGATTGGGAACAAAGGGGTACAAGCTTATCCAAGCCAATGAGGAGGGCAAGGTCAAAAACTGTATTTTGGTCAAGTCTGAGCTGAACACCTTTCTCTTACCCAACTATTCAAATGGTGACGTTACAGCTGCCAATTTAACGGTCGACAGCACCAGCCTAACGATGACCCCCTGCGGGTTAGGGGTTTAGAATATGCCCGAGGTAGGCATACCGGTCGTAAGAGGCGACTAATATGCACATAGGTAATTGACGTGCTACTCGATGGTTAATCTACGGATATGATGCCTCTCACCTCTCATTACCCATCTTCTCCTTCCTCATGGATGGAGGGATGCTATGACCTAGAAGGTTCCACTGGTCATACCAAATCGCTACCACGACAGTCGGGCAGTACCGCAAGGGAGTACCGCAGCGTACCCTGGTCATATCCGGCCAAGGACTGTCAACTTCGGCATCACTCCCCAAAACCTTCGGGGAGTGTTTTGTTGTTAACAACAACAACAACAACAACAACAACATGGCGTCGGTCTACATGCCCTACGACGCCGAAGAATCTCCTCCACCAAAGGAGGTGAAAGAAATGGTGGAAAATTTCTGCACGGGTCATCTTATTATTGTAGCTGACGCTAATGCTCATCACGTCCAGTGGGGAAGCTCCGATTATAACGCTAGGCCCGAGTCTCTGTTTGACTACCCACTAAAAACGAACCTGGTGGTTTGTAAAGTGGGCAACTAAAATGTTCTTGGAAATAAAAGAGTTTAAAATTCGTTGAAGCAAATTTGTTTTCGCTGCAGAGATTTTTATTTAAATATGCTATACCATTAACGGCCAGCGGTCGATTTTTCGACCACTCCATATTAAGGAAATGGACGGACGGAATTTTTAAAAATTTATTTTTTTTCTTGATTAGGGCCCAATAAACGCTGTCTTAAAAGGAAAATAAAAAATTATGGTTATTTTTTGTAGCGGCCGAAAATGGGTTAAGGTAAGCTGTTGACACATCCATTCTTATGTTCACAAGCTAATGCCAACAACATACGAACTGTTGCGTACCTTACCATAGGTGAATATCTCATTATAGTTAACGCCGAATTGCTGGCTACAACCTTTCGCTACCAAACGAGACTTAAACTTGTTAATGGTTCCATCTGCATTTGGTTTAACAGTGTAAACCCATTTGCATCCGATGACTTTTTCTCCAGGTGGCAATTCAACCAACGACCAAGCCTTATTTTTAATTAACGCCGAATACTCCTTCTGCATTGAATTTTCCCATTGATCAGAATATTCAGAGCATTGTTTATCCCTCTATAGTTTGGCAACTTCTTTTCTTCTTCTTACGAATTTGAGTGGAAGGCACTGGCGGAGTGACTCCAAATGAAATTGAATGAAAGAATAGTATGAAGCCCAATAAGCCATTTTGCTTGATATCAATCTGAGACGCATTTGAGATGAAACCTTCAACGTCAATTCTCACTTTTTGAAAACTTAATAAGGTAAACTTTTTTGTTAAATGAGTATTAGCTTGAGGTATAATTAAATATAAAAATCATACCATAAATGTCCGGCAGTTTCTACCTTCACAGTTTTTAAACATACGACCCCCTCTACCATTCTCTAAAATAAATTTTGTCTAAATCGTGGTACATTATTGACCCTCATTATTTACCAAACGTTTGAGAAAATATTTTTCTGTGCTTATGGGGAATATGCTGTGCGTGTGTATTAGTGTGCTTTTTGCGAGTTGTATAAGGTATACAATGATTCAGAGGTCAATGCTCCACTTACCGTTTGGGGAATTTTTATATCATCTGTTTTCAACATATGAAGATTATTGCGATTTTTACGCGGGCGTCCACGTTTACCATTTCTAATAATTTTCGGCCTTCCACGCCTAGTAGGTTCGAATCGTATACCATTACTTGTTGTGCTATCAACTACTGCAGGATCTACGCCAGTGGCGTGCCTTCCATATAAGCCGAAAAGCCCGGCTTGCCTAGCTAATCCTCTATGAGCTACAATATGTTTCAAAAATGTATCGTAACAATTTCTTTAACGTTTACATTTGGTTTCACTAACTGCCAATAGCATAAACATGTAAATAAAGCTCTTCCTGCCATCTGGCGGCTGATAGCAAAACAATTGACATAAAATTTTTTCAGCGCATATGATGGCATCTCTTACTTGCTTACTTAAAATAGCCTTTAACCGCCTAGGCGATGATTGCCATCTCGCTTTTACTTATTGGCTTTTACCTGGCTTTCAAATCCCTTACTAAAATGTCTTTTTGAAGCTACAGTTTTTTTTAATTTAGAAGAAATTTTGTATGCAACTACGAAGCCAGCTTCGTGCTGTTGTTACTATAAGCTTTAAAGCCAAACTGGATATGTATATACATATCTACAATGTTAATGTGCAAAGAGCTCTATTCAAAAATTATTGGCGCATATTTTAAAGTAGAAAAAAAGAATTCAATAGTGGTGATAGCTGTAATATTTTTTTTTTTTTGCTAGGCATTATAAAATATAAAAAATATTTTTTAGGTTTCTTAGGTCCACTTGCACGACGCCGAGTTATCTTTTTAGCTCAGAGTTAATTTGACATTAACTCTGAGTTAAAAATATAAATTTTCGTTGTGCAAGTGAGCCTTGGCTTCTGGAATGTGTGTAAATGGGAAATAGTGCAAGTAAACCTTTTCCCTTGGATTGGAAAAGCTTAAAAAATCTGCAAAACAATAACTTGCCTATTGAAGAAACCTAAATGTTTAAGTTTTTCCCCGTGTGCAAAAGTCGATAAATATCTATCCTGAAATCTTCTTCTTCGTCTGAAATGTTCTTTGGCAGCAGTATGTGCTTTTGTTGGGGTTATAAGGACTGGGGCTTGCCTTGATTGAAACACGTAGGCACGCCACTGATCTACGCATACTTCAGGATCACCTTCATCTACTAAATTTTCAATATCAAACGTTATAAGTTCTCCTGAATCTTCCTTATTGATGACTACTTCTTCGATGAAAACAACATCTCGACTAACTATTATTTTTTTAGCTTCAGGATCGTATAGCCGGTATGCCTTAGATTGATCAGAATAACCCACCATCATCATTTCCCTACCTTTCGATTGAAATTTAGTCTTTTAACTTTTATCAAGGGCAACTACTTTTGAACCAAAAAAGTTGAATGTGATACACACGGTTTCTTACCAGTCCAAACTTCAAACGGGGTTGTATTCGTGAGTGCTTTTGTTACAGCTCTATTACGCAAATAAGCAGGGGTTGCCACTGCCTCTGCCCAAAAACATTCACTAGATCCGCTATGAATAAGCATACTACGTGCCATCTCTACGAGTGTTCTATTAGCACGTTCAGCCACACCGTTCTGCTGAGAAGTATAAGGAAGTGTCAATTAGCGCAATATACCATTTGCTTTTAGAAAGTTATCAAATTCTTGGTTTACGTATTCGCGGCCATTATCGCCACGCAGTACTTTAATTTTACGATTAGTTTGATTTTCCGCCATGGCAAGTACGTCCGCTTTGGTCTTCAGAAAATACACGCAAACAAATCGCGGCATATCATCTATAAAAGCGACAAAATAACACGACGCACCCAACGATTTAGTTCAGCGACGCTCAAAAGCTAGCACATGTGCGGAGAGTTTTATTGCTCTCACACCGATAAGCGCACACGTACAAGGCAAGCACTCTCTATGCACTGCGAGAAGAAGGTTCAGATGTATGTTTTGTAATCAGTTGTTTGACGACTGTTCAGCGAAACATCGCAAATATATGTATGTAAATAACATAAAATAAATTAAATAACATAAAATAAAATAATATAGAGACTATAGTCACTGAATTACCATTCCAATGTTGTAAAATTTTGCACATATGTGCTTTCTAATACATAACAACAAATTTTCGTATAGATATATACATGGATACATATTCCGATAAATAAATCTTAAAATAAAATAAAATAACATAAAATAAAATAAAATGAATTAAATAAATTCAAATAAAAAATAAAATAAAATAAAATGAAACGAAATGCAATGCAGGAATCCAGCGTTATATTTATACCACAAGCGTCATGAGTACCTGGTCTTTTTTTTAAGAAAATTTTTGGTACTATTTATTCATACATTTTTCATAGTACATATCACTATTACTATAATATTATCGTTTACAAAAATTTGGATATATAACTAAACCGTGCTTAACTGATTTGAAAAAATGTAGTTGGCTAATTTTTTCGGGTGTACGAGAGAGTTCTCTCATATTCTAACACAAGCGCAAAATATCATTGTATGCGTGTGAGCATCACTGATTTAGTTTTTATTGGGCCACACACATCTGAGTGAATAACCGCACATAACTCTTCCGCCCGATTTTCGGATGCCCGCGGAAATTTTTTCACACTCAGTTTACCTTTTGCACACTTTATACAACTATTTTGTCCACACGCTGATGCGGATTTACTTTTAGTCCATGCACTAATCTTTTATCGGCCATTTCTGCCAAACTGTCAAAATTAAGGTGACCAAATCGATTATGCCAATCAACCATATTATTTTTCTCACAATTAATACTGAAACATTTCTTTTCAACAGCATTAAACACATTTAGTCCACAGTTCACTTTAGCTGTCATCACAACTACACCATTACAGTTTTTACAACTTTCTCTTTATCAAAATTCACGAATAGTCCATGATTTAACATTTTACCAACCGACAAAAAATTGTTTTTTAAAGACGGAACATACAACACTTTTTGCAACAGTATTTTACATTGTCCACTTACGAGTTGCACTACACCAATTCCTTTGGCTTCTATAAAACAGTCAGCTGCAAGAGCAATTTTCTCACTACATTCTTCAAATGATGTAAACATACATAGCTCTACCACAACATAGATGGCTCGTTGCACCACTATAAACTACCCAACAGTCTTTATTTAAAATACGCGACCACGCACTAGCAAGTGTATAAAACGACGACTCTTGATTTTTTTGACTGCATCTTTTTAGCTTTTCGACATTTGACTGCGATATGTCCGCGGCGACCACAATTATAACATTTAATATTACTATGTTTATTATTTCCGACATTATTACGATTTTTAGCATCACCGACATTGTTATTTTTCTTATCTGCAGAAACACGAGCGACAAACGCCTGCTCCGACTTACCACTATGACTCTCCGCACCCTCTTCTTGTCTTCTTTCACCTTCCTCCAACAATTTTATTTTCAGTACATTTAACGGCGGCAGTGTATCACGAGTTTCTATTGCTACTACAAAATTATCATACGATTTTGGCAAACTAGAAAGCAAGATTATTGATAAAACTTCTTCCGGAACAGTTACACCAATTTCTGTAAGTTGTTCCCACGTGGCATAAAACTTATCAATGTGCTCCCTAATATTTGTTTCTCCCGACTTACGGATATATAAAAGCTTCTTAAATAAAGTAACTTTTCTTGCCGGCCCTTGAGGTTGGAATATATCCTTGAGTTTATTCCAAGCCTCAACCGAAGATTTACAATGTTTGACGTGATTCAACTGGGACGATTTTATGCTCAGCATTATACTAGCAAGCGCCTTTTCGTCCTTCGTGTCATATGCAGCAGATTCCGCTGATGTTGCATTATCAGCCTTTATAAATTTTCCGCAAACAATAGGCCATAATTCCATATGAATTAACACACTTTTCATATGAACGGCCCACGAAGAATAATTCGACCCATCGAACTTATCAATGGAATATAATCCCGAGCTACTCATATTCGATTTACTTTTTATTACGATTTAAACGATTTATGTTAGCGAATACAGGACCATAACCTATTAGAAGTCGCGAGGATTCACCGTGGAATAAAAGAGAATTTGAGTATAAAAGTTCTTTATTCAACAAAACGAAAAACTGTAATAAGAATTATTCAAAGAATTAATTTTTCATGTCAATCAAATATTTACAGAATTTACAAATGTGTATATGTTGAGTGGCTAGTGTTCATGAACAAGTGTATTTGGTACAGTATTTTTCAACAATAATAACATTTTTCATGTTATTTTTTAATTTAAATATTTATTTTATTCCATCTTCTTTATTTTATTTTATTTTATTTTATCTTTTTTATTTTTTTTTGTTTCAGAAAATTTTGTTTGAAGCGCTCATTTTATATCAATAACGAATGCAATTTAACTGTTGTTTGTTTTTGACACTTCGTTTTCGCTTCAACAGCCGATAATTGTCAAAGAGAATACCGATTGGCGAATGGCGAACGATAAGCAACCCGATTGCCAACACCATAACAGCTGGCTCTTACGTAGAGAAGGCAACACCATAGCAGCTGACTCTGATTATTCTCTTCGTTACGTAATGTTATGGATACACAAACGAAGATTATCTGCAATAAATCTTCATTAATCAGTTCCAAATTTTACCCTGACACAAACAAAATTGAAGATTAACAATCCACCATCTCGGCGCCACCTAGTTTGGTTGTATTTCTGGCGGTTTGGAGTTAGATGTCGCTGAAAATTTTGTAGTTTTTGGCGACATCTAGTGCCCAGTAGCGCTGAAATCGTAATTTTTGTAGTATTTCTTGCTATTTTTGCTTATTTATCGGTTACAGTATCGGTCAAATCGTAATTTCGGTTCCTGAAATCTGCTCAAATCTTCTTAATTTTTGGAAGTTTATAATGAAGATTATGCTCCCAAAAAACTGAGTTAATTCGGAATTTGCGCTAATGTATCAGCCCTATACTAGTCAGCTGTGTTTGTTATTGCACCATATCTTTACCATATCCCTATCTCTCTCGTATAGGAGGAACCACGCCCCCTTTTTCGTTATCCCCAGTTTTTTTGGAGGTGGTTGATCTTATATAACTCCTCACAAAATTTGAGTGGTCTAACCTAAATACTTCCCGAGATATGGAGTATGAAGTATTTCATTCGTATGGGAGGTGCCACACCCCCTTTTTCGTTAACTCGATTGTTTTGGGAGGTGTTAGGGATCGATCACATATAAACCTTCACCAAATTTCAGTGGTCTAACATCAATACATAGGGCAGTGGCGCAGCCAGGGGGTGGTTTTAGGGGTTTAAACCAGCCCTGAGATATAAAACTGTATATGTGAAAACTAGTTTTCATGACATTTACTGTAATTTTTTCAGATTTTTATATTAAAGTCTAGAGGTCTATCATCGCTAGTTTAGATTTTACAGACTTAACCTCCAATTTGGTATAAAAACGACAAATCATAGTTGAAAAACACCATTTACATGGACATATTTTTGTAAGAGATTGAATTCCCTACAAAGGCTACCTAGACTGAAATTTTCGCAGAATTCCCGATTTTGGTTTGAAAATTTGCGAAACATGAAAAAATCAACATCGAATAAAACTAAATACATATTCTTAAGGAAAATTGTATGCTGAATCCGAATTCGACCTCAGAATTTAAAACGGGCCAGAGGTTCGGCCCTAGTCCAATGTTATTTTGTGAAGGTTAGCGAAGAATTGCGACCTGTTAGGCTGCTTCTGATCACGGATTAGGATTTAGCTCGCGAAAATACATGAAAATTAATGTATTGAGGTCACAGATCCGTCAACTTTTTGTTTTTTTTTATTGTGGCTGCGCAATTTGAAGACTGTAGAACTACACCACCGTAGGGAAATCCTATATTAAGCAAAAATATATTTGAACGTATATGAGAAATGTATATTTTTTTTGTTATAATATTGATCATATAATGATAATTAATCATGTAGAATATCAATAAACACAATTTAGTAAAAAAATTGGATCAAAAACACAAAAAAAAAAGACGGAAATATGATTTTTTTTTTATTTAATACTAAATTTCCTTTAAGAATCTGTAGCTATCTTTGTTGTACATGGATATTTGCATTTTTGACAATTTTTGAAAGAAAAAATGGGAAATCGAAAAACATGCTAATTTTTCAAGCTAGAATACTAGAAAACGGCTAGTCTGAGAAAATTTTGGTCAATGCAAATTTTGTAGGGAATTCGATTTTCTTCAAAAATATGTTCAGGTAAATGGTGTTTTACAACAACGGTTTGTCGTTATTATACGAAATATGAGATAAAGTCTGTAAAATCTAAAGTAGCGATGATACACCTCTAGACTTTAATTTAAAAATCTAAAAAAATTACAGTAATTTTTTTTCACCTTTCTTAAAAAGAAAATCAATATAAGTTAAAAAAAAAACAAAATTTCGAATTTTGGCCCAGTGTAATTTATATGTGTATAATTATCTTTTTTAAATGCTTTCTTTACGCTACTCCTGACTGGCGCTATAAAATAATTTTGTAAGTAGTTGTGCTAGGAAAATATTAAAAAGAAAAAAAACATAAAAACCACCCCTAATATTTTCTTCTGGTTGCGCCCCTGTTGCAGGGATATGGGCTATGAAATGTTTCCTTCGTATGGGAGGTGCCACGCCCCTTTTGTCGTTATCCCCATTTTTTTTGGAGGTGATAGGGATCGATCTCATCTAACCTCTTACCAAATTTTAGTGGTCTAACCTAAATACTTCCAGAGATATGGACTATGAAGTATTTCATTCGTATGGGAGGTGCCACGCCCCCCTTTTTCGTTATCCCCAGTTTTTCTGTTCCATACAAAGTAGTTAGCTTTTCAAACAGTACTCAGTACAGTATGTAGTCAACTTAAAATGCATTTGTGGTTAACCTAATTCCCGACTGGGATGCTACAAGCTGTTAATACCAATAACAAATCGTACGCACGATTAACATTGGGTAATGCAGATGTTATTCTGAGTCCAACCAGCAAAGCTATCGCATGGCAAATTTAGTTGACAAGAAAAAAAACAGGAAAAGTTCTGGGAAGAATCGTTGTAGCCTTAAAGTACAATGTTTGAAATTAAAAATATATCTTTTTGGTCCATTTTTTTGTAATTGTAATAAAAACTGCTGCGACAGAAGAAAGATGTGTAGAGGGTGCGCACTTATGTATATATGTTTGTACCTGTATTATTTTCTTTTGTTATTTTTTTTTTTGTGTTTAAAAAACACCAAAAATATGTATGTATAATTATTTTTACTTTGTCCAGAAATGCTCAGCGGCTGAAGTCATCTACGTTCATATATTTTTTCTAAATGTTCAGGTTCACGCCTATTTGGATCTGGCAAGCCTACTGTAAGTGGTGGTATATTTGAAATTTGTTGCCATTTTAGAACATATATAATAACCATAATTTTACGCCCCTGGTGCGTTTCTAACTTGTTTTTTTTTTTTTAATAAATTATAATATTTTATTATTTTTGACCAGGAAATGAGAACGAAGAATATGAACGTATAAGAGTGATACATAAAGACCACGAATCTTTAATATCATTTTGCTTAAACAACAATTCTTCTGGGATGATCGCTTTAGCTAGCCCTCGTGAAATTCAAGAACTAGATATTACAATGCTATTAGAATCCCCCAACTGGTATGAAGACGAATGTGACTACGATGTTTTATCCAAGGAAGCAGATCCCATGTCTACTGGGTTCTTAGTCATTCAAACCCAAGAACAGTAAGTAAATATCAATACGATTATTTTTTTCTCATTAAGTTTTTTACGGCGTTTTACATTATAACTGAGGAGTGATTAAACAAAAGGCAGTACAGTGCACTCGCCATAATATGAACAATTTAAAACCAGGCCAGTTCATATTTGCAAGATTGTTCATATTTTCGAAAGGCTATAAAATTGAAGAAAACATTCCATAAGGTAAGTGGCTATAATTACGTGGTAGTACCTTATTCCGTGGTATTTTGATTTTTTCGGCCAAATAAGGATTTGAAAGTTAATCTAATAAAACTAAAAATGTAGTCATGAGCATTTATCTTTAAGAAATATAAATAGACATAATTTTTTTTTTCTAGCCTATATTTATTTAATAATACACGATCTAAAGATGATACTTTGGATAAAAAGCATTTTGTATGAAAGTAGCTTAAGTAAAATGCTAAGGAGTCCAATGAAAATTGTTAAGGCTATAAAAAATCATCCTTATGCTTTTATTTAATTTTTCTTACAATTATATATTCAGTGAACATTTATTAACTATTTTTTATAACCTCCAAATAAAATTAAACAATTTCTTCTACTCTAAATTTAATAATTCTGACCCACGGAATTAGGTACACCATTCGTTTTTCAATGTACGTAATTGCGTGGGTACCACGGAATTAGGGTATTTTAATACTTTTTATTTTCTTTATTCTAATAAACTTTTTATAAGAAAACCTAACGCAATAAGTAATTTTATCACTAAATAAAGCCCCAAAGAAGATCCTGACGTAATTCCGTGGTATATTTTTTTTTACCTATTCTTCAATATTTGAGCCGGAAATATCTGTGGCGCGCAATATTTTAACGAAATATTGATGTTATTGAATTTTTGCAAATTCGTTATTTCCTAATAAAAAATAAAAAAATAATTAAGCATTTAACTTCTTTATCATTATTTGGAATTCATATTTATAATAAAAAATATAAATTATAATAAAAATCTCGAATTAGCGTTCAAATCGATACCACGGATTTATGTACCACGTATTTTGTACATGTTCCTTATTGCGTGGCATACGACGCATTTACATTACTTACAGCAGCTAGACGCAAACCACGGTCTTTCTGTCGTGCCAATCAAAAATATATTTTTTACATAAGTAAGTATTTGTTTTTGAAACGAATTTTTTTGAAAGTAAGTAATTAAATTTGCGCTCTATTTGTATCTTATTAAATAAAAAAAAAAAAAAAAACAGAAAAAAAATATATTGAATGAAAATAAAAATAAAAACAGACAAAAAAAACAGAAAAAAATATAAAAAAAAACAAAAAAAAACAAAAAACAAAAAAAAAATATATTGAAAGAAATTCTTATTTATTATTGAACTAACTTTTTTAATTTTATTTTAAAGCTTAAAGCATATTTTTAATTTATTTGTTATGTGTTAATGAAACCAAAAAAAGTATTACTGAATTAAATTTGTTTATTTATTTTAAAGCTTCATGTTAATGAAGTTATTTTTATTTTATTGCTGATTCATTTTCAAAGCCTTCTGAAATTTAAGAAAAAGATTTACTTTTAATAAAAAAAAAACAAAAAAATACAAAAAAAGAAATTATTAAAATAAAAATAAAACACAAAGAATAGAAAACAAAAATGTGTAGCAATGAAATATGCGTGTTTGCTTTATACCACGGAATTAGGGACAATTTCCCACGGAATTAGGTACATCATGCATTTTTTTGCCACGGAATTAGGGACATCTAAGTTAGTCACTAATTTTAATTATTACAAATATATTATTAGTTATTTTCAAATGTTGACAATTGAAAATAAAAGAAAATTGATCAATTAAATAGGAACAATACGATTTTCCAGGTTTCACTTTTTTGTTTCATCGTAGGAGGAGCAAAAAGTCAGAAAAATCCTTAATACCACGTAATAATAGCCACTTACCTTATAGCTAGTTTTACGACATCCAATTCTCCTTAAAAACAACAAAAGAAACGTATTTTGTTCATTTCTTTCATGACACAAAGAAAAAACATAAAATACAAAAATGAAGTATTAAATTAAAACATGAACCAGAAGTTCTTATTTTAGAGTACTCAATGGAACGAAAGAGTGGTCATATTTTGGGGTGTTCATATTTTGTATTTCCATTTTCCAAAATAATTCAGATGTCGCAACGAACCGTGACGGGTTAGGTGCTTAGAATATGCCCGAGGTAGGCATACCGGTCGTAAGAGGCGACTAATATGCACATAAATAATGACGTGCTAACTCGATAGTTGATCTACGGATATCATGCCTCTCACCTCTCATTACCCATATTCTCCTTCTTACGGATGGAGGGATGACATGACCTAGAAGGTTCCACCGGTCATACCATATTGCTACCACGACGGTCGGGCAGTACTGCAAGGCCTATCAAATTTGGCCATACTTCCCAAAACCTTCGGGTAGTGTTTTTGCTATTACAACAACAACAACAACAACAACAACAAGTCAAATAAAATAGCTAACCTTAATTGGCCTCATCATTATATTTAGTTTTTTCTAGTTAGCTCACACGGCTTTGCCAAATGACGTTAAGCAACACCAACAGCTCTGTCAGAATCGGGAAGGACCTCTCTGAGCCATTTCAAACCAAACAATGTTGTTGTTGTTAACAGCAAAAACACTCCCCGAAGATTTTGGGAAGTGATGCAAAAATTGACAGTCTTGGGCGGATATGAACCCGGTACGCTGCGGTACTCCCTTGCGGTACTGCCCGACTGTCGTGGTAGCGATTTGGTATGACCAGTGGAACGTTCTAGGTCATGTCATCCCTGCATCCGTGAGGGAGGAGAAGATGGGTAATGAGAGGTGAGAGGCATCATATCCGTACATCAACCATCGAGTTAGCACGACATTACCTATGTGCATATTAGTCGCCTCTTACGACCGGTATGCCTACCTCGGGCATATTCTAAACCCCTAACCCGCACGGTTCAAACATGGCGAGTCCCTTTCCTGCGATTTCTTCAACCTGATGCTGCAGAAGATAACACTACCCGACAGCAAAAAATATCCTCGACATTTGATGCATGATTCCTATGTAGAATTTTATGCTGATTCCAAATATGTATGTAAACATTTGATTCAAAAGTAGAACAGTTTTCGAGATATTTTGAGGATGACTAATCTGTCAATATCTCCGCCACTGTTATCTCCATTTTTATGATTTTTCATTTCGTTATATCAAAAATTATTAAAATTGACGTTAAACTGATTGAGTTATGATTAACCAAAATTAATTTTTTTTTTTAATTTTTATACTTTTTCGGTTTTTGTTTTTACGAAATATTAAATATCCTCCAGCTTTGACATTTTGTGTTCTTAGCCTATTTCTCTGTGAATATTTTGACACTTTCCTGATTATAATCGGTAGAAAAATTTCAACGTTATAAGAGATTTAGTGAAAGGGCCTTTTTTTCGAAATCTTGTATTTATTCTAACTAGAGTTTGCCCAGTGCACAGTGGGCTAGGAAGGGGTCAAAAACGGCCAAAAGTCTCTGTTGGAATTTTTTTTCGTGTTATTAGCCAAAATACATATATAATAACTAAGGCAACTGTTCCTTAAATATTATAGCAATTGCTTGATTATTAAGGTCACAATTTCAATCTGATTAAGAGCGTTGGTTTTAAAACTTTCAGGTGGGGTGTATATTGAAACTGAATTTTTTATTGCCTAAAATAGAAAATATTTAACGTTTCTCTTCTTTTTCTTATTAACACTGTTCATTACGATAAAAAATAGTAAAAAGCGATTTAAAGAAGTCCCTATTTATAAATTTTAGAATATTTTATTGATTAAAATGTTCATTTTTTATGAGGCGTGCTCCATCTCGTTTGCTTGTACTCCTACGTACCACCTCCTATCACAAACGCTTAACATAAAATATATTCTACATTTAATATACTTTACGATGATCTTGCTCATTTTTGCTCGTTTTTGTTCTTTTTTTAATTCTTGTCTTAGCAATTTCGAGCCGATTCAAATTCACATTCATTATTTCCTTGAAGTACATTATTGCCGTGGGTTTGTCGAAAATTGATGGTCAACTTTAAGTTTACCGAATTGCAGTAATAACACAGTGCAACATCCATTTTACACTTTTGAAGCGACCTAGTAGATGTTGTTCATCTGGTCGAGTTATACACGAAGCGCCCTTTAAAAAGTTTGTAACACCCCCAAAATCTGATTTTAAGGCCAAAAACCCGTTTTTTCAGCTTCTTCTTAAAAAAAAATTCATCAAAAATCCAATTTTCAACCGATTTCAAAATTCTCAACGGTTTTGGGTAGAAAATTGTTGACACGTTCGATATATATACAGTGTTTATTCATTTGAAAAAAAAGTATGATATGTTTTTTAAGCCAGAAGTTGGAATTTTTGGAAATTTCATCCGGTTTTCAGGTTTTGACGCCATTTTTTTGGCACTAATTGACAATGAATGAACCTTATTGGGCCTGTGTCATCGAGAGGCATTCATTACTTAATTATACCAGTTTTATTTTTTTGGAAAGGACTTCAAGTTTTCAAGATATGCAGCCTAAACCAAAATCTAATATTTTGGTCCCAAGCGCTCTACAGGAGTACTGTGTTCAATAATGCGGGTCGATTTCAAAATTACTACTTAAAATAGCCTTTAACCGCCTAAGCGATTTTGGCCGTCCAACATGTTACGCCAGTCGGTTCTTTGTTGAGCCAACTGGCGCTAATTAGAGACACCGCGTGCTCGCAGGTCTGCCTCTACTTGGTCCTGCCATGTTGTTGTTGTTGTTAACAATGCATTGCCCTGTCTAGAGTGTATGATCATTCCGAAGATCTTCATCAAGCTCTTCTAAGGGGAGTCCAAGGAAACGTGCAGTTTCAACAGGGTTTGTCCAGAGGGACAGAGGGGTTAGAAGAGTAGGTTCAAATGAACAATTGAAGAGATGTAGAGTATCATGGGGGGTCCTACCACATGCAGGGCATGTGTTTGAGATTGTGTCATTAAGTCTGGACAAGTAGGAGTTTAACCTTACACTATATCCAGACCTAAGCTGTGCCAGGGTAACTCTTGTCTCCCTTGGTAAGGTGCGTTCTTCTTCAGCAATATCCGGTGGAGGACTGTTCAGAACGGGGTTCACAGGTAGAGATCCGACAAAAGTATCTACCGACTCGGTGTGGATGTCGGTTAGAGCCCGCTTATGATTCTGCAGATCAAACGGCAAGGTAATATGATGCCGGATCTCATCATAATGTTTACGGAGATGTTTCCTTATGTCTCTCGGGGGCGGATCTATGTCCAAAAGATGACGGTTTGGATGTGCTGGCTTGTGGCAGTTCAGAAGGAATTGCTTGCTCAGCATTTCCGCATGCTCTTTTACATTGAGCAGTTTTGCCTCCTGATGGAGGTGAGACTCGGAAGACATGAGGAGACATCCCGTAGCAGTTCTGATGGCAGTATTTTGGCAGACTTGTAACTTCGTCCAGTTGGTGTTATGTACATTAGGCGACCATATGGGTGCAGCATAGTCAAAGACTGGTCGGCCAATGGCCTTATATGTAGTCAACAACGTTTCTTTGTCTTTTCCCCAAGTACTGCCGGCAAGTGACTTGAGGATCTTGTTGCGACCACGTACCTTTGAGACCATTGCAGACACATGACCAGCAAATGAGAAAGTATTATCCAATGTCATCCCTAATAACTTTGGGTGGCTGACAGTTGGTAGCTTAGTGCCGTCAACGAAAATGTCTAATTCATTTCTCACCTGGTGCGTCCACGTCGTAAAAAGCGTCGCCGTTGATTTAGTCGGAGATATCGTCAGATCTCGCTCTGTGAAAAACCTGGAAAGGTCGCAGAGGTAACCGTTGATTTTATTACAGAGTTCATCAGTATAGGGGCCCTTCCCCGTCGCCATTATTGTACAGTCGTCAGCATAAGAAACGACGGAGACACCCTCTGGTGGTGGGGGCATCTTCGATAGATAGAAATTAAACAGTGTCGGGGATAGGACACCACCCTGTGGCACCCCCTGTCTAATTCGTCTTGGTTTTGATGTTGCGTTTCTAAAGTTGACCGACGCCTGCCGCCCATTCAAGTAATTAGCGGTCCATCTCTTTAACCCATCAGGTATTTGTGTTTCTAATAGATCTTGTATGAGAGTGGCATGGTTGACTGTGTCAAAAGCTTTCGACAAGTCAAGTGCCACTAACACAGTCCTGTGATTTGGTTGGTTTTGATTTAGACCGCTATTTATTTGCGTTGTAATGGCATTGAGTGCGGTGGTGGTGCTGTGCAGCTTACGGAAGCCATGTTGATGATTAGCCAGGTGCAGATTTGCGGTGTAATACGGGAGCAAAATGGACTCTAGCGTCTTCACTACCGGCGACAAAAGTGATATAGGGCGATATGAATCGCCTATGTTTGCCGGCTTTCTAGGTTTTAATAATGGAACCACTCTCGCCTTTTTCCATATTTCAGGAATGACGAAAGTGTTCAGTGAAAGATTGAATAGAGCCGCTAAGTATTTGTGTCCCTCCTGGCCTAGATGTTTCAGCATCTTCATGGCAATGCCGTCGGGGCCGATGGATTTTGAGGGCTTAGCCTGTCTGATGGCTTCCTTGACCTCTGAGGCAGTGATGACAATGGGCGTGTTTTGGTTTTTGTATTTACGCGCCTGTCGCATGGTTCTACGTTTAGCTCTATCGGGTGGGGAATGTAGTACAAATTGTCTACAGAAGGAGTTCGCACATCCCCTAGGGTCCTTCTTCACCCTGTCACCGAAAGTAATATCTACTTTATCCTTGTGTTGTGTTGGATTAGATAGAGCTTTGACCGTAGTCCATAATTTGCCAACACCGTCAGAGAGGTTGCATTGCTCTAGGTGTTGTTTCCATTTGGCCAGTTTGTGTTTATCGACCAACCTACGAATTTCCGCGTTGAGATCCCTTATACGGGGGTCTGCGGGATTGAGACTTCGCACTTCATCTCTTTCTCTAGCCATGGCCGCTGCCTCCGCGGGGAAATTTGGTCTTATTCGAGATATTCGACCCGCAGGAATGAAGCGTCTAGAGGCCAAGTCAATGATGTTGCGGAAGTCTCGTTCGCCTTTGCGTACGTCCGTAGGAATGGATAGAGCAGCCAAGGATTCGTCCGTATATGTCTGAAAACTGTCCCAGTCCGCCTTGGTAAAGTTGATGTATGTACCATGCTCAGGTGTTATAAAGTCCGTCGGTCGTTCGATGGTAATGTCTATTGGGAGATGGTCAGACGCCAACGTGAGTATGGGTCGCCAATTGGTGTTGTTCAATAGTCTTGCACTTACGATAGAAATATCTGGCGAACTATAGCAGTTACCCGATACTCTCGTAGGGGCGTCTCCGTTCAATGTACAGAAAGCCGTATCATCTATTTGTTCTGCGAGTACATGCCCCCTACTGTCTGCTGGCAAGTTTGAGTGCCACATATCGTGGTGCGCATTGAAGTCGCCCAGGATCACGCGGTTATCTCCTCGTAATAGCAAGCTAATGTCGGGGTGATAACCGGTGGGGCAACTTGAGACAGGGGGTATGTAGATGTTTATAATTTGCAGATCGACATCTCCTGTACGGATGGTAATACCTTGGCTTTCTAAGATATCATCCGTTCCTTCGATGTCGGTATCAAATAGATGATACTGTACAGAGTTGTGCGTTATGAACGCTAGACCACCTCCCAGACCTCCTGTTACTCTATGACGGTCCTTCCGGTGAATGTTATATCCACCATAGGTAATGAGGTCCGACCTTGGACTGAGCTTGGTTTCTTGGATTGCGGCAAGTTTTATGTCATATTGCGTCATCAAGTTGGTTATCTCTGCGATCTTACCAGTTAATCCGTTACAGTTGTGCTGTAAGATTTGGAAGTGCGCCGGTGGGGTCGATGTCGAGTTAACCAAAGGCGTGAGAGACGGATGTGTTCGCCCAGATGTTGGTAGGCGAAGACCAAGGCTGTGCCTCAGCCTAGTTAGCTGTGGACCTGGTGTAACCGGGTTGGCTGGCGTCGTAGGCTGAGGCGTGTTACAGCATGGTGCAATGAACGCATCCGTCCAAAGATTCCTGTTCGCGAGCCCAGAGCATAGATGCACGTGGCATTGGCCTAAGCAGTTATTGCATTTGACCGATGACGCGAGCGTGTATAATCTTTGCCGACAAACAGTACACGTCGAGACAGGTGCAAGAAGATGTTGATCCTGACTCACGTGTAAACGGGAGGGGGGGTGTAACGAAACAGACAGAGACTGATGCTCGGAGTTGCTCATGTCTAAACTGCTCCGGTGGGAGCAAGAGTGTTGAGCTGCTGCGCGTGATGTTGACGCCATAAGGCACGAGCAACAGTCTGGAATTTGTGTGGCGGGTATAGCAGAAATGCTGCTAGTCGTTAAGACATTATTATTATTAGTATTGCTACTAGAAGGTGGCGGTAGGGGTGCGCTTGAACGGCGCTTACCGCGGGACGCCCGACGGCGCAAACAGCAAGGGGCCACGAAAGTACTAAAGAAAGTACGGGGTCTGTGGATGTTAGGGTTAAGCCCTGAACATCCAGATTTATGGAGCCATCTCTTACACGAGAAGCATTGCACAGAATGCGACCGTTTAACATATATTTTTTTGCAACAGACACTGCATATCCATTCTTTTGGTCCGGGGTTCGGCTCAACGCCCGCCCGTAACAAAAGAATATCTTGCAGCCCTGCTGCAAGGGGGGAAGATGATAGTTTCGGAATGGGACAAAATATACTAAACAGGGTTACATTGAAAGTGACAGTCCTTGGCCGAGGTAAAACCCCGGGTGGTTCCACTGCGCAGAGATCCATGGCGATGTCCTGGGTTTTCTCCTCTGAGAAGTGACTGTACATAGGGAACCTTGGTCCTGCCATCGAAGTGGTTGTCTCCCTCTTCCTCTACTTCCACCGGCGGGTGCCGATAAAAATACCTTCTGGGCCGGAGCGTCTTCGCTCATTCGCACCTCGTGTCCTATCCAGCGGAGCCGCTGGGTTTTAATTCGCTGAACTATGTCCACGTCTGCGTAAAGCTCATACAGCATCATCTTCTTCTGTACTCGCCGTCGCCAACTTTTAGGGGTTCATAAATCTTTCGAAGAATTTTTCTCTCGAATACTCCCAGAGCCGCCTCATCAGATTGTCAGTGTCCATGCTTCTGCACCATATAGCAGGACGGGTACGATAAGTGACTTATAGAATGTTGTTTTTGTTCGTCGAGAGAGGACTTTACTTCTAAATTGTATACTCAGCCCAAAGTAGCATTTGTTTGCAAGAGTTATCCTTCTATGGATTTCCAGGCTTACATTGTTGTTGGTAGTAATGCTGCTTCCCAGGTATACAAAGTCCCTTACTATCGCGAAATTATGACCGCCAACAGTGGCGTGGTTGCCAAGGCGCGAATGCGCTGACTCTTTGCTTGATGCCAGCAGTTACTTCGTTTTACCTTCGTTCACCACCAAACCCATTTTTCCGCTTCCTTTTCTAATTTGGAGTACGCAGAAGTTACGGCGCGGTTGTTAAGGCCAATGATGTAGATGTCGTCGGCATACGCCAACAGTTGTCTTGTAATATATTGTTCCAGCGCGGTTAAGTTCTGCAGCTTGTATTATTTTCTCCAGCATCAAATTAAAGAAATCGCACGATAGGGGGTCGCCCTGCCTGAAACCTCGTTTAGTTTGGAACGGCTCGGAGAGGTCCTTCCCAAGTCTGACCGAGCTGGTGGTGTTGTTCAGGGTCATTTTGCACAGCCGTATAAGTTTGGCTGGGAAACCAAAATCAGACATAGCGGCATATAGGCAACTCCTTTTCGTGCTGTCGAAGGCGGGTTTAAAATCCACAATGAGATGGTGTGTGTCGATCCTTTTATCACGGGTTTTTTCCAAGATTTGGCGTATTGAAAAATCTGGTCGATGGTAGATTTACCAGGTCTGAAGCCACACTGATAAGGTCCAATCAGTCGGTTTACGTCAGGCTTCAGCCTTTCGCACAATACGCTTCATAGGACCTTGTATGCGATACTCAAAAGGCTGATTCCACGATAGTTGTCGCAGTTTGCGGGATCACCCATCTTATGGATTGGGCAGAGAACACTTAGATTCCAATCTTCAGGCATGCGTTCATCCGACCATATTCTGCACAAGAGCTGGTGCATGCACCTTACCAGCTCCGCGCCGCCGCATTTAAATAGCTCAGCGGGCAGGCCATCGGCACCCGCCGCTTTATTGTTTTTTAGCCGTGATATAGCTACTCGCACCTCGTTATATTCGGGTTGTGGAACTTCGATTCCATCGTCTTCGATTGTGGGGTCGGGTTCGTCCTCTTCTCTGAATTGTTGCTCCGTTCCTCCGTTTAGAAGGGCAGAGAAGTAATCCCTCCATATCCTTAGTACTCTCTGACCATCTGCCACCAGATCGCCGTTGTCATTTTTGCAGGAGTTTGCCCCGGGGTTAAAACCTTGCGTCTTCGATTGTGGGGTCGGGTTCGTCCTCTTCTCTGAATTGTTGCTCCGTTCCTCCGTTTAGAAGGGCAGAGAAGTGATCTCTCCATAACCTTAGTACTCTCTGACCATCTGCCACCAGATCGCCGTTGTCATTTTTGCAGGAGTTTGCCCCGGGGTTAAAACCTTCCGCCATTCGTCGTATTCTTTGATACAATTTTCGGGCGCTGCTTCTGCTGGCTAGCATTTCAAGCTCGATTTCAAAATTGCCCAAGTGAAAAAGAAAATCGTATTTAAGGGTTCAAAATAAGTTACTTTACCGAAGGAAGCATACCTCTAAACCCAATTCTGATGTCCCAACTTTTTACTTTTGTCCTTGAGCGCAAAAGTTTGGAAAATCCTTAGTTGCCCCATTTAGAATACCCGAATCGTGCTCAAATGTATGACCGACCCCCACTAACTTTTAAGGGCTGATGGACCCATGACAGTGGCACACCCCCTAAACCACCACCTGGGGGGTTCCCCATACAAACATTTAAAAAAATAACCATTTTTGGCACTTTTTATGAAAAAATCAGTGAAATGGCTATGTTTTTTAAAGTTCTAAAAAAAGATAGTCACTTAGCTGATTTTATCACGTAAAGTGCCAAAAATTGTGATTTTTTGATTTTTTTGTATGGGGACCAAAGGTGGGGTCTTAGGGGGTGCGCCACTGGTATGGGTGGGTCAGCCTTAAAAAGTTAGTGGGGGTCGGTCATACATTTTAAGAAGATTGGGGCACTCTAAATTTGTAAATATAGGATTTTTCAAACTTTGGCGCTCAAAGTCAAAAGTACAAAGTCGGGACATCAGAATTGGTTTTAGAGGTATACTTCCTTCGGCAAAGTATCTTATTTTGATCCCTAAAACACGATTTTCCTTGTCACTTTGGTGAATTTCAAATCGACCCACACAATTGAACACAGTACCCCTGTAGGGTATAATTAAGTAGTGAATGCCTTTCGATGACACATGCCCAATAAGGTTCATTCATTCATCAAAAAATGGCTTCAAAACCGGAAAAACCGAAAAAAAATTTCAAAAAATTCAAATTCTCGCTTGTAAAACATGCCATAACCTTTTCAAATAAACAAAAGCCTATACATATTTCGAAAGTGTCAACAATTCTCTGCCCAAAACCATTGCGAAATTCAAAATCGGTTGAAAGCTTGATTTTTAATGATTTTTTTTTCAACGAAAACTTTGAAAAAACGGTTTTTTGGCCTTAAAACCAGATTTTGGGGGTGTTACAAATCTTTTGAAGGGTGTTTCGTGTATAACTCGACCAGATGAACAATCTCTACTAGGTCGCTTCAAAAGAGTATTCCAATTTTTCCTTTTTGTCGCACTGTGTAATTAAATTAATATCAAGTATACATTTCATTGAACTCTGCTTTTTAAGCATATTTATTTAAATATTCGAATAAGGAAGAAAATCAGGAAGAAATGGACATTTCTATTTCAAACTTTAAGCATGTTTGATAATGTTTTACTCTCAGAGGAATAAAACATCACAGATAATCTTTTTTTTATAGGAAAACATTTTTTTAACTCAAACTTTAAATAAAACTCACTTAAAACTAAAAATTATAGATTTTAAAAACAAAAAAGCTACAAACAAAAAAAATTCTTAACTCAAAATTAAAAAAAAATTATAATCAAAAAATTAAAAATTAAAATAATATTAATAAAAAAAATTGCAAAAAAAAAATTTTTAATACAAAATTTTAGAAAATTAAAACCAAAAAATGAAAATTCTAAAGTTAGCAGTTTGCAAGCTATTTCGATAAGATTTTGAATTATGGCGCTTTTGACCCCTTCCTGGCCCACTGTGCAGTGGTTGAAATTCAACCACAAAACCTTATTTTATTTCTCTACCTTATTGAAGTTCAGTTTCCTTATCTATCAGTTTCCTTAACTATCACTTTTTTTTTGCTATTTCTTAAATTTTCCTTACTTTTCCTTATTTTTTATATTTTCCGTTTCTATACATTCCTCTTTTTTTGCCTTTTTCTCCCTCTTTACTCCGTTCAGTAATAAAGTTTCAATGTTTATAACTATTTATTTTAGGGCGTTTTTATTCGTCTTTCTTTCCTTTCCTTTTCTCTTCTTTCCTTTCCTTTGGTTTTATTTGCTTTCCTTTGCTTTTCTTTCCTTTCCTTTCATCTCCTGTCCTTTCCTTTCCCGCCCTTTCCTTTCCTTCCCTTTCCTTCCTTTTTTTTCCTTTCCTTTCCTTTTCTATCTTTTCATTTCATTTTATTATTTTTTTCTTTCCTTCCTTTTCTTTTTTTCTTGTCTTTTCCTTTCTTTTTCATTATTGTACAATTCACGAAAAATTACACGATTTTATTTGCACTTGCATGTGCTTAGCGAACTTTATTACTATGATAAACCGGATGTAATTACAAGAAAAACAAATGTACGTATCAAAACAAACAACAGAAAATGTCAATACAGTGACTAAAGAAAACAAGAAAAACTAAGATATACAATAAATGAATAAGATCAGCAGCATTGCATTTGATGGTAGCGATATCGTAAACATACTCCCCAGGTTGAAGCTATTAATGGGATTCAACTACTCGTCAACAAATAATGGACATATCTTATATATAGATCTCCGGTACTCTCCAGTCTGAGTTTTGACGTCTACCACTCGCGCCAAACCATCGCTTGTGGCAGGCTTGGATCCTTCAATATCACCACATCATCTACCTTAATGTTGGCCAATAATTTCTGCCATTTGGGTCTTTTACGAAGTTGCGTCACGTAATCGGCTGACCATTTTCGCCAAAAATCGTTCACGATTGTTTGCATATAACGCCATCTGTTCAGCGTTGACACCGTGCTGCCTGGATCAAGAATAGACTTGATTGGGCGCATTATTAAAAAATGTGCTGGCGTTAATGGATCATTGTCGCCTTCGAACCGTAGACAAAGTGGTCTTGAGTTTGCACAGGCCTCAATCTGACATAAAACCGTGGAGAGCTCTTCGAAGATAGACGAACTGGTCCCCATGACCCTTCTAAGATGAAATTTTACCGTCTTTACTCCAGCTTCCCATAATCCTCCAAAGTTTGGGGCGTAAGGGGGCGAGAAGTGCCATTCTATGCCCAAATTGGAAGCTTCATCGGTAATTGCATTCTGATAATCCTGAGTGCTGTGTAGATTAAAAATGTTGCGTAGAACTTGATTAGCCCCAACAAAGTTTAGACCATTATCGCTAAATATGCTGCGGCACAACCCACGCCGTGCCACGAACCTACGTAGAGTTGCAATGAAAGCTTCCGTTGACAGCTCAGTTACAGCTTCGAGCTGAAGGGCCTTTGTAGCTGGGCAAACAAATACTGCAATATACGCCTTATGTGTTTTGGCACCGCTTCCCTTCCATGTCCTAATGGTCACCGGTCCGCAGTAATCAACACCGGTATTAACGAAAGGCATGCTGGGTTGCACTCGCTGTCGAGGAAGTTGTCCCATAAGTTGCTGATACGGAGCTCCCTTGTACCTCATGCATACAGGGCAGCTGTACACGCAACGACGAACGGCTCTAGAACAACCGATGATGTGGTAAGCTAATGAGACTAAAACAACTGTTTGTCGAACACCGGAATGAAGATTACGTTTATGAACCGCTTCGATGAGTAACCTACTGAAGTGGTGCTTACTATTCAAAATGGACGGGTGGGGTTGCTCGTATGGAATGTTTACCGAAGTCAGCCGGTTGTTAATGCGAACTATACCCTTCTCGTCTATGTATGCATTTAAACAGCAAAATGCTCCTCGCTTCGGAATTTGCCTACCGCTAGTTGGTTGATTGATCTCTCCCTTGAACATAGATTGCTGCGCAAGACGTATTAGTGTAAGTCTCGCCTCATTTAATTCATTTGCAGTGAGAAATCCATTACCCGTTTTACCTTTGCAAAGAAACATTCTTTTAATTCTGGCTATAGAGCGCACTAATCGGGAAAAATTAGAAAAACTTGAAGTCGGGCTGCTGTGATATTTGATTTGTACTTGACTCAATCACAGAAGCTTCGTCATTGGATACGTTATGCGGAATTTCCCTCCCTTTCACAATTGGCTGGTGTAAAAAATCAGCACTACGCCACAAGGGTGTAAGATTTGGCAAATTTTTTGGCATTATTCCTCTCGTAGTATAGTCTGCAGGATTAACCGCCGTAGGAACATAGCTCCAATTCGTAGCAGGTAGTAGACTAACGATTTTTGAGAGACGATTATCGACCAAATACATTTCGTTGCCGGGGGTACCCTTTTATCCAGTACAAAACTGCTGTAGAATCAGTCCATCCGAATAATTGCATATCGTTATGTTTTATAGAGCGGCTGACCTTATCGACAAGCTGTGCTGCTAAAAGTGCTGCACATAACTCCAGTCGGGGAATACTTAACTCTGGCTTAGAAGGCGCAACCCGAGTTTTACTTGCAATGAGCGAAACATTTATTTTGTTATCTGAATCTTGTATTCGTAAGTATACCACTGCACCATAAGCCAGTTTCGATGAGTCTGCAAACACGTGTAGCTCGGCCCTTGAATTGTCAACCAATTGTGTCAATCTTCGTACAGACAGCTCGGATATACTTTCAGCCCCATCCGGAAAGGTATTATATTCGTCTAACAATGGTTGTGGTATAGGCTCGTCCCAACCAATACCGGTTGACCACACCTTTTTGGAAATATTACCATCGGGGATAACCACCTCAGAGGATCGAATATTTTATCGATTATTGACAGCAAGTCCCTTTTAGAACCGTTTATGCCGATATCGGTAAGTTGTATTCGGAAACGAAAAACGTCTGATTGTGGCTGCCACCACATGCCTAGGGTTTTGATAGCACCTTTTCCTCCAATAATTTGAGATTCGCCAGTTTCTCAGTCGGATTGCGGAATATTTTTAATACACTCTTGATTATTTGACGACCATTTACGTAGCTTCATTCCCGCTGATGAAAGTAAACTATTAAGATTGTTCGATACGCTTTTTGCAGCTTCTATAGTGCTAATGAGACTAAAACAACTGTGAACATTTTTCATTTCATTTATTCAGGGTTTTACAATTAGTACAATAAGATACTGAAATGGATAAATTTTCGCGTTGTTAAGCGCTATTTGTTTTAAAGTTCTTGTTGCTAAGAACGAAGCCGGCGTTGTACCGTACGTTACGGTATTAAGCTTGTATATTGATGGGCTCAACTCTTCAGAATCTCGCCAATATATTTTTTGGAAATCAGAATCGCTGCCATTTATTAAAATTTGTTTATACATTTGTGATATATCGGCAGTGACAGCAAACTGAAAAGTTCTGAAGCGCACTAGGATGGTGAACAAATCGTTTTGGATTACTGGACCTACCATAAGACACTCGTTCAGTGACAATCCATTTCGAGGCTTCGCTGAGGCGTCATCGAAATAGGGATCTACTAAATTTAGCTTTCTGAAGAATTCTATACTAGCTTCTGTTACTCTTACCTGTGGCAATTCATCGGTGAGTGCTGGCACTACATATGCAGTTGCTGTAATATCATTTGCTGCTGAGATGTTCAATACAACTTTTCCTCGAGTTGTCATGCATTTTTTGGGTTGACCGATTCCACTTATTGATACTTTTGCGTTCGTTCGTGTTAGGTTTAACCGCTGAGTACATGATTCAGTTATCAGCGTCGACTGCGAGCCAGAATCCAACAATGCGCGGCATGGCTGCAGTGAGCCTTGACCATCACTTACCATTACAATAGCTGTCGGCAGAATAGTGATTTTTTTATATTTCGCCACAGGTACATACTCAGTGGCATTTATCGATAACACATTAGCTGATGATTTAGTTTCGTGTAGCAGCTTGCTTCTACACAATCGGCAATTAGAGAACTTGCACTCTGTTAGATTGTGTTTAGCGCGCAGGCAATTGGGACATATGCCGTGTGTACTTACAAATTCATTTCTAGAAGGTATTGACAATTCTTTAAACAGCGAGCATTGATAGAGTGCGTGATTTTGTTTGCATTTCGGCCACGAGGGAAATGAAGCTGCGAGAGTACGACTCTTTGCACCTTTGAATGGCGCCAGCTTTTGCTCTAGGGCTATCTTCGAATTTCTCCTTTTCAGCTATACGTTCGCTTAGGAATGTGAGAAATTGTTGAAATGTTGGCTCCTCAATTTTTTTGGTTTCGCGGGCCCAAGCTAACTTAGAGGCTTCGTCCACTTTTTTCAACATGTGGTATAGTGACACCTTTGACCATGACAGCACAGGTTGCTTTAAGACTTGTAATGCATTATAATTTTCGTTTGTCGCAAAGTAAAATTGTTTGAGAGAGTCGAGGCTCCCCGTTTTAATTGGCGGGTGTTCGAATAACTTACGTAGATGGGCATCAGCAATGAGAGACGTTTTGTTGTATCGCTCACATAATAGCGCCCATGCCGTTTCGAAGTTGACATCACTGGGTGACAGATGCTTAATTATCGACAATGCTTCACCCTTCAGTCGGCCTTGTAGATATTCCATTTTTTCAATGCCAGCTAAATCCTTGCGAGATTTTATAATTGCGGCGAATAAATCCCTAAAACGAACCCAATCATCGAACACGCCCGTGAATTCGGGAATGGATAGTTCTGGTAAAGTATTCTTCATAATGCTTCGACTAGGAGTGATTTCCTTTTGTATCGATGTCGTTGACAATTTTTCCAGTATGGAATTGAGAGCAGTTTGGTTATTAGCAATACTTTCCAGAGCGGCTCCTATGCTTGTGTTGTTCATTTCATCATGTTGGAAGGGAAGACCGATCGAGGGCGCTGCTTCGTCGAGAAGGCTGAACATTTTTGCTTTGACTTTGAAGCTATTGGTTTCAAATTCATCACGGACATTTAATTCGTCTTCAAACTTATCATTGGCAACAGACTGTTCAATTGATGTTTGCACCATATCAAATTGCTTGATAATGTCGTCTATCTTTGCATAACGCACTTTGATATCGGCAATTGTGCACTCGGGCTTTTGTATATAATTCTCTATACGGGTAATTTGAGCCTTAATCGAGGCTCTTTGACGCATTAATGAATCCATGGATCCGGCTCGTTTGGACCAATTATGTACGATTCACGAAAAATTACACGATTTTATTTGCACTTGCATGTGCTTGGCTGAATATCAAGTTGAAATATAAACTGTTCACTCAATATATAAGAAGTTTAAACAAACAAAAAATTACAGTTTCCGAGATATTAATTTTTGAAAAAAGTCATAAATTTTTACTAAATACTAAAAAAAATTGTCTTTTTTTAACTATATGCTAATAGGCATTTAGCCAAGTTGAAATATAAACTGTTCACTCAATATATAAGAAGTTTAAACAAACAAAAAATTACAGTTTCCGAGATATTCATTTTTGAAAAAAGTCATAAATTTTTACTAAATACTAAAAAATATAGTCTTTTTTTAACTATATGCTATTGTTTATGAATTTCTGTTGAAGTAAATTAAAAACGACAAAGATAATATGGGTGGAAAAAATGTTTAATATTCAAAAATTCATATCTCGAAAACAACGAATTTTGGCTAATAGGCGTTTAGCCAAGTTGAAATATAAACTGTTGACTCAATATAGAAAAAATTTCAAAACAAAAAAAATAACTTTTTTTGAAATATTAATTTTTGAAAAAAGTCATAAATTTTTACTAAATACTGAAAAAAAAAAATTTTTAAACTATATAATATTTTTTATAAATTTATATAAAAGTAATAGTAATAACGAACATTTAAAAAAAAATTAGGAGAATCGGTTAATTTTTGACAAAGTTATTGTGAGTTGAATTAATGGGCTAAAAAAATGTTCATTGCATTTTAACGATTTCAACGGCTGATAAATCCTGAAAAAAATTTTTTTAAGCAAAAAAAAAGAAACGTGTTTTTTTATTTTGACCAAAGAACAACATATTAAAATTTCATCGAAATCAAAAATCATGTCCAGCGTGGACCGGTTGTCTTCAAATGGAATGAGCCTACTGTTTCTTTCAATGTTTATATTTTTTCGTGGTATGGCTTGCCACTGTTTTGAATTTTTATACCCAGTGTACTAGTACTAGTACAAGGGTATATTAATTTTGTTCACATAACGGTTGTATGTAACGGCACAAAATAATCGAGATAGATATAGAGTTCCATATATGAAAGTTCTTAGGATTTAAAGAGGAGTTGTTCAAGGCATGGCCGCCCGTCTGTCCGTCCGTCCGTCCGTGTACACGATAACTTGAGTAAAAATTGAGATATTTGCATGAAATTTTGTACACAGGTTACTTTCTGGCCAAGGTAGGTTGCTATTGAAAATGGGCGAAATCGGATGATAACCACGCCCCCGAAAATTTCGAAAATCACACAAATTGACTTATCTCGGCAGCTGAAATGGCTAAAATGATATAATTTTATAGGTGAATCCCCCTGGTCATTCTCTTATGATTTTTCCATAAATTTCTTATAGTGAGCGTGGCACCGCCCACTTTTAAGGGAGGCGTTTTTGAAAATTTGACTGGTCGTAACTTTTAAACTGATTACGATAGAACGATGGAATTCGGCACAAAGCATACTAGTATCGTTGGGAGTATACCTGATGAAACTGGATAAAATCGCCCTCAACCACGCCCACTTTCGATATCGAAAATTTCGAAAATCACACAAATTGCCATATCTCGGCAGCTGAAATGGCTAAAATGATATAATTTTATAGGTGAATCCCCCTGGTCATTCTCTTATGATTTTTTCATACATTTTTGATAGTGGGCGTGGCACCGCCCACTTTTAAGGGAAGCGTTTTTGAAAATTTGACTGGTCGTAACTCTTAAACAGATTAGGATAGAACGATGGAATTTGGCACAAAGCATACTAGTATCGTTGGAGTGTGGTTACTAAGTGACCTTGCTCAATCCCGACTCTTGCGTCCTCGTTCGTGCACTCTGGGCAACGGGAGCTACCTAGGCTCGGGGCAGAAAGAGAGGGAGCGCCGGTGGGGCCACTCTGACATACTTGGTTTAAGGGCTCACCGAGGTTTTTGCGTAGCGTCTGTTCACCATGAGGTGCGGCTGCAAGCGGGCGTCTGTCTTGAAGCAAGCGGCTCGCTATATAAATGTGTAAATATTTTCCAAACCCCCGAAACGGGTTGTGCGCTGGGTTTGGGACCCGCCACGTAAAAAACTTAATTCCAATGAAAAAATATACAAAGCCTCGGATGAGAACCCCCTTTAATGTTGACGACCCGGCAAAACGAATAAGGCATAACGATTTGGATATTAGGGCATGTACCGGGAATGTCCGGACCCTTTCAAGGGACGGTACCGCTGCCCGACTGGTTGATGTCCTCGTAGGCGCAAAGGCTGACATCACCGCCCTGCAGGAAATGCGATGGACGGGGCAAGGAAAGACGACCATCGGTCCTTGTGACGTATACTACAGTGGCCAGACACGCGGCAAAGCGCGTGGTGTAGGATTCGTGGTGGGAAAGAGACTTCGCCGCCAAGTATTAGCGTTCACTCCTGTGAACGAGCGTCTCGCTGCGATCCGCATCAAGGCGAGGTTTTTCAACATAACATTTATCTGCGCCTATGCGCCGACTGAGGAGACGGACGACGCAGAGAAGGACTCCTTCTACGATAAACTTGAACAGACTTATGATCGCTGCCCACAGCATGATATCAAAATCGTGCTCGGCGACTTTAATGCCAAGGTGGGCAAGGAAGGAGTCTTTGGTCCCACAGTTGGAAAATTCAGTCTCCACGATATAACATCCCCCAACGGCACCAGGTTGATTGACTTCGCCGCTGCTCGCAATATGGTCATCAGTAGTATCAGGTTCCAGCATAAGCGAATACACCAAGCCACATGGCTGTCCCCTGATCAAAGAACTAGAAACCAGATTGATCATGTCTTGATTGACGGCAGACATAGCTCCACCGTTCTGGACGTGCGTACACTGCGTGGTCCCAATATTGACTCTGACCATTATCTTGTCGCAGCCAAGATACGCACACGCCTCTGTGCAACGAAGAAAGTGCGCACAGTAACGGAAGGAAAGTTTGACGTCGAGAAGCTGCGCATGACACAGACAGCTGATAATTTCACAACTCGACTCTCAAACCTGCTAGCAGAGGGCAATCCTCGACCTAACGATGTAACCGAGCAATGGAAGCATATCTCTCACTCATTGCGTACCGCCGCTGAGGCCACTATAGGGTTCCAGCGAGCCCGCAAGAACAACTGGTACGATGAGGAATGCAAAACTGCCTCGAAAAAAAAGGACGCTGCCTACAAGGAGACGTTGCGAACGGGCGCAACCCGCAGTGTATGGCAACAATATCGTGAGGCAAAGAAGGAAGAGAGACGCCTTTTCAGAAAAAAGAAAAGTGAGGCCGAAAGGCGTGAGTGTGAGGAGCTTGAGATGCTGGCTGGCAGGAATGATGCCCGAAAATTCTATGAAAAGATCCGGCGGATGACGGAAGGTTTTAAGACCGGGGCAAGCTCCTGTAAGGACAATAATGGCGACCTGGTAACCGACGTACAAAGTGTACTTAAATTATGGAGGGAGCACTTCTCCTCACTGCTAAATTGCGAGGGAGACGTCGAACCCGATACCCCAATCCCTGACGATGGAAAAGTCGTCCCACCACCTGACTATGATGAAGTGAGGATAGCTATATCCCGGCTCAAAAACAACAAAGCGCCTGGAAAAGACGGACTACCCGCCGAGCTGTTCAAACGCGGAGGCGAAGAGCTGGTAAAAAGCATGCATCAGCTCTTATGCAGAATATGGTCAGACGAATGCATGCCACCGGATTGGAATTTAAGTGTGCTTTGCCTAATCCACAAGAAAGGCGATCCCGCTAACCGCACCAACTACCGCGGCATTAGTCTTCTTAATATCGCATATAAGGTTCTTTCTAGCGTGTTGTGTGAAAGGCTGAAGCCCATCGTAGACAAACTGATTGGACCTTATCAGTGTGGCTTTAGACCTGGTAAGTCTACCATCGACCAGATTTTCACGATACGCCAAATCCTGGAGAAGACCCATGATAAGAGAATCGACACTCACCATCTCTTTGTCGATTTTAAAGCCGCTTTTGACAGCGTAAAAAGGAGTTGCCTGTATGCCGCCATGTCTGAATTTGACTTCCCTGCAAAGATTATACGGCTTTGTCAAATGACGTTGAGCAATACCAACAGCTCCGTCAGAATCGGGAAGGACCTCTCTGAGCCATTTGAAACCAAACGAGGCTTCAGACAGGGCGACTCCCTTTCGTGCGATTTCTTCAATCTGATGCTGGAGAAGATAATTCGAGCAGCAGAGCTAAACCGCAATGGTACAATCTTTTACAAGAGCGTGCAATTGCTGGCGTATGCCGATGATATTGATATCATTGGCCTTAACAACCGCGCCGTAAGCGCTGCCTTCTCTGGACTGGATAAGGAAGCGAAAAAAGTGGGTCTTGCCGTGAACGAGGACAAGACGAAGTATTTGCTGTCATCAAAGAAAGAATCGGCGCACCTGCGCCTTGGCAGCCATGTCACTGTTGATAGTTACAAATTTGAAACTGTGAGGGACTTCGTCTATTTGGGAACCAGTATCAACACCGAAAATAATATCAGTCTAGAAATCCAGCGGAGAATCACTCTTGCCAACAAGTGCTACTTTGGACTGAGTAGGCAATTGAGAAATAAAGTCCTCTCTCGAAGAACAAAGATCACGCTCTATAAGTCTCTCATCATACCTGTCCTGATGTATGGCTCAGATTCATGGACAATGTCAAGAGAAGATGAGATGGCCCTTGGAGTATTTGAGAGAAAAGTTCTCCGGAAGATTTATGGTCCTTCCCGTGATGCCAATGGCGAGTATAGAAGGAAATTTAACGATGAGCTGTACGAGCTCTACGCAGATCTGACCATAGTCCAGCGAATTAAAGCCCAAAGACTCCGCTGGCTGGGCCATGTTATGCGAATGGACAAAGAAGCTCCAGCACAGAAGGTTTTCCTATCGTCGCCTGAATTCGGCAGCAGAGGAAGGGGGAGGCCTCGACTGAGATGGAAACAACAGGTGGAGGATGACTTGAACTCCCTTGGGGTTTCCAATTGGCGTCCGTTATCGCTAAAAAGGAATGACTGGCGTGCTTTGATACGAAACGGCCAAAATCGCTTAGGCGGTTAAGCCCCAATAAATGATGATGATGATGATACTAGTATCGTTGGGAATATACCTGATAAAAGTGGATAAAATCGCCCTTCAACCACGCCCACTTTCGATATCGAAAATTTCGAAAATCACACAAATTGACTTATCTCGGCAGCTGAAATGGCTAATATGATATAATTTTATAGGTGAATCCCCTTGGTCATTCTCTTATCATTTTTCCATAAATTTTTTATAGGGGGCGTGGCACCGCCCACTTTTAAGGAAGGCATTTTTGAAAATTTGACTGGTCGTAACTCTTCAACAGATTACGATAGAACGATGGAATTTGGTACAAAGCATACTAGTATCGTTGGGAGTATACCTGATGAAAGTGGATAAAATCGCCCTTTAACCACGCCCACTTTCGATATCGAAAATTTCGAAAATCACACAAATTGACTTATCTCGGCAGCTGAAATGGCTAAAATGATATAATTTTATAGGTGAATCCCCTTGGTCATTCTCTTATGATTTTTCCATAAATTTTTTATAGGGGCGTGGCACCGCCCACTTTTAAGGAAGGCAATTTTGAAAATTTGACTGGTCGTTACTTTTAAACTGATTACGATAGAACGATGGAATTTGGCAAAAAGCATACTAGTATCGTTGGGAGTATACCTGATGAAAATGGATAAAATCGCCTTTCAACCATGCCCACTTTCGAAAATCACATAAATTGACTTAACTCGCTAACGGAAATGGGTAAAATTATATAATTTTATAGGTGAATCCCCATGGTCATTATATAATGATTTTTTGATAAATTTTCTAAAGTGAGCGTGGCCCCGCCCACTTTTAAGGGAGGCATTTTTATACCCAGCGTACTAGTAAAGGGGTATTATAATTTTGTCCACATAACTTAGTACAGTACCAACGCAAAATAATCAAGATCCATGTATGAAAGTTCTTAGGTTGAAAAGAGGAGTCTATTCAGGCATGTCCGCCCGTCTGTCCGTCCGTCTTTGTACACGATAACTTGAGTAAAAATAAAGATATTTGCATGAAATTTTATATACAGGTTACTTTTTGGCCAAGGTAGGTTGCTATTGAAAATGGGCGAAATCGGATGATAACCACGCCCCCTTTTTCGATATCGAAAATTTCGAAAATCATACAAATTAACATACCTTGAGTAAAAATTGAGGAATTTGCATCAAATTTGGTATACAGATTACTTTATGGCCAAGGTAGCTTGCTAGAGAAAATGGGCGAAATCGGATTATAACCACGTCCCTTTTGTCGGTATCGAAAATTTCGAAAATACTGGTCATAAGCTTTAAACTGATTACGGTAGAATCGTGAAATTCGGCACAAGGTATACTAGAGTTATAGGAAGTATACCTGTTGAAATTAAACGAAATGGCTTCCCCATCACGTCCACTTTCAATATGAAAAATTTCGAAAATCACATAAATTGACATAATTCGGTAAGGTAAATAACTAAAATAGTATAATTATAGTATAAGTACCTGGGTGACCGAGCTTGCTCGGTTCTATCAATTTAGCGCTAAATTTACTTACCCAAAATGATCCCAAAATAATCCAAAAATAATCCTAAAATGATCCCAAAAAGACCCTTAAATGTTCCCAAAATGATCCGAAATTGAACCCAAAACGACCCAAAAATGATCCGAAAATGAACCTAAAATTATTCCAAATTGGTCCAAAAATAATTCCCAAATTACCCCAAAAATACCCTTAAATGCACACTAAACGATCCAAAAAATACACCAAAATGATCCCAAATATATCCTAAAATAATCCCAAAACCACCCCAAAAAGACCATCAAATGTTCCCAAAGTAACCCAAAAATTATCCCAAAATGATACAAAAATTATCCAAAAATTGCTCCAAAATGAACCGAAAATTACCCAAAATTGTACCAAATTAATCCGAAATTGAACCCAAAATGATCTCAACCAAGCCCCAAAATTATCCCAAAGTGAAGTTCTCAAAATAATCCTAAAATATCCAAATATGATCCCAAAATACAAAATACAATTACAATACGGTAAAATGGTAACCCTGGGTGGCAACCCTATTTGAAAATATTTTAGCTGGTATGTCGGCGATAATACCTTTACTTTTATACCCAAAACTACCCAAAAATGATCCCAAAATTACCCTAAAAAGATCCCAAATTGGTCCAAAAATAATTCACAAATTACCCCAAAAACATTCTTAAATGTACCCTAAACGATTCGAAAATTACCACAAAATTATCCAAAAATGATCCCAAAATAATCCTTGAATAGTCCCTCAGATGTTCCCAAAATAACCCAAAAATTATCCCAAATGATGACGTGGCAACCCCCAAATTGATAGTCTTAGAATCAATCATACTATCTACATACCAAATTTCATCCTAATTGGTCAAGCGGTTCTCGAGATAGTACCGGATATAGAAATATATTGTGGTAAGGTGGCAACCCTACTTGAAAATATTTTACTTGGTATCTCGCCGAAAATACCTTTCATATGATACCCATATTGGCATATCTTGCTCCATAATTAAAAAAAAGGGATAGGTGGCAACCCTGTAAACCGCCCCAAGTGGCAACCCCAAAGTGGGTAGCCTTAAAATCGATCATACTATCACCATGCCAAATTTCAGCCAATTCGGTAAAGCGATTCTCGAGATAGTACCGGATATACAAATATATTGTGGTAAGGTGGCAACCCTAGGTGGCAACTCTACTTGAAAGTATTTTATTTGGTATCTCGCCGAAAATACCTTTCATATGATACCCATATTGGCATATCTTGCTCCATAATTAAAAAAAAATGGGGTAGGTGGCAACCCTGTAAACCGCCCCAAGTGGCAACCCTAAAGTGGGTAGTCTTAGAATCCATCATACTATCTTTGTGCCAAATTTCATCCCAATCGGTCAAGCGGTTCTCGAGATAGTCCGAACATACAAATATACAAGATTAACTCGTTTAAAGATATTAGATTTGGTAGTTAAATTTGTAAGGAATTGTCTACTATTAACGAGTCTTAAAAGATGAGTTAATTTTGTTAAGTGAGCCACCTATAATTTTTTCGACGGCCATGTATTTTATTGAAAGTGGGTAGTATGGCTCAGAACGATTAAACAAAAATACGTATACAATTTTTCAAAATTCGAATTATTTTGAAAGTTATATCCATCAACAGTTTTCGAAATTCCTCACTTTTTGATGATTTTCTCACGATTGGTCAAACCGATTTTGCTATTTTTTTAATATTTATATAAAAGATGGTATCTTCTACAAAAGGACATTTCCAATTTTTGCAAAAACATTTTTTTTTGCAAACTTTATTCGCAATTTTTAACTTCTCCATCGTGGCTAGATGGCGCTTTTGTATGATGTTGTTGGGCATTGCATTAGTAACTATTAGCAAAAAAAAAATTGTTTGGCATTTTAAGGGAGCGGAAGTTATTTACATCAAAAAGTAAGGAATTTTAAAAAGTGGTGATAGCTATAACTTTGAAAATAATTTGAATTTCGAAAAACTGTCCCAAACGTATTTTTTTCAATTTAAAACTTTGTCACAAATTGGGCGTAAGTATATTAGAAGTAAGAAATGTATTCAACTATAAGTAATATTTTGAGGGCACACGAACAATGTACATATATGTTATACCGTAGCATAAATAAATATTAATTTTTTAAACTAACTAATAAATTTATTGAGTTCGCTTTTCCATATACTGGGTATTTAATGTTCGGCTTACCCGAACTTAGACTTCTTTACTTGCTAATTTACATGTCAAGTTGGTCGACCAGGTGCAGTCAAGAGTGTAAGTGTTAGATTATGTTTTAATATTTGTTGATTTGTTTATAATGTGTACTTATGTTAAATGTTTCAGTTCCTGATGATGACTTCAAACTGAGGTCGAAATATCGACAAAATAAAATACAACTAAATATTGTATGATAGGAAAAATAAAACAATTGTTTTAATTCAATATTAGACCAATATTTGAGTGGCCTAGAGCTCAACAAATTATCTAATTTTTTGTATAATATTGTCAGCGAAACCTGAACGATGGTGAAAATTTCAAAACCCCAGCTCAATGGGAAGTTAGGTCATAATCCAAAGCAAAATCTCTGGAAATGAAACTTTTCAAATATCTCTACCCGTGCGCCACGTATCGGAATAATTTTCTTGTTATATTGCGTGGGGCCAGAAAACTAAACGACGATGACTATTTCAAGATTCTACCTCGACGGGAAGTTCGTTGAAAAACAAATTAATCGACACCGATTTTTTTTGAACATTTGGAAATTGATTAAGTAATACACACGCTAAATATCAGCTAAATCGGTCCATAATTAGGATTTTCAGTTTTTATTATCCCGAACTCAGCTCCACCTAGCGGAATTTTTTTTAGGAAAATATTTCTTTTCATAGTAGTAATACATGTTCCGAATTTCAGCCAAATCGGACCATAAATGCGATTTTGGAAAATATAGCGACCCACCCGCCACCTATCGGAATTTTTTTTCATAATATTGCATTGTCATCGCGACCTGAACTGTGGTGAAAAATTCCGGGCACAAGAACGACGAAAGCGACCTAATAAAAACATTTTAATAAAAAGAAATTTTTTTTTCACAACAACAGAATAAATACATAATTATCTCCCGACTCTTTCCGGGTTTTTAGCTACCTTTAACCTCGGCAAAATCCTTCGCACCCTATCCACGACCGCAAGCAAACAGGGAGTTAGAAGACTACGTCGATGGAGCTTTGATCCCGAATAGCCCTCGCCCTTGGGGGTAACTTTCGGCAGCATGTATACAAAGCCGCAAAAAATTTGTTGTTGTTATTGTAACGACAAAAACTGTACCCAAGGTTTTCGCGAGTGTTGTCGAATTAACAGTTCTTGGCCGGAAATCAATCCGCTAGGCTCCGGTACTCCCTTGCGGTACGTCCCGACTGTCGTAGCGATTTATCACCAGTGAAACTTTCTAGGCCATGTGACCTACCCCTGGTAGTAAAAATTAAACTATTTATCCAGACTGAGTCCAAAGATTCCAAAAGACTCCACGGTATACGCCACTTCTCCTCACGACACTAACCACTTATTCGACTGCTCCTCGGAGCTTACTCTTCTTAAGATAATTTCAGTTTAGTCCAACCCTTGTAACTGGTCGTTTCCTTGTATGACAATTTAGGACAAAAGCGTTACTTCTGGGCAGGACTAGGCTTCGTTACAATAACAACAACAACGGAAACAGCGGCCTTGTCCAGCAGACAAACAAATATCGGGCAACCTTTTCTAGGCAATGCAATACTTCCAAAAAGAGCGAATAGCTCTTTCGAAGGCGTGCTAATGGGAGCGAGCAGTCAGTACGGAGTCTCCGGGAAGGGAATGTATACTAAGGGAACACCCTAGGTGGGTGAGTGTACTGCGCCGGAAGTCCTAACGGAGCACCTTACGTACTTGTCTGGTTGGATGGTATGAACGCACAGATTTTGCTCTGCTCTTGAGTAAAAAATCGCTTAAAAAAAGAAACAATTTCATTTAAAATTTTTAATTTATTACAAAATTTGTCAACAAAATCTGACAAAAATTCACGAATGTCAGTTCGTATACAAACGTAGAAAAGTTGAATGTTGAGTTGATCAAAAGTCGGCTGGCTACTAACTTTGTTGCAAGCAATTTTGCCAGACCCGTTGACACGAGTCAATTTTCAGAATCAACATGAAATTTAATGAAAAATCGAGCAATATAAACGGGACTTGATATAAATTTAGTTTTAATATAGATTTTTCAAGAATTTTTCACTATTTTTCTCTGTTTGAAGATGAATACTCACATGCTTTAATTTTGTAAACACTGCATGTGCGATCAATCAAGTTTATGTACTTGCTTGTGTTTGTTATTGCTCGCTTGATGTTTCTAATGGCTGGTTTTCATTAGGTCAAAATATGGCATCAAATGGTGGCATACTAATGAAAACGGGCTGGCATATGGTGTCAATTGCGTTTGCAGTCATTTTTGATGACTCATTGTCATATAAAATGACATGCATGTGAAAACGGTCAAAGCAGTTGGCAACGTTTGACACTGAAAATAGATTTGCCAACAAGTTGGCAAATTGGTGTCATTCGTCGAACGAACAGCTGATAAGCATCACAAATTAAAAGTTTTGTAAAATTTGTAAAAATGTAATTTATTAATTATTCCAATGCTTTTTAATGTTTTTTGATAATAAAAATGGAGGAAACGATGGAAGAGTAGCGTAGAACCCACACTTTTCTCCGTAGGCTCGGCCTTAAATTAGCTAAAATTATGGGGGGCTCAAAATACGGGGTTTGGCCTCAAGATCACGAATCCGGAAGCGATTTTTTAATTTGTTGTTTCAGTGAAAAGTTATGGTCAAAAAACCGAAATTTGTCCCGGGTCCCATACCAAAATTGGGGCGGAATCCAGGGTAATTATGCGCAGAACACCTTTCTGAGTTGGCGGTCTTCGGCCGCCCTTATAAAAAATGGAAATATCTCTTCAGAGAAGCAAAATATTGAAAAAACAACGCTTCCGGATTCCTGATCCGTCTTTTGAGGCCCCTCCCATAATTTTAGCTAGTTTATTAGCAGTTGATAGCTAAAGTAAACAATTACCCATATATTGTTGAGGATATTATTTAGCGCGTAAACCAATTATTATTTTGCGCGTTTTTTTGGTTGCCACAATGTATCAGCTGATCAGCTGTCAAACAAATTTAGTTCGCAATTGACATCAGTGATGAAAATAGGGATGCAATCGACTGACACGAAAATTTGACGACGCTCTTTGACACGCACCGCTTCGGCTATCGACTTCATGTCAGTTTAAGAGACGTATTGAAAACACATATGGCACCGAATTTCTATGGTGACAGTTGAGTCAGTTTTTGAGGTCAGTCATTTTGACCTAATGAAAATCAACCTTAACCAATCTACTCTTGTGCTCAACATCAGGTTCTCCTACAAAAACACCAATGCAAGTGGTCATACGTACACACAGAACAGCGGCTCTATAAAGTGAATACGTGTTTAGCATTTGTAGTAGTGTGACTTTCAAATTAATATTTTCATATTATAATTAACTTTTTTTTAATTTTTGGTTTGTTGATGCACACACAGCTCGGGGAGACCTATCGATACATATAAAATTTTGTATACCCTAGAATTGTGGTTATTGCAAAAAGGGGAACAAGTATTGAACATTGCGCATTTATATATGATGAATTTCATATCAAACCCAATATGCATTGAACCCGACCCCCTCAGAATTTGATGAAATTTTGCAAAGAGGTACATTAGGATGATTCAAAAAAAATCTCGACTTGGTCTTACCCCCTAAAAAGTTAGGTATTGATGAGAAAATAAGGTGCCATGACAAAATCCCAAGTGGCAAAATCCCAAGTAAAAAAATTGGGATTATGACACGCCCCATGCAATGTCATAATCCCAATTTTTTTCTTGGGAATATGACACTGCAGAGGGAGTGTCATACTCCCAAATGGGGTTTTGACATCTTTGAGCTGATAAATGAAATTACATGATTTATTTTTAAGTTTTTGGCGAGAAACAATGGCTTAATTGCAGAATACAGACTCCACGCCGCGTGAAAATGTAAATATGAGAAATAGTTCGTATATTGCTCCCGGTTATAACGGTATACTTCTTCTTTTTGGAGGGGGGCTAGAAAATCAAGCATTTAAAATCGCACATCGTTACACCAATATAGAAAGGCCCTAACTCATTTTTCATTTTCAATCAAATTGCAGGTGGATTTTTATTAATAACTTCTGGACGAAACTTCGCTAAAATCTTAGTACTATAGTATATCGTAGTTAAATAATACAGGCATTGATATTTGTGTTTTCGAACAAGCCATCGTTGTTATGATTTACTTAACATTCAGTTTTTCGAGTAACTTTTCGAGCTTAGAAAATATGAGTAAGGGCCTTTCTATACTAGGGTAACGATATATATATCCAAAACTACTGAATCGATTTTTACATAATTGGTATCATTGTACAGGTATTTAAAACCTCTTTCGTTTGATACGCATTTTAACATATATTTATCCGAAATTCCTAACTGCATTAAAGACCGGTTCTTGTTTACAATTTCATACTATTTTTTGTGATTATGCCTGCTTGGGCCACCCACATGAAAATTTTGAATTAAAAATCGCGCCATTTTTTATTCCGAATTTTCGCCTGCAGCCCTTTTTTTTGTAAAAAATATTTTAAAATCATAATAAAAATGAAAATTTGGAATTAAAATTCGCACGATTTTTTATTCCAAATTTTCGCCTGCTGTGCTTTTTTGAATATTTTTATATTTTTGAAAAAATATTTTAAAATTATAATAAAAAATGTAAATTTGGAATAAAAAATCGCCTGCGGCGCTTTTTTTAATATTTTAAAATCATAATAAAAAATTAAAATTTGGATTTATCGCGCGATTTTTTATTCCAAATTTTCGCCTGCAGCGCTTTTTTAAATAATTTTGTAAAAAATATTTTAAAATCATAATAAAAATGAAAATTTGGAATTAAAATTCGCGCGATTTTTTATTTCAAATTTTCGTCTGCGGCGCTTTTCTAAATATTTAAAAAAAATATTTTAAAATCATAATAAAAAATTAAAATTTGGAGCTAATAATCGTGCTATTTTTTATTACAAATTTTCGACTGGGCGGTTTTTATCATATCTTATTTCTCCATTCTCATTTTTACTTGGGATTATGACACGAGCCTACAGTGTAACTTTTCTAAACTTGGGATTATGACACAGCAAGGGATTGTCATAATCCCAAGTGTCTTACTTGGGATTTTGACTCATTTTTATTTGGCATTATGACACCCAGCCTATAGTGTCATAGTCCCAAGTAAAACAGTTGGGATTATGATACTGCAAGGGAAGTGTCATAACCCAATTTTTTTACTTGGGATTTTGCCACTTGGGACTATGACATGTCACCAATATATTCATTAGAGCGGGTTGATTTGTATGGACCCAAAAAAATTCACAGGGGCCCATGGCGATTATGGTTAATTGGATAATTTCAAGCATTTTTGCCGAAGAAACTATAGGTCTAACATGACTTTCGAGCTAGCGGATTTTTCAAACGTATTTTTTTTTTCTTAAAAAAGTGATACACTTGTTAAAAAGCTGTGTTGAAAACTAAAAAAATTCATTCTATATATGCATTTGGGGGTTTTTTGAGTCGGTAAACCCATTTCCGACATTCATTTTTTATTTTGACGTCCGCCAGAGGGCGTTTCCGTCCTTTTATTTTTGTATTTTTTTTTATTTTTTTGTTTTAAGTAATTCACTCGTTGAAAAGCTGTATTGAAAACTAAAAAAAAATCATTCTATATATGCATCTGGGGGTTTTTGGGGTCGATAAATCCATTTCTGACATTAGTTTTTTCTTTTTACGTCCGCCAGAGGGCGCTTACGTCCTTTTTGGATTTTATCTTTATTTTTACGTGGTTCACTTGTAGAAAAGCTGTATTGAAAACAATAAAAAAAAACATTCTATATGTGCATCTGGGGGTTTTTATGGTTGGTAAATCCATTTCTGGTATTGATTTTTTATTTTGACGTCCGCCAGAGGGCGCTTCCGTCCAATTTTTGAATTTTAACACCTTTTTCCGAAAATCAACAACAATGTTCCGAAAATCTATGAAATTCGACTTTCCCATAATGCAAATTCTTTTTTTTAAGTACCTAGACTAATTTTTAAATTGAAAAAATACGTTTGGGCCAGTTTTTCGAAATTCGAATTATTACCAAATTTCATGCAAATTCCTCAATTTTTACTCAAGTTATGTATATAGAATGATTTTTTTTTAGTTTTCAATACCTCTTTTCAACGAGTGAATTACTTAAAACAAAAAAATAAAAAATAAAAAAAATAAAAAAATAAAAGGACGGAAACGCCCTCTGGCGGACGTCAAAATAAAAAATAAATGTCGGAAATGGGTTTATCGACTCAAAAAACCCCCAAATGCATATATGGAATGAATTTTTTTAGTTTTCAACACAGCTTTTTAACAAGTGAATCACTTTTTTAAGAAAAAAAAAATACGTTTGAAAAATCCGCTAGCTCGAAATTCATGATAGACCTATAGTTTCTTCGGCAAAAATGCTTGAAATTATCCAATTAACCACAATCGTCATGGGCCCCTGATGCAAAAAAAATCGACCCGCTCTAATATTCATATTAATTTAGAAAGTTTTGTACAAATAAGAACATTAAGTCTTTTATATGTACATCATCTAATATTAAAATCTTATGTTGGTATACATCATTTAAAAACTGGAAATTACTATTTACTATATTTATTTACTTAAACTAAGTTTACAATTATAAAACAAATACCTAGATAAGTAGAAGTAGAGTAGGAAAATAAAATAGATTAAAGATACAGAAGTCAGTACGAGTATTTGTAATCAATATATGGACGAGATATCCACACTGCTGAAGAAATTTAGTAAAATACATTTGAAGTTTCCCTTATTTAGCCCGACTTTAATTAATTCGTGAATAGAGTTCCAAAGTCTAACAGCGGTAATGAAAAACATTGCAAGTGGTCATACGTACACACAGAACAGCGGCTCTATAAAGTGAATACGTGTTTAGCATTTGTAGTAGTGTGACTTTCAAATTAATATTTTCATATTATAATTAACTTTTTTTTAATTTTTGGTTTGTTGATGCACACACAGCTCGGGGAGACCTATCGATACATATAAAATTTTGTATACCCTAGAATTGTGGTTATTGCAAAAAGGGGAACAAGTATTGAACATTGCGCATTTATATATGATGAATTTCATATCAAACCCAATATGCATTGAACCCGACCCCCTCAGAATTTGATGAAATTTTGCAAAGAGGTACATTAGGATGATTCAAAAAAAATCTCGACTTGGTCTTACCCCCTAAAAAGTTAGGTATTGATGAGAAAATAAGGTGCCATGACAAAATCCCAAGTGGCAAAATCCCAAGTAAAAAAATTGCAGGTGGATTTTTATTAATAACTTCTGGACGAAACTTCGCTAAAATCTTAGTACTATAGTATATCGTAGTTAAATAATACAGGCATTGATATTTGTGTTTTCGAACAAGCCATCGTTGTTATGATTTACTTAACATTCAGTTTTTCGAGTAACTTTTCGAGCTAAGAAAATATGAGTAAGGGCCTTTCTATACTAGGGTAACGATATATATATCCAAAACTACTGAATCGATTTTTACATAATTGGTATCATTGTACAGGTATTTAAAACCTCTTTCGTTTGATACGCATTTTAACATATATTTATCCGAAATTCCTAACTGCATTAAAGACCGGTTCTTGTTTACAATTTCATACTATTTTTTGTGATTATGCCTGCTTGGGCCACCCACATGAAAATTTTGAATTAAAAATCGCGCCATTTTTTATTCCGAATTTTCGCCTGCAGCCCTTTTTTTTGTAAAAAATATTTTAAAATCATAATAAAAATGAAAATTTGGAATTAAAATTCGCACGATTTTTTATTCCAAATTTTCGCCTGCTGTGCTTTTTTGAATATTTTTATATTTTTGAAAAAATATTTTAAAATTATAATAAAAAATGTAAATTTGGAATAAAAAATCGCCTGCGGCGCTTTTTTTAATATTTTAAAATCATAATAAAAAATTAAAATTTGGATTTATCGCGCGATTTTTTATTCCAAATTTTCGCCTGCAGCGCTTTTTTAAATAATTTTGTAAAAAATATTTTAAAATCATAATAAAAATGAAAATTTGGAATTAAAATTCGCGCGATTTTTTATTTCAAATTTTCGCCTGCGGCGCTTTTCTAAATATTTAAAAAAAATATTTTAAAATCATAATAAAAAATTAAAATTTGGAGCTAATAATCGTGCTATTTTTTATTACAAATTTTCGACTGGGCGGTTTTTATCATATCTTATTTCTCCATTCTCATTTTTACTTGGGATTATGACACGAGCCTACAGTGTAACTTTTCTAAACTTGGGATTATGACACAGCAAGGGATTGTCATAATCCCAAGTGTCTTACTTGGGATTTTGACTCATTTTTATTTGGCATTATGACACCCAGCCTATAGTGTCATAGTCCCAAGTAAAACAGTTGGGATTATGATACTGCAAGGGAAGTGTCATAATCCCAATTTTTTTACTTGGGATTTTGCCACTTGGGACTATGACATGTCACCAATATATTCATTAGAGCGGGTTGATTTGTATGGACCCAAAAAAATTCACAGGGGCCCAGGGCGATTATGGTTAATTGGATAATTTCAAGCATTTTTGCCGAAGAAACTATAGGTCTAACATGACTTTCGAGCTAGCGGATTTTTCAAACGTATTTTTTTTTTCTTAAAAAAGTGATACACTTGTTAAAAAGCTGTGTTGAAAACTAAAAAAATTCATTCTATATATGCATTTGGGGGTTTTTTGAGTCGGTAAACCCATTTCCGACATTCATTTTTTATTTTGACGTCCGCCAGAGGGCGTTTCCGTCCTTTTATTTTTGTATTTTTTTTTATTTTTTTGTTTTAAGTAATTCACTCGTTGAAAAGCTGTATTGAAAACTAAAAAAAAATCATTCTATATATGCATCTGGGGGTTTTTGGGGTCGATAAATCCATTTCTGACATTAGTTTTTTCTTTTTACGTCCGCCAGAGGGCGCTTACGTCCTTTTTGGATTTTATCTTTATTTTTACGTGGTTCACTTGTAGAAAAGCTGTATTGAAAACAATAAAAAAAAACATTCTATATGTGCATCTGGGGGTTTTTATGGTTGGTAAATCCATTTCTGGTATTGATTTTTTATTTTGACGTCCGCCAGAGGGCGCTTCCGTCCAATTTTTGAATTTTAACACCTTTTTCCGAAAATCAACAACAATGTTCCGAAAATCTATGAAATTCGACTTTCCCATAATGCAAATTCTTTTTTTTAAGTAGACTAACACGTCGATTCTATATTCTTGTTAAATTGTCAAGATACAAATTTTTTTATCAAGTATTTTGAATTTTGCGTAAAAAACCAGTTGTATTTTATTAAAATTATTTTCAAATTATTATTTTTTAAGCAGAATTCAAAATATTTGATACAAATATTTGGTTTTTTATCAAGATTGATAATTATAACTCCGATGGTTTGCTGGGTACTGTTTATTTACATTGTATTACAAATGACACACGTGATCCCGCTACTTTTCATTTCTATACTGTGTTTGCTACAGTTTTCGCGTCAATTGAAAATGATAATAAACAAAAAAAAAATCAACCAATAAATAAAGGAAAAAAGTTTTTAAGAAAACTAAAAGGTATGTATTAAAACAGTTATTAATAATAAAAAAGTGCATGGTGGAAGTTACAAAGAATAGTTTGGTTTTGTGCAAAAAAAAATATTTGTTTGCTTAGTTTTTGTTTTTGTTTGGTATTAGGTTAACGGTGCTTTTTTAAAATCAAAGTTATACGTAGAGTTTATGTATGCGTGATATTTTTTATATCCAGTGTACTAGTACTAGTACAAGGGTATATTAATTTTGTTCACATAACGGTAGTACGTAACGGCACAAAATAATCGAGATAGATATAGAGTTCCATATATGAAAGTTCTTAGGTTGAAAAGAGGAGTCCATTAAGACATGTCCGTCCGTCTGTCTATCCGTCCGTCCGTCTGTGTACACGATAACTTGAGTAAAAATTTAGATATTTGCATGAAATTTTGTATACAGGTTACCTTTTGGCCAAGGTAGGTTGCTATTGAAAATGGGCGAAATCGGATGATAACCACGCCCCCTTTTTCGATATCGAACATTTCGAAAATCATACAAATTAACATAACTTGAGTAAAAATTGAGGAATTTGCATGAAATTTGGTAATAATTCGAATTTCGAAAAACTGGCCCAAACGTATTTTTTCAATTTAAAAATTAGTCTAGGTACTTAAAAAAAAGAAATTGCATTATGGGAAAGTCGAATTTCATAGATTTTCGGAACATTGTTGCTGATTTTCGGAAAAAGGTGTTAAAATTCAAAAATTGGACGGAAGCGCCCTCTGGCGGACGACAAAATAAAAAATCAATACCAGAAATGGATTTATCAACCCTAAAAACCCCCAGATGCACATATAGAATGTTTTTTTTTTATTGTTTTCAATACAGCTTTTCTACAAGTGAACCACGTAAAAATAAAGATAAAATCTAAAAAGGACGTAAGCGCCCTCTGGCGGACGTAAAAAGAAAAAACTAATGTCAGAAATGGATTTATCGACCCCAAAAACCCCCAGATGCATATATAGAATGATTTTTTTTTAGTTTTCAATACCTCTTTTCAATCCGCTAGCTCGAAATTCATGATAGACCTATAGTTTCTTCGGCAAAAATGCTTGAAATTATCCAATTAACCACAATCGTCATGGGCCCCTGATGCAAAAAAAATCGACCCGCTCTAATATTCATATTAATTTAGAAAGTTTTGTACAAATAAGAACATTAAGTCTTTTATATGTACATCATCTAATATTAAAATCTTATGTTGGTATACATCATTTAAAAACTGGAAATTACTATTTACTATATTTATTTACTTAAACTAAGTTTACAATTATAAAACAAATACCTAGATAAGTAGAAGTAGAGTAGGAAAATAAAATAGATTAAAGATACAGAAGTCAGTACGAGTATTTGTAATCAATATATGGACGAGATATCCACACTGCTGAAGAAATTTAGTAAAATACATTTGAAGTTTCCCTTATTTAGCCCGACTTTAATTAATTCGTGAATAGAGTTCCAAAGTCTAACAGCGGTAATGAAAAACATTCGGCTGGAGGTCAGATACCTATATTTAGGAACAATCAATTTGTTATTTCTTTGCGACCTGGTTTGCTGAAGTTTGTCGTACAAATACTTGGGATCTTTCCATTCTAAAGGCTGGTTTTCATTAGGTCACAATGACTGACCTCAAAAACTGACTCAACTGTCACCATAGAAATTTGGTGGCATATGAGTTTTCATTACGTCTCTAAAACTGACATGAAGTCGATAAAGCGGTGCGTGTGAAAGAGCGTCGTCAAATTTTCGTGTCAGTCGATTGCATCCCTATTTTCATCACTGATGTCAATCGCGAAGTAAATTTGTTTGACAGCTGATCAGCTGATACATTATGGCAACCAAAAAATTAATTAAAAACGCGCAAAATAATAATTGGTTTACGCGCTTAATAATATCCTCAAAAATATATGGGCAATTGTCTAATTTTGCTATCAACTGCTAATAAATTAGCTAAAATTATGGGAGGGCCTCAAAAGACGGGGTTTTGCCTCAGGATCAGGAATCCGGAAGCGTTTTTTTTTCAATATTTTGCTTCTCTGAAGAGATATTTCCATTTTTTATAAGCGCGGCCGAAGACCGCCAACTCAAAAAGGTGTTCTGCACATAATTACCCTGGATTCCGCCCCAATTTTGGTATCGGACCCGGGACAAATTTCGGTTTTTGACCATAACTTTTCACTGAAACAAAAAATTAAAAAATCGCTTCCAGATTCGTGATCTTGAGGCCAAACCCCGTCTTTTGAGCCCCCTTCCATAATTTTAGCTAATTTATTAGCAGTTGACAGCTAAAGTAGACAATTACCAAAGAAACAAATTGCAATAGCTTCTGCGACGTTGTGCTTGGGACAACGTTGAGGGCATGGACGCGGAAGAGGGGCCAGCTAAGAAAGCAGAGGCAATGGTGGGTTAGGCCGAGTCTACGGAGAAAAGTGTGGGTTCTACGCTACTCTTCCATCGTTTCCTCCATTTTTATTATCAAAAAACATTAAAAAGCATTTGAATAATTAATAAATTACATTTTTACAAATTTTACAAAACTTTTAATTTGTGATGCTTATCAGCTGTTCGCACGACGAATGACACCAATTTGCCAACTTGTTGGCAAATCTATTTTCAGTGTCAAACGTTGCCAACTGCTTTAACCGTTTTCACATGCATGTCATTTTATATGACAATGAGTCATCAAAAATGACTGCAAACGCAATTGACACCATATGCCAGCCGTTTTCATTAGTATGCCACCATTGGATGTCATATTTTGACCTAATGAAAACCAGCCATAACAATTTGTAAATAAATATGCAGTTTCTCGCAGCCAAGTAGTTCAAAATATGACATCCTAGAATTTTATCACTCCAGGGTGATATTGATCAAATCGGCCAATGCCATACACGTACCGAGTTACGTTATTAAAAGCTACATTAATTTTATTAGCAAAGCATGCGTCAATTTTACTGTAAACTAACTCAGAATAAGTAAAGTGAGGTAAAATTAGCTGCATCGCGAGTTTCCGACGTGTTTCCTGAGGAGTGAACGCAAATGACATTCTCAAGCTACGTAGTATACCATATACAGTACTGACCACTTTATTAATTTGATCACAACAAGTTAACTTGTTGTTCAGGATAAATCCTAAGTTTTTAACTTTATCTGTAGTTTTAAGTGACTGAGAGCCAATCTTTACCGTTGGTATGCTTGTAATATCAATTTCGAGTTTATGTATTGGCATAACGTACGACTTTGCAGCGTTTAGACACAATCCGTTTACTTTATAACACAAGTCTTCGACGAGCCCAATACACCTGGAGAGGTATAACTGAATGTCATCAGCATATGCGTGTACATTGACATATTTGCACACAGAAAACACGTCATTTATAAACATGCTGAACAGGAGAGGACCAAGAACTGATCCTTGAGGGACACCAGCTTGAATAGTTTTAAACTGCGACAAAGATTTCTCTACTCTGACTCTCTGTACCCTACCCTGAAGGTAGCTTGCTAGAACTTTTATGGCGCTATCAGCAAAGCAAAACATATTCTGAAGCTTCCAGCACAGTATATTATGGTTGACCAGGTCAAATGCCTTTGAAAAATCCAACAAACGAAGCATCGTTAACTTCTCATTATCAAAAGGTATCCTAATATCATCCAGGATTTTAATCATGGCAGTGGCACAATACGCACACTTTTAAGAACAAAGGTACGATGCTAATAGGTCTGTAGTCCGAGGGATGCACAGAAAGTGGTTTCTTTGGCACATTCACAACTATTGCTTTTTTCCAGGCAGTGGGATAACATCCACTTGTAAAGCAGTGGTTAATAATGTGGGTAAGAGGGTTTACTATAAAAGGCAGTATAACTTTAACAAGTAAGACACTTGGGATTATGATACTCCCTTGCTGTGTCATAATCCCAAGTTTAGAAAAGTTACACTGTAGGCTCGTGTCATAATCCCAAGTAAAAATGAGAATGGAGAAATAAGATATGATAAAAACCGCCCAGTCGAAAATTTTAAATAAAAAATCGTGCGAATTTTAATTCCAAATTTTCATTTTTATTATGATTTTAAAATATTTTTTACAAAATTATTTAAAAAGCGCTGCAGGCGAAAATTTGAAATAAAAACTCGCGCGATAATTCCAAATTTAAAATTTTTATTATGATTTTAAAATATTTTTTTAAAATTATTTAAAAAAGGGCTGCAGGCGAAAATTTGTCATAAAAAATCGCGCGATTTTGTATTCCAAATTTTCTTTTTTTATTTTGATTTTAAAATATTTTTTTTTAATTTAAAAAAAGCGCCGCAGGCGAAAATATGGAATAAATAAAAAATAGAATAAAAAAATATTTTTAATTTAAAATGTTTTTTAAAATGAACTAAAAACTGGAAAATAATTTCCCCTCTGCCTACATAGATTCTTCACCACGTAAAGCTTATCTGGAACATTTGTGAGTGGGAATTCTTATAGGTATTAAATAGTACTTGGAGTTTGAAAGGTATAAAAACATTGGCGCACGCTAAATATGGTTCGCATTAATTTCTAACAATCTTATTACCGATATGAGCTTTTCTAAAAAAAAAACATCTTTTCACAATATAGCAAGCGCCAAATGTTTTTATACATTTCAAACTCCAAGTACTATTTAATACGTAAAAGAATTCCAACTCACAAATGTTCCAGATAAGCTTTACGTGGTGAATAACCTATGTAGGCAGAGGGGAAATTATTTTCCAGTTTTTAGTTCATTTTAAAAACATTTTAAATTAAAAATATTTTTTTATTCTATTTTTTATTTTATACTTTTTAGTTGTGAGTCTGTGAAAATTTCTAAGATTGTAATTGGATATTCTGTGTCATATTAGTGGTACTCATGTAACCATATAACTTAACGAAAGCGTAAATATATACATTTAACAGCTCAGTTAGATGAACGATATAGATAAATTTATGTGAATACTTTTTATTATGAAATTCTTATTAATTTAATTTTTGACCCATTTTTTAGCTATTCTTCTATTTTTGTCTAGTGTACATTGACTGCTTTGAAAAACTGCATGTCGCACAGCGTAATCGAATTGGGTAATTTTTGGAGGTGTTTACACACTAAACTCCTCGTGGAAGTTTACCGAATCTGTGTAAACTTCGTTCCATAAAAATTTTGGCAGTTCATTTACGCATTCGGCAATTTTCTACGTTTACACGCATTACGCGGTGTGCCTACGGTTACATGAATAAAATTATTCTTTTTTAAGCCTTATAAAGCACATTATCTTTCCTTTGTGCAACAGTGGCTGCGCCTAAATGTATGCAGATGAAATATTCGAAATTTCGATGCGGTTTATGGCGCTGAAAATGCATTATAGCATGCGCATTATAGCATGCGCATTATAGCATATGTACGAAATATTCAGATAGCAATAAGGAAGATAGGCCGATAAATGGGACTTTTGCAATTAAAGCAATATTTTGGATTTTTTTTTTGTATAATGCGTTGTCAGCGAAACCTGAACGATGGTGAAAATTTCAAAACCCCAGCTCAATGGGAAATTAGTTCAAAATCCAAAGCAAAATCTCTGGAAATGAAACTTTTCAAATATCACTATCCGTGCGCCACCTATCGGAATTATTTTTTTCTTATACTGCGTGGGGCCAGAAAACTAAACGACGATGAAAATTTCAAGATTCTACCTCAACGGGAAGTTCGTTGAAAAACAAATTAATCGACACCGAAAACAGAACTTCGCATTTCTTAAATAGAACGACTCACGCGCCACCTATCGGGTCCAATTTTCTTTTGAACATTTGGAAATTGATTAAGTAATACACACGCTAAATATCAGCTAAATCGGTCCATAATTAGGATTTTCAGCTTTTATTACCCCGATCTCAGCTCCACCTAGCGGAATTTTTTTTTTAGGAAAATATTTCTTTTCATAGTAGTAATACTTGTTCCGAATTTCAGCCAAATCGGACCATAAATGCGATTTTTGAAAATATAGCGACCCACGCGGCACCTATCGGATTTTTTTTCATAATACTGCATTGTCATCGCGACCTGAACTGTAGTGAAAATTTCAAGACCCTAGCACAACAGGAAGTTGGTTCAAAATCGAATGCAAAAATCCGGGCACAAGAACGACGAAAGCGACCTAATAAAAACATTTTAAAAATGGCGCGATTTTTAATTCCAAATTTTCATTTTTAGTATGATTTTAAAATATTGCTTACAATTTTTTTTCCCAAATTTTCGCCTGAGGTGCTTTTTTGAATATTTTTATATTTTTGAAAAAATATTTTAAAATCATAATAAAAAATGTAAACTTGGCATAAAAAATCGCTCGATTTTTAATTCCAATTTTTTTTTATTATGATTTTAAAATATTTTTTTTACAAATATTTAAAAAAGCGCCGCAGGCGAAAATTTGAAATAAAAAATCGCGTGATTTTTAATCCCAAATTTTCATTTTTTATTATGATTTTAAAATATTTTTTACAAAATTATTTAATAAAGCAGGCGAAAATTTGGAATAAAAAATCGTGCGAATTTTAATTCCAAATTTTCATTTTCTATTATGATTTTAAAATATTTTTTTAAAAATATTTAAAAAAGCGACGCAGTCGAATATTTGGAATAAAAAATCGCGCGATTTTTAATTCCAAATTTACATTTTTTATTATTATTTTAAAATATTTTTTCAAAAATATTTAAAAAAGGGCTGCAGGCGAAAATTCGTAATAAAAAATGGCGCCATTTTTTATTCAAAATTTCCATGTGGCCCAAGTAGGCATAATCGCAAAGAATAGTATGAAATTATAAACAAGAACAACGAATTTCGGCTAAATATATGTTAAAATGCGTATCAAACGAAAGGGGTTTTAAATACCTGTACAATGATACCAATTATGTAAAAATCGATTCAGTAGTTTTGGATATATATATCGTTACCCTAGTATAGAAAGGCCCTTACTCATATTTTCTTAGCTCGAAAAGTTACTCGAAAAACTGAATGTTAAGTAAACCATAGCAACGATGGCTTGTTCGAAACACAAATATCAATGCCTGTATTATTTAACTACGATATAATATAGTACTAAGATTTTAGCGAAGTTTCGTCCAGAAGTTATTAATAAAAATCCACCAGCAATTTGATTGAAAATGAAAAATGAGTTAGGGCTTAAATGCTTGATTTTCTAGCCCACCTCCAAAAAAAAAAAAAAGAAGTATACCGCTATAACCGGGAGCAATGTATGAATTATTCCTCATATTTACTTTTTCACGGGGCGTGTAGTCTGTATTCTACAATTGAGCCACTGTTTCTCGCCAAAAACTTAAAAATAAATCATCTAATTTCATTTTTCAGCTCAAAGATGTCAAAAACCCAATTAAGAGTATGACAGTCCCTCTGCAGTGTCATATTCCCAAGTAAAACAAGTAAGAAGTCTAAGTTCGGGTAATTCGAACATTAAATACCCAGTGTATGGAAAAACGAACTCAATAAATTTATTTGTTAGTTTATAAAATTAATATTTATTTATGCTACGGTATAACATATATGTACATTGTTCGTGTGCCCTCAAAATATAACTTATAGTTGAATACATTTCTTACTCATAATATACTTACGCCCAATTTGTGACAAAGTTTTAAATTGAAAAAAAATGCGTTTGGGCCAGTTTTTCGAAATTCAAATTATTTTCAAAGTTATAGCTATCACCACTTTTCGAAATTCCTTACTTTTTGATGTAAATAACTTCCGCTCCCTTAAAGTGCCAAACATTTTTTTTTTTTGCTAATAGTTACTAATGCAATGCCCAACAACATCATACAAAAGCGCATCTCGCCACGATGGAGAAGTTAAAAATTGCGAATAATGTTTGCAAAAAAAATGTTTTTGCAAAAATTGGAAATGTCCTTTTGTAGAAGATACCATCTTTTATATATATTTAAAAAATTAGCAAAATCGGTTTGACCAATCGTGAGAAAAACATCAAAAAGTGAGGAATTTCGAAAACTGTTGATAGATATAACTTTCAAAATAATTCGAATTTTGAAAAATTGTATACGTATTTTTGTTTAATCGTTCTGAGCCATACTACCCACTTTCAATGAAATACATGGCCGTCGAAAAATTATAGGTGGCTCACTTAACAAAATTAACTCATCTTTTAAGACTCGTTAATAGTAGACAATTCCTTACAAATTTAACTACCAAAGTATACTATAATTATACTATTTTAGTTATTTACCTTACCGAATTATGTCAATTTATGTGATTTTCGAAATTTTCCATATTGAAAGTGGACGTGATGGGGAATCGATTTCGTTTAATTTCAACAGGTATACTTCCTATAACTCTAGTATACCTTGTGCCGAATTTCACGATTCTACCGTAATCAGTTTAAAACTTACGACCAGTCTTTTAGGTGATTTTCTAAATTTTCGATATCGAGAGTAGCCGTGGTTGGACGGGGATTTTATCCAATTTCATCACGTATACTCCCAACAGTACTAGTATGATTTGTGCCAAATTTCATCGTTCTACCATAATTTGTTTAAAAGTTACGACCAGTCGAATTTTCAAAAATGCCTCCCTTGAAAGTGGGCGGTACCACGCCCACTTTTTAAAATTTATCAGAAAATCATAATAGAATGATAAGAGAGATTCACCTATGAAATTATATCATTTTATCAATTTCAGCTACCGATATATGTCAGTTTATGTGATTTTCGAAATTTTCGATACCGACAAAAGGGACGTGGTTATAATCCGATTTCGCCCATTTTCTCTAGCAAGCTACCTTGGCCATAAAGTAATTGTATACCAAATTTCATGCAAATTCCTCAATTTTTACTCAAGTTATGTTAATTTGTATGATTTTCGAAATTTTCGATATCGAAAAAGGGGGCGTGGTTATCATCCGATTTCGCCCATTTTCCATAGCAACCTACCTTGGCCAAAAAGTAACCTGCATATAAAATTTCACGGACGGACAGACGGACGGACATGCCTGAATAGACTCCTTTTTTCAACCTAAGAACTTTCATACATGGATCTTGATTATTTTGCGCCGGTACATAGTACAGTTATGTGGACAAAATTATAATACCCCTGTGCTAGTACGCTGGGTATAAAAATGCCTCCCTTAAAAGTGGGCGGGCCACGCCCACTTTAGAAAATTTATCAAAAAATCATTATATAGTGACCATGGGGATTCATTCACCTATAAAATTATATAATTTTACCCATTTCCGTTAGCGAATTATGTCAATTTATGTGATTTTCGAAATTTTCGATATCGAAAGTGGGCATGGTTGGAGGGCGATTTTATCCATTTTCAACGATACTAGTATGCTTTTTGCCAAATTCCATCGTTCTATCGTAATCAGTTTAAAAGTTACGACCAGTCAAATTTTCAAAAATGTCTTCCTTAAAAGTGGGCGGTGCCACGCCCCCTATAAAAAATGTATAGAAAAATCATAAGAGAATTACCAGGGGGATTCACCTATAAAATTATATCATTTTAGCCATTTCAGCTGCCGAGATAAGTCAATTTGTGTGATTTTCGAAATTTTCGATATCGAAAGTGGGCGTGGTTGAAGGGCGATTTTATCCACTTTTATCAGGTATACTCCCAACGATACTAGTATGCTTTGTGCCAAATTCCATCGTTCTATCCTAATCTGTTTAAGAGTTACGACCAGTCAAATTTTCAAAAACACTTCCCTTAAAAGTGGGCGGTGCTACGCCCACTATAAAAAATTTATGAAAAAATCATAAGAGAATGACCAGGGGGATTCACCTATAAAATTACATCATTTTAGCCATTTCAGCTGCCGAGATATGGCAATTTGTGTGATTTTCGATATCGAAAGTGGGCATGGTTGGAGGGCGATTTTATCCATTTTCATCAGGTATACTCCCAACGATACTAGTATGCTTTGTACCAAATTCCATCGTTCTATCGTAATCTGTTTAAGAGTTACGACCAGTCACATTTTCAAAAACGCCTCCCTTAAAAGTGGGCGGTGCCACGCCCACTATACAAAAATTATGGAAGAATCATAAGAGAATGACCATGGGGATTCACCTACAAAATTATATCATTTTAGCCATTTCAGCTGCCGAGATAAGTCAAATTGTGTGATTTTCGAAATTTTCGATATCGAAAGTGGGCGTGGTTGAAGGGCGATTTTATCCACTTTCATCAGGTATACTCCCAACGATACTAGTATGCTTTGTGCCAAATTCCATCGTTCTATCCTAATCTGTTTAAGAGTTACGACCAGTCAAATTTTCAAAAACGGCTCCCTTAAAAGTGGGCGGTGCCACGCCCACTATAAGAAATTTATGAAAAAATCATAAGAGAATGACAAGGGGGATTCACCTATAAAAATATATCATTTTAGCCATTTCAGCTGCCGAGATATGTCAATTTGTGTGGTTTTCGAAATTTTCGATATCGAAAGTGGGCACGGTTGAGGGGCGATTTTATCCAGTTTCATCAGGTATACTCCCAACGATACTAGTATGCTTTGTGCCGAATTCCATCGTTCTATCGTAATCAGTTTAAAAGTTACGACCAGTCAAATTTTCAAAAACGCCTCCCTTAAAAGTGGGCGGTGCCACGCCCACTATAAAAAAATTTATGGAAAAATCATAAGAGAATGACCAGGGGGATTCACCTATAAAATTATATCATTTTAGCCATTTCAGCTGCCGAGATGAGTCAATTTGTGTGATTTTCGAAATTTTCGATATCGGAAAAGGGGGCGTGGTTATCATCTGATTTCGCCCATTTTCAATAGCAACCTACCTTGGCCAGAAAGTAACCTGTGTACAAAATTTCATGCAAATATCTCAATTTTTACTCAAGTTATCGGTTACACGGACGGACAGACGGACGGACATGCCTTAATCAACTCCTCTTTTAATCCTAAGAACTTTCATATATGGAACTCTATATCTATCTCGATTATTTTGTGCCGTTACATACAACCGTTATGTGAACTAGTACTAGTACACTGGGTATAAAAATTGGGATTATGACATTGCATGGGGAGTGTCATAATTCCAATTTTTTTACTTGGGATTTTGCCACTTTGGACTATGACATGTCACCAGAAAATAAGCCTTGCAAAAAATTAGCATACTCATACATACTCTTTAAGTTGAAGCTTTGGAGCTTCCAAAATGTTAAGCCATGTGCGATTATCCTAACTACTAAAATAATTTCAGCCCTTTAAAAATGACTGAGTTTTGTACTAATGCACACACATACACCGTAACACGTATAAAATCTAGTAAATTTTAGCTCATGGATAAGCATTTTGGAAGCTTCAAAATATTTTGAAAAAAGTTAAAAAATTAAAAGAAAATTCACTTTGCAAAAAAATGCCATTTTCTTCCATAGAAAATGTATGGGAAAGGGCGAAAAAATAGCCACCCCTAAAGGTTTAGTTAGAGCTATAATTTTTTGCAAGGTTAAAAAGTTTCAGGGGGAAAGACCGTAAAAAAAAACAAATTTTTTTTTAATTTGAATCACCCTGAGGTACATCTTACCTACCCAAACATAACCTCATTTTTAGAAATTGCATTTTCGAAATTTTGTGGGCGTGGCAAGGTATCGAAATATTCTTAAACTGGGCATCTGATTGAAACCCATTATATGGCGGAGTTTCAGAACAATCGATGACCTTTCATGCGGTGAATAGAGGGACTTGATCGGATAAGCAAAGCTGGAGATTTTTCGTAAAATACAAAAATGGGGTTTTCTCACTATTTTAAAAACAATAACTTTGCGAAATCTCAGAAAACTTATAGCGAATTTTTGATTTTTTTTACGTAATAAATGTTACCAAGTTTACGGTATTCAATGTTTCTATATAATCTGCGGCACCTTGAATGCATATAGTTTTTAAATTTTCAACGTGTAAGTTCTAGAAGTTATCCAATTCGAGTAAAATTTTGCACAGCTTATTTTTAGAGCAAAATCTATCATATTCCGCCTGGCGAACGCAATATTTGCAAAAAAAGTTAATATAAGGAACAGCTTGGTATGCATACAATCGCACACATAATATATTCAGTATTTTATATTAACAAGTTTTCCTCTTTATTTAAAGTATATATAAAACGTAAACCCAATGATAAGCCCCAAAATGTATGTACCAGAGATAACGTGAACGCTCTCTTAAGCACAACAAATACCTCTTAAACACAGCTTGTATTTTTTACGGGTTTCTTTTTGCAAATATCTCTTAGTTATAAGTAAGACGTTGTAATGATTACACTCCCACCAACGTATTTACCTATTTTTTCTTCTTCCACACCCCACCTTTCTCCCCTTCACTATATTCTCTGCCCCGCATTTTGCATTTTATTTGCATTAGTATTATTATTATTGCTGTGTTCTTTGATAAAGTGCAGTGTCTTTATGACAGTTTTTAGTATGAGCCGCTCCCGTTCCAAAGACAATGACAACACGCATAACATGATACGCATTCTATGGTTTTGAAAATATGCCATACGAACGCACAGAGTCTACCATCTAAAATAGATGAGTTTAGATACCTTTTTGCATCATCCGGCGTCGATGTCGTGTGTGTTTCCGAGACCTGTACTCCGTTTCTGTATGAAATCGACAAAATTCTCGATTTTAATGTCGTCACACTCGACTCGATTCAAAATTGAAAAAATAAATTTTTGTCACCGCATAGAAAGCAAGTGAGAAAACCCATCTACAAAATTATTGTTTTTACAGAAACAAAAAAATTTGTGTGACGTCATTATGACGTCAAATCGACTATTTCAGTCGAGATGATCGATCGAATTGAGTTACAGAAACGGGGACCAGGTTCACTAAGTTTCATGGAGATAGGTTGTTTAGTATAGCTTGCTATAATATTTTTCGTACAGATCATAGGTCGGCGTTTTATTTTTGAGTATGTATTGGTAAATGCTAGAGTAACTTCACTACAGTGGAACTAAGAACAAAATTTTCGCGTCAGTTGCTTTACTGACAGCAAGGAAGTAACAACGCGATCGCTTTGACGCAAAATTTGTATGACAATAATTATGCGCGACTAAAAATGACTGACAAACATTTGTTTATGATTTCCGATGCTTTTGGGAAAATGCAACGTCTCATATGGGCAAATCCCAAATAGTGTTACATTTTTGGATACTCGGATGCTACACATCGGTTAATGAATTAAAGCGGGGAAAAAGCATATGGATATTTACATATTTTTACGATTGACTATCTTCTCTGAAGATTTGGATGAAAAAAATGTAGACAATAAGTTTTTACAGAACTTTGAAGAGCGAAAAACGTCGAATTTATCGCTTTTTCGAGTGATACTCTTAATTTTCTTTTTGATATTTGTTCTATAAAGGTTTGAGGCATCAATGTATCGCTCTGAAATTTTACCAGTGTGTAGTTTTTAAGACGGAGGTTCTAAAAATGTAAGTGATGTTAATGTGCTCCTCCAATATTAAATGTTATCATCAATGAATGTAGCGATCCTCTGATTTTGGCCACTTTCAATATTTGTGATTTTGTGCTTATAACTTTTTGAGGCAACGGAGTATTAAAATTTTGGTTGTACGCAATTATAGCCTAATAGCAAAACTTTCGGTGGTTTTGAATTTGATGCGCTCCCTTTACTTTTCAAGGTAGAGGCATAAATGTCAAGCTACTTTGGTGCGTAACTTTTTTACGGTAAGTAGCATGTTTTTTTGTAGACACAGCTACAGTGTTACTTTTACGGCGACCGCCGTGGTGTAGCGGCTGAGTGTTCGGCCTTCTACACCAAGTCGTGGCGGTTCGATGCCCGGCAAAAGTAACATCAAAAATTATTCAGAAAAAGAATTTTTCTAAACGGGGTCGCCCCTCGGCAGTAGTTTGGCAACCTCTCCGGGTGTATTTCTGCCATGAGAAGCTTTTCAGAAAAAAATTCATTTGCTTTGCAAGTGCCGTTCGGAGTCGGCAAAAAACTGTAGATCCCGCCAACTTGTAGGAAAACCTGAAAAGCAACACACCACAAGTTGGAAAGAGAAGCTCGGCTAAAAATCTCGTTAGAGGTTATGATAACCTGTTGGTATATCGCCGCCATTCGTTTTTTTTTTTTTTATTACGTGTCACACTTTTGTAATTTGTTGTCCTACACTACAGTAGTATTAAATCAAATGCCTCATTCTGAAAGATTAACATAACGAAACACGGTGCGCTTAAACAACTTATTATGAAAAATCGAAACAACCAAGATATTATTTTATGGTTATATTCTTGGACATATTAGAAGATATTCTGAGCAAAAACTGAAATCACCCATCGGACACATTTTGAGATTTATAGGATTCTTCTTTCCGTGGGTGCTCCTGTTCCATGTTTAAACGGGTTTCTGCAACTTTTTCTGTTTTCAAATGGTGGATGTTTACACATGTGTCGCAGAACACTACCCCCAAGTGGCATCATGCATTTTTAAACTTCGTCCCATGACAAAAACTTCAGCCAGAGCCCTCAAAACTGTTTAAGATGAACGAATTCCAACTTTTGTCGTTTTGAATGGCGAATCTTCAAACATGTATCCTAGAACACTACCCCTAAGTAGTATCATATATTTAAAGACTTAGTCCCATCTTAAAAACTTCAGCAAGACACCTTAAAGCTCGGGAATTTTCTTTTACTCTTACTTCGCTTTCACTTGTATAAGCGAGTTTGTCCAACTTTGGCAGTTCTCAAATGGCGAATCTTTCCACATGTGTCGTAGAACACTACCTTTAGGTATAATCAGGCGATCCCATGACAAAAACTTCAGTCTGAGCCCTCTAAACTGGGGACTTGTCATAATTTTTACTGCGCTTTCACATATTTAAGCGGATTCGTCCAACTTTGGTTGTAAAATAATCTGCTCTTCCGAGTCGCCTGATACAATTGAGTATATATTTGTAGAAATATCTTCAAGCTGTGATAAAATACTTGTAGGTTGTGTTTACAGGCCAAATAAAAGAACTAATTATGAACACTTTATAGAATTCATCGAAAATCTTTGCCTTAAATTTACTGACATTCTAATAGTCGGAGATTTTAACAGTGACCTCCTTAGTCAAAGTAGTTTTTCTCAGGCTATGCTAAATCTTGGCTTATTTCCTGTTAACACTTTGACCCCTACGCATTTCACTTAATTTAGCTGCAGTCTTTTTGATGTTTTTTATGTAAGTGGAATGTCGAAAATCCTCATCTTTGATCAGCTTCCTGTACCATGTTTTTCCAAGCATGACTTGATCTTTACCACCTTTGATTTCAAATACACGCACGCAGAAGAATTTTCGTGTTGAATCAACACTTTTTTAACACTATCGCCAGGTTGTTTTAACATGAAGCTGATTTTTCACTGTTCCTACATGTTAGATCAACATGAAGGAACAGTGTGAATTTAACATGATCACAAACGTTTGAGCCAACATGACTTCCTGTTGATATAACATTAATTGTCTCGTTAAATTAACAATATTTCATGTCAGTTTAGCACGATCTCTCATGTTGAAATAACACTATACGTCCTGTTGCATTTACACGATCTCTTATGTGAAATTAACTAGATATGTCATGTAAAACTAACACGATCTATAATGTTAACCTAACAGGTTTTCTTGATGAATTAACACGATCTATCTTGTTAAATTAACACGACCTTTCAGGTTAATTTAACACGATCTATCATGTTAATTTAACACGATCTATCATGTTAATTTAACACGATCTATCATGTTAATTTAACACGATCTATCATGTTAATTTAACACGATCTATCATGTTAATTTAACACGATCTATCTTGTTAAATTAACACCATCTATTATGTTAAATTAACATGGTTTTTATTGTTGAATTAAACACCACGGTTTTGGTTTTTTCCCTTTTTATGTAATATAGTACGCAAAAATACCTTAACTTATTTTTGCGTACTATATTACATAAAAAGTGTTCTTTGGTTATGGTTATGGCGTTAGTGACAAGGAAGATTAATTCTGCCTTTACTTACAAACACGCAAACAAACATAAAATGGTGGTAAACTCTGTTTTGCACGTAAATACCATGTTTTGCACATGAATATTATGTACTTACCCAAAATCCTTTGTAAAACTCCTCCATCGAATTGCATGCTACCACAAAAAATACCGCGGAGAACTTCCACTTCATTAGCCACAGGTTCATTTGGCGATTCTACCAAACGTTCGACCATTATTTCCTTTGGAGTCTCAATAAATAATATATCCGACTCTTGGTCGAAATGAGGCATAACGCAATTTATTTCATTGCACATTTGGCTAAAAGTTTTACAATTGAATAATATACCTAATTAAAACTTTACAAAATTGTTCACAGATACACAGCAATGCGCTTGCAGATCAAATTCGAAATAACACAAGAGGCAGCAGAGTTGCCAGTTTTTTTTTTTTTAAATATGTCGGTTCTCCATTAAAAATCACCAAAATCGCCAAATGTTACTAGCTTGTCGCCAAATACCTTCTCGAATTTATAATAAGTAACGACCTAAGTATTTTTAACGTGGGGAATACACCCACCTTCGTAACTAGGGTCAGAGCTGAGGTACTAGATATAACTCTAGGTAACAATCTGTCTGATGACCTGATCTCGAGATGGAGAGTTTCTACTGAACCCTCCCTCTCGGATCATCGCATCATACAATTTAACATAGGGGCAATCATAGTATCAAAGGAACCGACTATGAACCCCAGGAGAACTAACTGGGAATCCTTTAAACAGAGAATTGAGGAAAACCTTCCAGGTCTTGGAGGGAACTACAGGGGAACAAGCAGTTTGGAGTTAGAAGATAGAGTAAATGGGCTAAACAGCATTGTGATCGAGGCCTTCAACTCTAGTTGTCGGGAATCCAGGGGGACAAAATACAAGACCCCTTGGTGGTCAAAAAAGCTCTCTGATTTGCGGAGCAAGGTGCGAAAGATGTTCAATAGAGTAAGGCGCACTGGCCACTGGGAGGAGTACTCGACGCTTCTAACTGAGTACAATAAAGAAATAAGAAGATCCAAACGAAGTAGCTTCAGGAACCTCTGTGAGAAAATAGAATCCACTCCAGAGGCCGCTAGGCTCCACAAAGCCATGGCCAAGGAACAAGTGGACACAAAGATGGCGCTGAAACTCCCCACCGGGGAGTTTACATGCACAGAGGAAGAAAGAGCAAGAGCTCTTCTGGACGCTCACTTTCCGGAAGCATCCACGGACCTAGAGGAGGCGGAGCCTCACTGGAGGAGACCCACACGACAAGACTGGCACCTGTCAAGAACTCTGTTCTCTCAGGGTGCAGTTAAGTGGGCTATATCCTCCTTTGATAGCTACAAATCCCCTGGGGTGGATGGCATATATCCGGCATTCCTGCAGCAAGGGGAAGCTCTGATCCCATATCTGTCGGGCATCATGAGGGATAGCTTAGCACTAGCCTACATACCGACAATATGGAGACGAGCAAAAGTGGTATTTCTACCTAAAGTAGGAAAAAAGGATTACTCGATAGCGAAATCCTTCAGACCCATCAGTCTAACCTCCTTCGTCCTTAAGACAATGGAGAAAATAGTTGATCACGAGATCAGATCGAACGCTCTAAGGCACGTGCCTTTACATGCAGGTCAGCACGCATACAGAGCGGGGAGATCGACGGACACAGCCCTGTACCAGCTGACCGAGGAAATCAACAACGCGTTCGACTGCGGAGAGGTGGTATTATGCGCCTTCTTAGACATAGAGGGGGCCTTCGACAACACGTCTCACGACAGTGTGGGTCGTGCATTGGAGAGAAAGGGAGTTCAGGGACCCATAATACGATGGATAAAGGCCCTGCTCAAAACAAGACTAGCGGAAACTCAGGTTGGTGACCGCACGGTTTAAATTCGAACCACGAGGGGTTGTCCGCAAGGGGGGGTCCTATCACCCCTCCTGTGGAGCATAGTGGTAGATGAACTGCTGGATGTACTAACCCAAAACGGCATCAGATGCCAAGGTTATGCGGACGACATAGTAATCATAGCAAGAGGCAAATTCGAGAGTACTCTATGTGACATAGTACAGAGGGGACTAAACCTCACCAAGGAATGGAGTGCGGGGGTGGGCCTCAACATAAACGCCAGTAAAACGGCCATAATCCCCTTCACAAGAAGAAGATCCCTTCCGGGACTGAGAACTATCGCACTAGGCGGGGAACACCTGGTGGCTGTTTCCGAAGTAAAGTACCTAGGGGTCACCTTTGACTCCAAGTTACTATGGAGGAAACACGTTGATAACACGACAGCGAAAGCCACCAGGGCAATAATGGTGTGCAGAAGAATTGCAGGAAAATCCTGGGGTTGCAGCCCCAAGATGCTGACCTGGATGTACGCCGCCATAGTCAAACCCGCAATAACATACGGAGCGGTGGCATGGGCACCCAGATCGGCCTTAGGCACAGTGAGGAAATCACTCACTAAAATCCAGCGTCTGGCCTGCGTATGTATAACGGGAGCCATGCGTACATGCCCGACGGCGGCAATGGAGGTGCTGCTTGATCTGAGTCCCCTGCACACAGTGATCGAACAGGTAGCCAAACGTACCTTGCTAAACATAGCAAGGGAAGGAACTGGCAGAGGAAAAGTCATCTCGTCTACTGGAGCAGACAAACTGAGGAAACAACTCCCGATATCTCAGCTCCCTAGGGATGACATCGCTAAAACAACGAGATTCGGAAAAAGATTTAGGATAGAACTAGGTGACAAGACCACCTGGGACGCCTCCAAAGTGGAAAGATTCCACCAAGACAAACATCTGGTATGGTACACTGACGGGTCAAAGACACCCGAAGGGATCGGAGCGGGAATAACAGGTCCCCGCGTAAACGAGTCAATACCCCTTGGAGAGTACCCAAGTATATTTCAGGCGGAAGTAGCTGCGATAAGCATATGTGCCCACATAAACCTGCAGCGCGGCTATTTTAATGAAAACATAACGATATTAAGCGACAGCCAGGCGGCAATTAAAGCCATCTGGGCCAGTGAGATAAGATCAAAACTGGTACTTGAGTGCGTCGACAGGCTGAACGAGTTGGCGTCTCGAAACAGGGTATGGCTGGTGTGGGTCCCGGGTCATGCCGGCGTGGAGGGAAATGAGCGAGCCGACCAACTTGCTCGTGTAGCGGCGGCAACGAAGCCCATAGGCCCGGAACCTTTCCTGGGCATCGGCCCTCACACCATAAGCGATATATTGAGAAAGGAAGAGCTAGTTTTGAAAGAGGAGAACTGGCGGCAGACCACTGGGCTGCGTCAGGCGAAGGTAATGATGGGTGGGTACAACGCTAAGCGATTCGAAGCTGTAATCGGCCTATCCAAGAACAATCTTAGGATCATCACAGGAATTCTTACAGGGCACTGTAGGTTAAAGGCCCATATGCACAGACTGGGCATCGCGTCCAGCAGCCTGTGCCGCTTCTGTGATTATGAGGATGAAACCGCGGAGCACATAGTGTGCAAATGCGACGCTATCTCTAGGAGCAGGCTAAGGATCCTTGGGTCCACAACCCTAGAGGGCAAGCACATACACCAACTAGGGCCGACCCCGATTCTGGATTTCCTGACGGCGTTCGGCCTGCTAGATGTGCTTTGAGTACATGAGGGCACAATAGATCACAAGGTCGCAGTGCGCTACCTCTATAACTATTATTATTATTATTATTATTGTCGCCAAATAAGTCGCTAACAAAATTCCACCAACAATAATGTGAGCACAGGGATGCTGTGGTGTCGACATTTATATTATTTCACAAAAATTTATATTCACACACGTTATTTATTAAACACTAAAATATAATAAAATGCGAATAATACGCAATACAAATGCAATACAAATGCAAGAAAAACATGGATTCACAAAACATCTCCTTTTGCACGTGCTTTTTCTCTACGTCAAATTTTACTACTGTCATAATTTACCTTTTCGTTTGGCCGAGCAAAATGGAAAATATTTGTACACTATAGGATATTTGTTCACCTCATTTTACTAATAACAAATACCGATTGACACTCAGCCTAAAGGTGATGACCCAATGCAGGGTTGATTTGCTTGCCGTGCTTACCTAGGCTTACTTTGCTTTGCTTTGAAAGCTTCTATGGCGAAATAGAAGCTTCAAAAGCTGTCAGAAATACAGGATGAGACAAACAAGGCAACAACAAGACAAATAGTAAAGCGTGTAAAGCGCTGTCAAATAGAGATTTGGGATATTCCACGCTTTGAAGCGCTTCAAGCAAGCAAAACAAGGCTGCCACTGGGCCAACTTTCATACATTTCAGTAGAATTCAAAAGAATTTTGACATTTCTCGGAGCAATGCCAGCAAGGCAAGCGTGCATTGAGCCATGACCTTTTGTTGCATTTAGCTTTCAAAATTTTGTATGGTAAATGCAGAAATAAATGCTGCATTTTGGGCTAAATTCTAAAAGTGAGGATAATGCAAAAGCAAAAAGGATATAAAGTTTACTAAAGTTTCATAAAATTTTGATAGTTGTATAAGATTTGAATCTGTTGTTGAAATGTTAGCATATATGTGTACAAGCCCCCCTTTTTCGGAAAAGGCATAAAATCTTTGTATTGTGTAATATTCGAGTACACAATCTTGGTAAAATGTGCTACAACCAATAATATTTCTTCATTTACGATAAGGGACTTTTGACGTGAAAAGTACCAAATTCCATTATACCTTACCAATACTGCCAACACGGACGATTTAACTTCTGTTCTCTTGAGAACAAAATTCTGTTCACAAGCTTTGATGGGGAACAGATGGCGGTCGAAAACAACACTTGTTCATGTTAAATCAAACCGAATTTATGGTAAGGGATACACACTAATGTAATTCAAATGCAGAAATAGTTCATGTTATTTTAACCATACGCTTCGTGTTAAAATGTTCGTGTTGATTTTCCAAAATTGTTTTTGCTTTACGTACATGAGTTGTTCATGTAGATTGAACATGCTTCATGTTAACTAAAAATGTATGAAATTTTTCTGTGTGCGTGTAAAACTACTTCATATTAATACCGTGACTCCATGCGCACTATTATTGACTGGGAGAAGCTGTAGATTGCACACCGTGGGATTTTTTTATTGTCTTTAAAACGCTAATGAACTGATCACCCTCCTTCAAGAGTATATCAACACACTTTATACAGAACATGTACCACTTGTTACTAAAGTCATCAGCCCACGAAAGACAAAAGAGCCTTATTCAAAAGCGGAACGTTGCGTACCGAAAATGGAAGTGTTGCAAATCCATAGATGCATACCATGAATTCAAAGTTTTCAGAAGAAACGTCACTAAAGCCATTAAGCAATGAAAGCTTCACTACTATGTGTTTCGTACATACATATACTTACGTGTATAGGATATATCCAAAACCGGTTATCGGATATCGACAATTTTTTTCCATATCATTCTCTGTCCATATATCAGTATGCTGCTAAAATTTCAAAATGATCGGAGGGAAAGTGTTAATTTTATTGAATAACCAACTTCGCTCTAAAAGATATTTGAGGGTTTTTCGGGTTTATATTGTTAACGATATCTCAAAAACCGGGTGTCGGTTATCAAAAATTTTGTGTCTAAATATATTTTCATATATCGTTACACGTTGCTTAAATTTCAAAGAAATCGGTGCAGAAGTGTTTAAATAAATGTTTATTAAACACTGCTACTTGTTTTATACACACAACGGACGGTTAAGTTGAACGTCTAATAATACAATTAATCCATTCAGCAGTTTTCGAGTGATACGACTACAAACATACAGACAGAAAGACTGACAGACAGACAGACCGACAAAAATTCTAAAAACGGTTGATTTGGACTATATTGGCTTAGTAATGATTAATACTATTAATATTTTTTTGAATATCTACAATACACAGACACCAACCTTGTTGTTGTTGTTGTTGTTGTAGCGAGGCGTAACCCTTCCCAAATGTCAGACAGGGTCGCCCCGAGTGTATTGCTCTTGGCCGGGTCGATATAAGAAAACGGCCCGGTTTGTTTCGGCACGATGGGTACAGCACAAGTACTGGTACCGTTCTCGTAGAACCGGCAATACAAGAAACTAGCCGTGTAGGCCATGTAGGTCATTTAGCGTTACCCAGGGTGCACCAACGGGGAGGCGACCTACTCTTACACCTACTCAGACACCAACCTGTTACAATTCTATTAAAAGTAGAGATGTTGAAAGTTACAAGAAAAAATCGCCAAAAATACAGTTTTTTCTTGATCTTGGTAATATTACGCTTAAAGTGTTTGTAATTATACACACTAATTTTAGAGAAAAAAAAGCTCCTAATTTTTACAACTTCGCATGAAAAACACATTTTTAAAATCAAAATTTTTTCAAAACTCGTAAAAATTCGACAAATTTTCGACTTTGGCCAGCTATTGCCCAGCGATGGTTTGACCCACCCCTACATTTTATACGTCGTTAATTTCCTTTCAAACGAGGTATCGCTTACCTCCATCGCTTTTGCAAAATTGGCGAAAAGAATTTTTGAATAAAGTGATACCTGAAAAAAACACAAATTTACCGATATCTCAAAACCTTCCCATACAAAAATTTTTAAAAATATGTTTTGTGATCGGGTTTTGTCAAGCATGGTATTGTAATAAATGCAAACACACAAAATTAAATGGATCAGCACTCTGGAGTGCTGGATAAAAAATCTCCTCTTTTATTCAGAATATTCGGCTTATTTATACCTTAAAATATCTTAGAAAATAACCTATACATACTTACTTCTTATTTACTACAAACGTAAGAAATATTCTTATTGGCTAAACCTAAGACAAGACTCTCGCTTGCACATATGGGCATGCATTCATATGTACATAGCTCTGAGTATAGCTGTGTGTAGTTAATGCATAACCAGCGCAGTCATCAACACATATTCAAACATATCTAACGTGGAGCTACAATCAATGCATCCACACACACACGTACATATAGCAAGCGTGGAGATGCTAGCAGTGCTGTCGCACATAGCTACATATAAGAAGCTAGCGCATGCAACTGATACAACTCTCTAGCTTGCGTCGTTCATGTACTTAGCGTGAGAAAATGAACGTAATTAGAATTCTGTTGACAAAGCAAAATGTGTAGGTACATTCCACAGCATAACGTTTAGAAGTCAGCGTGTGGCTTTGTTGTTGTTAGTGACTTGCTCTGGCATACTACACCTTTCCTAAAAATAATCGTGAATACATATGAACGATTTTATAAGTGTAATATTCTTAAGTGGTTTTATTTTTCTTTTGTACATTTCTACAAATAATTTGTGTCCACAAATTTCATTTGATACTTTTTAGATTTTTATTGTTGCTATTTGTTTACAAAATTTTATGTTCTGTTTTGATTACACTTATTTAACAATTTTTTGGTTTTGTTTATTTTATTTTCAAGTGGGCAATAACTCATGTTTTTAAATGTTTGTTTACTTATAAAAAATTTTCATACGATACATTTTTCTTCTTTTTGTATTTATGTTTTTCTGTTGAACACTTTGTGTCGGCTTTTTGTTTAGAACATATTCGGTATACAACTATTTTTTATGGTCGTAAAACTTAAAGTGAAAAATAAGCAAAATTTATGGGTAACGAAAATTTAATGAAATGAATTTATTCAAATAGCTTAAGCCTATTTTTATGTATTACAATTCTCTTATTTTCTTTACTTAATGTGCAATTATTATCTAAATTCATATTTTCTCCTTTATATGAAATTAAACTGAAATTATTATTACACTGAGAGAAATGCATTGAATGTTGTGACAATATCGCTATTGATAGCGACGAGTTTGATGCAATATTCATTCAGAATGAGCGAGTTATCAAATATTATTTGCTCCCAATAAAAAGTAAAATGACATGTCAACCATTTCGATATGATCTACTATTTTTTATATTTATGGATAGAATACTAATATGTTTGAACGGCATGTCAACCATTTCGATATGATCTACTATTTTTTATATTTATGGATAGAATACTAATATGTTTGAACGGCATGGTCGTGATATGAATTTCTATTGTCGGTATATCCATATCCATATTTACTACATAGTAATAATGGTAGAGACAGCGTATTAATATATATGGACGAAATGTAAATTTTTCTGGGACGCATAATCATAATAGTTCAACAATTTTTACTATGGATTTTCTAACAATATTACAACTTGTTGGAGCGGTTTTTTTAAATTCCAAATTTTTTGAATTTCTTATGATTGAACATTTTTCTAAAAATTGTATAATATGCCGTAGCCGAATGGTAGAATACTGGGCTAACGTGCCAGAGGAGCATGGTTCGAGTCTCACTGAAACCAGATGTCAAATTATATAAAATTTTGTTTTTTTAAACTATTTAGAATTTATCAATAGTTTATATGGATACCATTTCAATAGTGATTTATCAAAAAAGCATTGATGAAAAATCCATATTCATTGATGGGACAGAATTATCAATTTTTATTTAATGTGATATCAATAATTATGGATGTTCCATCCATAGATTTCCCTCCGTGTATTTTTATCAATATTTACTACTTTGTAGGGCCCTTTATACTTATTATGTAACTTATGACCTGCTTCGTTTTTAATTAAAACTAAATCTCCTATACTAATTTCTTTAACTTGAAGATTTTTATCATAATTAATTTTTTGTTTTTCTTTAGCTTCTTTTACTAATTGGTTAGCTTTTTGTTGCGCGATTTGCAACCTGATTTTAATTTCTTTATCATAAGCCTCATAATTATATACTGGGCTGATAATATTTTCTTGTAAAAAATCGTAAGTCAGAGGTATTTTTCCAAAAACTAGTTCAAATGGACAATAGCCATGAACCGTAGATGGTGTTGTATTGTAACAATACGCAAAATATTTTAAATATTCATCCCAATCATTTTTGTCAATGGATATGTAAGAACGTATATATTCATTAAAAGTTTGGTGGTGATATAGGGTAGAAGTTTTGTGTTCAATTTTTAAAAGTTTACACAATTCCTCAAATACGTTGTTTTTGTATTCAGTCCCCATGTCAGTTATGATGGTTTTCATACAACCATATACCAAAATAAAGTTTTCAAAAATGGCTTTTGCTACTATTTTCGCATGTTTACTCGCAATTGGAATTGCTATCAGATACTTTGTTAAATCACATACTATGGTAACTGCATATTCATTTCCATTTACTGACACGGGCAATGGTCCAATTGTATCAATTTGCACCGTATCAAAAGCTTTTGTGGGCGTTTCTGTTATAATCATAGGTTCTTTTAAGTTTTCATTCATTTTTCATATTTCTCCAATAATATTTTTGTCTAATTTTATTATTTGTTCTATTGATTCCTGGGTGGCCACCAGTAACAGGATCATCATGATATTTTTCCAATATATTTTTAATATTTTCTTTATCAGTCACATGCATAACCTCCGGAGTTAATGCAATTGTTAAATTTTTGAGAACTTTGGTACCAATTTCTTTAAATGTGCTTACTCGAGTATAATTATTCTTAAACAATTTGTCTCCTAAGGACAACTGTATTTTATTTATTTCCAAATTGTCGGACTCTTTCATTAGCCTGGCAAAGAATTGACCTAAATCAATCTTCGCCTCAACAATTGAATTATTATTAATAGATGAATTCCCGGCTTCATTTGAAAACCTGGCAAAGGATTGACCTGAATCAACCTTCGCCTCAACAATTAATTCATTAATATTTATTTCGCTACAAATTTTCTTTCCCTTTTTGAACTGCAGTTTCGGGGGGTCGAAAACGAGCTGAGCTAGCTTTTTTACTTCACATTTATTTAGCGCTTCATATATTATTGGGTTCTCAATGTGACTTTTAAATTCTTTACTAATATTTTTATTATTATTAGTCTTTTGTTTAGTTTCCGATCTAGTCGTAACTTTTAATATTTGACATGCCTTAATTGACATTTCTTTTAAATCATTTATGATGCGTGAAAGTGCATCCGCGACATAGTTTTCTTTTCCAGCTATGTACACCACCTCAAAGTCATATTCCTCCAACTCCAACCGAACTCTAGTTAATTTTGATGAGGGGGTTTTCATCGAAAATAAGTATGTTAAGGGGCGGTGGTCTGTTTTAATTAAAAATTTTCTACCATAAACATATGGTCTAAAATAAGCTATAGCCCAATGGATTGCTGCCAATTCTTTTTCAATTGTGGCTTTATTGCTTTCACCTTTTGTGAATGCTCTTGACGCATAGGCAATTGGTAATTGTTTGCCTTCATATTCTTGACTAAGAACTGCGCCGCATGCGAATCCACTGGCATCTGTTGTTATACAAAATTCTTTATCGAAATCGGGATATTGGAAAATATTTGGGTGTATTAATGCTTCCTTCAAATAGACAAAAGCTTTTTGACATTCTTCTGTCCAATCGAAAGAAACATTCTTTTTACACAATCTCGTTAAAATTCTGGAATGAGCTGCAAAATTTGGAACAAATCTTCGGTAATAATTACAAAATGCTACAAAACGTTTAACTTCGTCTGCACTTTTTGGTATTGGATAATTTAAAACAATTTCATATTTACTAGGATCGGGCAAAATTCCTTTATTTGTGCATTTATGTCCAAGGTAAGTGACTTCTTGGTTAGGTTAGGTTAGGTTGCGAGGGCAGGACAGAGTGCAGGACCCTGCCCACCACTTAGGCCAGTCAAGTTGGCCCATTGTGATACCCTATGCGGTCTTAAGACCCACCCCATATCCGAAAGACAAACATCAACAATCTCACATTCTCACACTTGGATTAGAGGATCAAACCAGCTCGTGGAATCAATGAATTTCGATAGAGCCCTAATATCCATTTTTGAAACCTCCGTGAGGTCGTCGATGAACGGTTGGCCGAGAATAGCCAATCGTCTTCTGCTGAGTGCAGTACAATGACACAGCAGATGTTGAACACTCTCCTCCTCTTCAATACATCTACAACTGCGACAGTAATCGTGAGTTATTACGCCCATCCTAGCACCATGTGTGCCTATTAAGCAGTGCCCTGTTAACACCCTTATCAGTGATGAGACACCGGATTTATTAAGGGACAGCAGACAGTTAGTGCGTCCTTTGTTGTACGAAGGCCAAGTTAGCCTTGATATCTCGCACGTCGAGAGACCTGACCAGAGCTCATTTGCCCAATAACGCTGATACTGAAGTGCTGAGCCATCTCGTTAAGAGATCTGCGGCATTCAGTTAGCGACTTCGTGTTGTCGACACATGAGTTCAGTGCCTTTAGCGCGGCCTGACTATCTGAGAAGATAAATATCCGTTTGCCGTTTTGGGGCGTAGACGCTAGGCTTTTCACTGCACCGTGTATTGCCAGCATTTCTGCTTGGTACACGATGCAGTGGTCGGGAAGACGAAAGGAGATCTCTAGTCCCAGGTCCGGTGAAAAGATACCTCCACCCACCTTCCCTTCAAGCTTAGAGCCGTCGGTGAATATGTTCATGGCATTCCGCACAGTATGCGGTCGGTAATCCCATTCTTGTCTTGTGGGTATTTTCACCTCGTAGTTCCTAACAAACACGTTGCTTGGCGTGCAATAGTCAGTATGTAATGGTATGCTCACAGGTGCATGGGAGCCTAAAATTGTGGCGTGACCACATATGCCGCCCTTCCATACGTCGGTCTCCCTTAATCGCAGAGCTGTAATCACAGCCATTTCTTTAGCCACCAGATCGAGTGGTGGAAGATTCAGCATCGTGTTGAGTGCTTCTGTCGGAGTGGAGCCGAGGGCCCCGGTTATGCAGAGTTCTGAACTCCTTTAGACTTTTTGTATCTGCTTGAGGTACGTGTTCTTGGTTAGTGCCGGCCACCAGACCAGCACACCGTAGAGTAAAATTGGACGAACAATAGCTGTGTATATCCAGTGCACCACTTTGGGAGAGAACCCCCACGATATACCAATTGCTCTCTTGCAAGTAAACAACGCGCATGTTGCCTTTTTAACTCGTTCCGCTATATTGTCGCTCCAGAGTAGTTTCCTGTCTAGAATAACTCCTAGATATTTGACTTTGTCACTGAGTACTAAAGTTGTATTCCCAATTTTTGGTGGTATTAAGTTCGGTATTTTGTACCTCCTAGTGAAGAGGACAAGTTCGGTTTTCTCGGGATTAACCTCCAAACCTGAAGCGTTCGCCCAGTCGCATACTTTAGTCAGAGCATTTTCCATTAAATTGCAGAGGGTTTGAGGAAATTTTCCCCGAATGATAACGCAGATGTCATCGGCGTACGCGATCACTTGGTAGCCTTCAGCTTCCATGAGACGTAGAAGTTGGTTTACAGTAACCAGCCACAGGAGCGGAGAGAAAACACCTCCTTGCGGGGTACCTCTGTTAACGAGTCTGTGAATCGAATTACCGCCTAGCTCCGTTGTAATCCGTCTGGTAATAAGCAATTTGCGGATAAACTCCACAAGGCAGGCATCGACCCGCAGACCCGTTAACGCCGAGGTAATGGCTTCCGGTAGAACTTTGTTGAAGGCACCTGCTATATCAAGGAAAGCCACCAGTGTATATTCCTTTGTGTCAATTGACTTTTCTATAACAGATACCAGAGAATGCAAGGCAGTGTCAGTCGATCTACCTTTACTATAGGCGTGTTGAGCCCGCGACATAAGAGTTGAGTCTATCGATCTTCTGACATAGTCCTTCAAAAGTCTTTCCATAATTTTAAGTAGAAATGAAGATAGGCTTATTGGCCTAAAATCATTAGGTTTAGAATGGGATGGTTTCCCGGATTTTGGGATAAATACTACCTTAACCTCTCTCCATGATGCAGGTACATATTTGAGCCTGAGGCAACTAACAAACATGGTCTTCAGCCAGGGCTTAATAAGCTCGGATGTTTGTTGTAACTGGGCCGGGAATATTCCGTCCGGTCCTGGCGATTTATAGGGCTTGAGACTGGCCAAGGCCCAGTCCAGCTTTTTATCATCGGTTATTTCCTTTATCAGCTGATCCGAAAGCATTTCATTCCCGACCGTAGTAGTAGCCGTGTCTGTGCATGTCGGAAAGTGAGCATCCAGAAGCAGATTCATTGTGTCAGTGCTCGAATCGGTCCAATTCCCATCCGGCATTTGTATCTGGCTCAGTGTCGCTGGCGATTTTGAGAGCACCTTCCTCAGGCGCGAAGCTGCAGATGTTGATTCGATATTGTTGCAGAAATTCACCCAGGAGGCCCGTTTGGCCTTGCGAATTTCTTTCTTGTAGTTACTTAATTTAGTTTTGTGAAGTGCTCAGGATGTTACGCAACCATCCTGTTTGGCTTTGTTAAAGGCCGACCTGCATGTCCTTCTGAGATTATCTAGATCGGACGACCACCAGGGTGGTCTGTGGGTTTCAGCTAACTTTTTAGGCGGACACGCCTTGTCTAGAGCAATCTTGCAGTGTTGATTGAAGGAGCTGACGAGATCGTCTAGCTCCTCATCCTTTCTAGGTGTTACCAGCTGATTTGACAAATATTTGCGAATAAGCTTTTGGTAGTAACCCCAATTTGTTTTCCTAATATTCTGTATATATTTCGGACTTGTATGTATATCATCTAAGGAGAAGCTAATGTATCTATGGTCTGAGAATGAGTGCTCGCCTAACACCCTCCATGATTCTATGAGGTCACTGTAAGAGTCAGTGACCAACGTTATATCGAGGACTTCCTCTCGGTTTCTTGTTACGAAGGTGGGTTCATTCCCCGTGTTACATATACTTAGGTTAGTGCCTAGTAGGTAGTTATAGAGTGACTCACCTCGCTCATTAGTGTCAGTGCTGCCCCATTGGTTGTGATGGGCATTAGCGTCGCCGCCTAGCACGATGATATCGTCCCGTGGTTTTGTGGAACTCACGAACTCTCTAAAGTTGTTTGATGGTAGTGGTCCTTGGTGATCGTGAGCTAGATAGAATGATGCGAACCTGCAACCTCTACCTAGCCCCTCGACGCTTATCGCTGTCAGATCTCCGTCACTAAACTGGGGTAAGAGAAGAGCGTTAATATTTGATTTAACTAAAATACACGTTCGAAGTTTACCTTTACCTGTTGCGCTATAAAGCTTGTAAGTAGGGGTCCTCAAACCACAGATCCTATCTCCAGTGATCCACGGTTCTTGAACCAGGACAATGTCTACTGCGCCTTTTGAGAGCTGCAGTAGTAGTGCGGCCGAAGCAGCTTTGCAGTGATGGAGATTAATCTGGAGGACCCTCATCACTTTTTTTGGCGCTCTCCTCCGTGAGCGTCACGTCCGAGTCGCCGTCGCTCAGAAGCTGACTCTCGGAGTAGAGTCCCCTGAGAGCCGAGCCACCGTCCGAGCTGGACGACGCGAACCCACTCCCTGTGTCAGACGCCACTGACTTGCTGTCATCCGCGTCCACCTCCATTTCATCATTTTCACTGGGGGGAGGGGGCTCCACCTCCGGATTAGAGGAGAGGTTGGCTAGGGCCTCGGTATCGGACTTGTATACCTTGAGGACCACCTTTTCATAGCCATACCTCACTACGTACTTGCATCGGGCCAGAGCCTCGATGCTTGCCTCATCCAGAAGCAGAACGATCTGCATGGTAGCCTTATCGGTCTTATCCACGTTCACCACCCTCCAGTTTGATGTAGGCAGCTCAGGGTTGTACTCCTGCAGCACATCAAGAATCTCATCTGGTTCCGTGCAACCGACTGGAATCCAAACTCTAGCCCTTGGGCGTTGCGGGATATCAACCGCGTCCACTGCCCTCAAGCGCGCGCCGGGATAAACCTCTCCTATGCGCTGTATGCCAATTTTGTACAGGTCCACGGACCTGCTGTCATCGCAAGCGATCAGCTTCAAATTACCCTGATACCAACCCGCATCGGCGTAGTTGGGTGGAGGACCAGGGTTGTCACGTTTGACCTGTACAGCCACTTTTGCGAGCGCGGCCCTGATCCACTTCCACTGCTGCTTGGGGATCCTGCCGTCTACGTTGCTCTCATCTATTACTCCAATGATCTTGCGATCCTTGGCAATGTCGGCGAAGGACCTCGTCGGTCCTCCTATTCTGGCCCTTTTCGGTGCCGTTGGGGTGGTTTCCTCCAGCGATCGGTTTCGCTTAGAGGTTTCCCCCTTGTTGTTAGCGCCATACAGCTCAACCTTAAAATCCGGCACTATCCGCCGAGCCCACGCAAGATCGCGCTGGAGCTTCGCCCAGGCCTCTGCCGAAACGTCTTCCTCCCTTATCGGTGAGGTCGCGTTCTTGAACAGGATCCGGGCTGCCGACCGCTTATCATTGCGGTTGGGCTTGATTGCCTGCACGCCAAGTCCTCGACCCTGACGTCAGCACCCACATTCCTGGAGCCTCCAGCCAAGGGCTCACCAGACGCTTTACGCTGAAAGGCAAGACCACTTGTGGAGGCTACAGGGTTGATAGCCTCGTCCTTGGCCTCCCGATCGGAACCCCTGGAGGAGGCACCGATCATCGGACTACTCAGACCGGTTTTACACTCGGCCCTACTACGTCGAGCTGCAGCAGCAGCAATGAAACGCTGGGGAGTCCTCTTAGCTTTCGTCACTTTACTAAGGTCCGGCTTGGCCGTGACCTTTTTAACGGAGCGAGCTCCTGTTGGCTTTTTTTGAGGAGACCCAGACTCCTTATTTTTGTTGTTGTTGTTGGACGAGTTGTTCATGTTTGAACCCACGAGTTGCGGAGAAAGGGGATGGTCCACCCTGGGCAGAGATCCGCATACCCAGGGTAAGGCTAATTAGAATCGGAGGTCACCAGGTATCCGAAGCACTCCTTTAGCGACTGGGCTATTTTAGGGCCCCCAGCCAGGCTGATCCTCGGCACGGGTCGTATGACACCTTGATCCAGCCCATTCCAAGGAAGGAATATAGGAAAGGGGAGAGAGTAGACTGTGATAGAGGCTACGAGTAGCGGAAGGAAAATCAGGTAAGAGGGGGGGGGGGGGGGGGGGGGGGGGGAGAGGTCGCCGCTCGAATTAGCCGCCGAAGCGTTACCGGGTGTCACCACGTGGAGGCTCCACCCCCACTTGGAGGAGGAGGGTGCATGCACCTACGAGTCGACGGTTTGAGGTGGCGCTGGTGTGTGCAAGGTGCGAACACCCCCATAAAAGACACCCGACTTCTTGGTTAAAGAATAAACATTTATCCGGATGTAATTTTAAATTATATTTTCTGCAAGTAGAAAATACATCTCTCAAATTTGTAATCATGTGTTTTTCAGAGCACCCTAATACCACTAAATCATCCATATATAGAAAAGCTTGGGATGGCTTAAGGCCAGCGAATGCTAGTGTCATCATTCTTTGAAATGAATTAGGTGCTACTTTTAAACCGTATGGCAATCTTTTGAAACGATATGTGCCATCGTCCGCCGTAAACGATGTAATGTCTCTAGAGTCTTTATGTAATTCAATTTGATGAAAGCCGGACATCAAGTCCAGACATGAGAAATATTTAGCTCTACCTAATTGATCTAGGATATCATCAATTCTTGGTAGTGGGAATTTATCCGCGGTTAGTTTTTTATTTACCTGTCGGTAATCGACTACTAATCTCCATCTTTTATCGTTTTTTCCTGGTAACGGTTTTTTCGGTACCAGAAGAATTGGGCTATTATATTCTGACATAGACGGCTCTATTATGTCATCTTCAATTAATTTATTAATTTGCTTGTTAATTTCACCTTTTTGGGCTTGAGGTAATCTATAATTTTTAATGTAGACAGGGGTATTATCTTTCATATGCAATTTTTGTTTGTAAAAATTATTAGCAGTAATTGGTTCTGTATCTAATGAAAATATATCAATGAATTCTGAGCATAATGTATTAAGTGATTGACTAGCGAAAGGTGGGAAATTTTTATTTAATTTTTCTAATTTTTCTTTATTATTTTTTGCTGATTCAGATTTAGTATTTACTATTGTATAATCATTTAAATTTTCTGTGTTAATTTTAAAATTTTGAATAGTTGCATTTTTATTTGTTGTATTAATGACTCTAATGAATGTTTGTTGCGAATTTACTAAGGTGTTTGCAATAAAAATGCCTTCTCCTAATTTTTGGTGAGGTATTAATAAATCGGAATTACTATTTTCAATATGTACTTGTCGGATTACTTCCGATCTTGCGGGTATTGTTATGCAATTAACGGATGGTCTACTTGTCATTTCTATTATAATGTTTTCTGGGTAATCATATGGACGTAGTATTAGGCTGTCTCCATTTTTACTGTAATCTAAAATGCAATTATATTTCTTAATAAAATCAAGTCCCAAAATTCCATCACAAGGAATCGGAACATTATCTTGTGAAATTTATGTTTAATTAATAGGTAATCATTCTTTAAGTCTGCCTTCACTGTTCCAATAGTGCTTGTTAAACCTTGACCAATCCCCTTTAAATCAGTTTTTTGTGAATGATTAATTGTGACATTATTGTCAATTTGACCCTTTTTTATAATTGAAATATCCGCACCTGTATCAATCAGGAGGGTTGAAATAAAATTATTTAGAGTTGTTTTGGAGGATATGTAGCTGTTGAGATGTAAATTAAAAACATATAATTTGTTATTTTCAGAATTTACTGTTGAGATGGAGTCTGCTGGTTTTCCTGTTGGTTTACATTTCTTACCGTTCTGGTATTGTTACGATTAGGCCTCGTGCTCCAAAATTTCGACCTGACCTTTGATAAGATCGATTATTATTATTGTTATTATTATTATAATTATTATTGTTATTTAATCTTGATGGAAATGTGCGCCTTTGGTTACCTCTATAAGAGTTATTTTGGTAACTTCTGCGGAAATTACCGCGAAAATAATTTTGTTGGCGTATGTGCAAAAGTGAGTTTGGGTTTCCAGTTACTTCTGTGCAACTGTTTGTAAATTTAGATACCGCTTCGTTCATTGAGGTGAACGTTCCAGCTTGCATAATGGTTTTTACTTTTTCATTGGAGCAGTTTTTACACATAGCTTTGACAGCTGTTTGTGTAGCATACTTAGGTACGAGGTCGGTTGTTAGACCGTCGGATATGTATGCTCCTTCCAATGATTTTGTGAGTTTTTCAATCTCAGCAGTGTACTGATTTGCAGTTTTACTACGCTGTTGGATGTTTAAGAGTTTTGCAGTTTAAACTTCTACTGACTCACCCTTTATTTTACTTTTTAGTTTTTGTTTAATTTCTTGAATTGAAGTTTCACAGCTTATGAAGTTTCTAGCTGTGCCTTTTAATTTAGTTTTTATCATTGAAACTGCAATAGCCTCATGTTCCTCTTTAATTTGTTCTAGGATATCAAGGGCATCCAGAAAACTTGATAAATTTTCGGGTTTGCCATCGAACTCAGGTAAGATCGATGACGCAGTTTTGATAAATGCTACTGTTGTTTGTGCCATGTTTGTATTTGTTTGTGAATTTTGTTCAATTGACGTGACAGTACTTGTTTGTGTAGATGTTTCTTCTTGCACAACAATCTCTGTTTGAGCAGATTTATTGGTATTTATGGGGTCTTTTTGTTCTTCCTCGGTATCTGATCAACCTTCGAACAACCGAACGTCGAAATCGATATCGATATGTTGCTCGTAGGAGGTTGGTACTTCAACGTCAACGTTATACCTGGATAACGAGGATACCAATTTATCTCTAACGCTCGAAAATATCTGACACGATTCCAACCCCGAAACGGGTTGTGCGCTGGGTTTGGGACCCGCCACGTAAAAAATTTAGTCCAATGAAAAATAAATTAAAGCCTCGGATGAGAACCCCCTTTAATGTTGACGACCCGGCAAAACGAATAAGGCATAATGATTTGGATATTAGGGCATGTACCGGGAATGTCCGGACCCTTTCAAGGGACGGTACCGCTGCCCGACTGGTTGATGTCCTCGTTAACGCAAAGGCAGACATCACCGCCCTGCAGGAAATGCGATGGACGGGACAAGGAAAGACGACCATCGGACCTTGTGACGTATACTACAGTGGCCAGACACGCGGCAAAGCGCGTGGTGTAGGATTCGTGGTGGGAAAGAGACTTCGCCGCCAAGTACTAGCGTTCACCCCCGTGGACGAGCGTCTCGCTGCGATCCGCATCAAAGCGAAATTTTTCAACATAACATTTATCTGCGCCTATGCGCCGACTGAGGAGACGGACGACGCAGAGAAGGACTCCTTCTACGATAAACTTGAACAGACTTATGATCGCTGCCCCCAACATGATATCAAAATCGTGCTCGGCGACTTTAATGCGAAGGTGGGCAAGGAAGGAGTCTTTGGTCCAACAGTTGGAAAATTTAGTCTCCACGATATAACATCCCCCAACGGCACTAGGTTGATTGATTTCGCTGCTGCCCGCAATATGGTCATCAGTAGTACCAGGTTCCAGCATAAACGAATACACCAAGCCACATGGCTGTCTCCTGATCAAAGAACAAGAAACCAGATTGATCATGTCATGATCGACGGCAGACATAGCTTCACCGTTCTGGACGTGCGTACCCTTCGTGGTCCCAATATCGACTCGGACCATTATCTTGTTGCAGCCAAGATACGCACACGCCTCTGTGTAGGAAAGAAAGTGCGCACAGTAACGGAAGGAAAGTTTGACGTCGAGAAGCTGCGCACGACACAGACAGCTGACAATTTCTCCACTCGACTCTCACACCTGCTATCGGAGAGCAATCCTCGACCTAACGATGCAACCGAGCAATGGAAGCATATCTCTCACTCATTACGTACCGCCGCTGAGGCCACTATAGGGTTCCAGCGAGCCCGCAAAAACAACTGGTACGATGAGGAATGCAGCACTGCCTCGGACAAAAAGGACGCTGCCTACAGGGAGACGTTGCGAACGGGCACAACCCGCAGTGTATGGCAACGCTATCGTGAGGCAAAGAAGGAAGAGAGACGCCTTTTCAGAAAAAAGAAACGTGAGGCCGAAAGGCGTGAGTGTGAGGAGCTTGAGATGCTGGCTGACAGGAATGATGCCCGAAAATTCTATGAAAAGATCCGGCGGATGACGGAAGGTTTTAAGACCGGGGCAAGTTCCTGTAAGGACAATAATGGCGACCTGGTAACCGACGTACAGAGTGTACTTAAATTATGGAGGGAGCACTTCTCCTCACTGCTAAATTGCGAGGGAGACGTCGAACCCGATACCCCAATCCCTGACGATGGAAAAGTCGTCCCACCACCTGACTATGATGAAGTGAGGATAGCTATATCCCGGCTGAAAAACAACAAAGCGCCTGGAAAAGACGGACTACCCGCGAGCTGTTCAAACACGGAGGCGAAGAGCTGGTAAAAAGCATGCATCAGCTCTTATGCAGAATATGGTCAGACGAGTGCATGCCTCCAGATTGGAATTTAAGTGTGCTCTGCCCAATCCACAAGAAAGGCGATCCCGCTAACCGCACCAACTACCGCGGAATCAGCCTTCTTAATATCGCGTATAAGGTTCTTTCTAGCGTATTGTGTGAAAGACTGAAGCCCATCGTAGACAAGCTGATTGGACCTTATCAGTGTGGCTTTAGACCTGGTAAGTCTACCATCGACCAGATTTTCACGATACGCCAAATCCTGGAGAAGACCCATGATAAAAGAATCGACACACACCATCTCTTTGTCGATTTCAAAGCCGCTTTTGACAGCGCAAAAAGGAGTTGCCTGTATGCCGCCATGTCTGAATTTGACTTCCCTGCAAAGCTTATACGGCTTTGCCAAATGACGTTGAGCAATACTAACAGCTCCGTCAGAGTCGGGAAGGACCTCTCTGAGCCATTTGAAACCAAACGAGGCTTCAGACAGGGCGACTCCCTTTCGTGCGATTTCTTCAACCTGATGCTGGAGAAGATAATTCGAGCAGCAGAGCTAAACCGCAATGGTACAATCTTTTACAAGAGCGTGCAATTGCTGGCGTATGCCGATGATATTGATATCATTGGCCTTAACAACCGCGCCGTAAGCGCTGCCTTCTCTGGACTGGATAAAGAAGCGAAAAAAGTGGGTCTTGCGGTCAACGAACCCAAGACGAAGTATTTGCTGTCATCAAAGAAAGAATCGGCGCACCTGCGCCTTGGCAGCCACGTCACTGTTGATAGTTACAAATTTGAAACTGTGCGGGACTTCGTCTATTTGGGAACCAGCATTAACACCGAAAATAATATCAGTCTAGAAATCCAACGGAGAATCACTCTTGCGAACAAGTGCTACTTTGGACTGAGTAGGCAATTGAGAAGTAAAGTCCTCTCTCGAAGAACAAAGATCGCGCTCTATAAGTCTCTCATCATACCTGTCCTGATGTATGGCTCAGATTCATGGACAATGTCAAGAGAAGATGAGATGGCCCTTGGAGTATTTGAGAGAAAAGTTCTCCGGAAGATTTATGGTCCTTCCCGTGATGCCGACGGCGAGTATCGAAGGAGATTTAACGATGAGCTGTACGAGCTTTACGCAGATCTGACCATAGTCCAGCGAATTAAAGCCCAAAGGCTCCGCTGGCTGGGTCACGTCATGCGAATGGACAAAGAAGCTCCAGCCCAGAAGGTTTTCCAATCGTCACCCGAATTCGGCAGCAGAGGAAGGGGGAGGCCTCGACTGAGATGGAAACAACAGGTGGAGGATGACTTGAACTCCCTTGGGGTTTCCAATTGGCGTCAGTTATCGCTAAAAAGGAATGACTGGCGTGCTTTGATAGGCGACGGCCAAAATCGCTTAGGCGGTTAAGCGCCAATAAATGATGATGATTCCAATTGGTGAGCTTTCGTTAGGGTATTATTTACTTTACGTATGACTTTTCCTATATTGTTTAATGAAGAAAGTAGAACACTTAAATGTTTCTTTATAGTCTCAGTTTTAATTTTAGTGTTCTTGCATATGCATTTATAAGACTTTTCTGCATTTACCTTATTTTCAGCGAGTTCATTCGAGATTTCTCCCCATTTATCCATTGAGTATTAAACAAATTTAAATTAAACTTTATCCAGACCGTCTGCGCGGCTCTGGTATCTCTTCTTAAGAAATTTATTGTGGGTTGAATAAAATTTCAAGAATAAACTCCCCGCGTTGATAACAACGATAACTACAAGGTAAATTTTTATTGCGGCTAAAGCTTCAGTGTGGTCTACAATCTGAACTGTGTTTACCACATTTGCGTTTGGGTCACTGACTTTCGATTCCTTACCTCCCATTACGAGACAAATTTCCAATAATCAACTCTATTAAAAAAAAATTATTTTTTTTCAAAATTCATTTATTCAAATTTTTATTTTTATTTACACATTTCTCCTTCTTAACAACCAGGAGGTTATAATCCTGCCTTTCTCATTGCTCTTACTGTTTCTTCTTCAAGGGTAGTGGGATTAATTACGTCTTCAAGGGTTGGTGCCCTTGGCATATCTAAATATTCCCAATACCCAGTTAACCTTTTAAGTATTTTTTCACAATCAGGAGTTTCGAACTCCTTATCAATTTCTTGTTGAACTTCGTCCAAAACAGCAAAGAAATCTTTAGGCATATTTAATTAAACAGAAAATTTATTATTGTTGTCTTCATTAAATTTTTTTTTTCTTAAAACTTTAATGTCCCTTTTTATTTTAATTTTTTCTGCCCAGCTGATGGCTAAATTCAATTTTTCATATAATTGAGCCAAAGCTTTTCTATTAGTAAATTTAATACCTCCTCTTTTCCTTTTTGGTTTGATTGGCTTCGGAATTACTGGTTCTTGAATTTGTTGAACCTTATTTCTCTTTTTATATTCTTCTATTGTCAGCGGCTTAGGGCCTTGTCTGACTTTTTCTTCTTTAATTTTTTCTTCTGCCTCCAAAGCCAACACAACCACATTTGAAAAGGCTTGGTCAAATTGAGATTGGGTTTGTATGTCTTCTTCTGAGAACATACTAAATCAAGAGAGAGAAAAAAAATTTTTTATTTATTACTTTTGATGGCTGAGTTTATACAGCAAAAAATTTAATTTTTGCTTGTAGAGTAGGCAGCCGTTAGGCCGAACCCGAATGTTCAAAAAAAAAAAATATAAGTAAAATTAGATAAATGAATTTGGTCAGGTGGCGTCTTGAAAATCCGTCTTCTTTGCTTGAGTTTTTGAGCTTCTTCAATATTCCACTTCGCTGCGATTTGCAGTCATCTTCTTGAATTTGATCAGGTTATGCGGCAAATTTCTTAAAGTTGGTTAATTAATACACACTTTTTGGTTCAGTGCAGGTCCGATCCAGGCAATTTAATTCATGCCCTGGTTGGAAATTGAAAATTGTTGCGTCCTTCAGGATATTTTTATACTCGTTCGATCCAGGCAATTTAATTCATGCCCTGGTTGGAAATTAGAATCGTTGCATCCTTCAGGATATTTTTTTAAAAATTACAACTTATTATCCGGCCTTCCTGCAGTGAATTTAGGCAATTGCTACAATAAGCAATTTGCCATCAGTATCACTGGCAGGATCGCCATGTAATAAATGCAAACACGCAAATTTAAATGGATCAGCACTCTGGAGTGCTGGATAAAAAATCTCCTCTTTTATTCAGAATATTCGGCTTATTTATACCTTAAAATATCTTAGAAAATAACCTATACATACTTACTTCTTATTTACTACAAACTTAAGAAATATTCTTATTGGCTAAACCTAAGACAAGACTCTCGCTTGCACATATGGGCATGCATTCATATGTACATAGCTCTGAGTATAGCTGTGTGTAGTTAATGCATAACCAGCGCAGTCATCAACACATATTCAAACATATCTAACGCGGAGCTACAATCAATGCATCCACACACACACGTACATATAGCAAGCGTGGAGATGCTAGCAGTGCTGTCGCACATAGCTACATATAAGAAGCTAGCGCATGCAACTGATACAACTCTCTAGCTTGCGTCGTTCATGTACTTAGCGTGAGAAAATGAACGTAATTAGAATTCTGTTGACAAAGCAAAATGTGTAGGTACATTCCACAGCATAACGTTTAGAAGTCAGCGTGTGGCTTTGTTGTTGTTAGTGACTTGCTCTGGCATACTACAGTATGTCATGTAAAATAGTCTGCTCTTCCGAGTCGCCTGATACAATTGAGTATATATTTGTAGAAATATGATAAGCTGTGATAAAATACTTGTAGGTTGTGTTTACAGGCCAAATAAAAGAACTAATTATGAACACTTTATAGAATTCATCGAAAATCTTTGCCTTAAATTTACTGACATTCTAATAGTCGGAGATTTTAACAGTGACCTCCTTAGTCAAAGTAGTTTTTCTCAGGCTATGCTAAATCTTGGCTTATTTCCTGTTAACACTTTGACCCCTACGCATTTCACTTAATTTAGCTGCAGTCTTTTTGATGTTTTTTATGTAAGTGGAATGTCGAAAATCCTCATCTTTGATCAGCTTCCTGTACCATGTTTTTCCAAGCATGACTTGATCTTTACCACCTTTGATTTCAAATACACGCACGCAGAAGAATTTTCGTGTTGAATCAACACTTTTTAACACTTTTTCCGGTTATTTTTTTCAACACTATCGCCAGGTTGTTTTAACATGAAACTGATTTTTCACTGTTCCTACATGTTAGATCAACATGAAGGAACAGTGTGAATTTAACATGATCACAAACGTTTGAGCCAACATGACTTCCTGTTGATATAACATTAATTGTCTCGTTAAATTAACAATATTTCATGTCAGTTTAACACGATCTCTCATGTTGAAATAACACTATACGTCCTGTTGCATTTACACGATCTCTTATGTGAAATTAACTAGATATGTCATGTTAAACTAACACGATCTATAATGTTAACCTAACAGGTTTTCTTGTTGAATTAACACGATCTATCTTGTTAAATTAACACGACCTTTCAGGTTAATTTAACATGATCTATCATGTTAATTTAACACGATCTATCATGTTAATTTAACACCATCTATCATGTTAATTTAACACCATCTATTATGTTAATTTAACACGATCTATCATGGTTTTTATTGTTGAATTAAACACCACGGTTTTTTTTTTAAAGAAATTTTATTTATTCAATTCACGAAAACCTTAACTTATTTTTGCGTACTATATTACATAAAAAGGGAAACTTACTTCGGTTGCGCCAGTGTGAAAGCCGCTACCTGAATTTTATTCTTAGGCCAATTTCTATCCTTGGGAAAATATCAGTCAAGTCAGCATCGTTTAAAAGATACAAGCTCTCGCTATCTAAGCCACAATCTAAAAAGTAAACCAAAATGTTTTCATTATAAACTCTGTAAATTGTCCAAGCAAATGCCAAAAAACACGCCCGGAATATGTCCGAATAGGTGTCAAACGCCAGGTTTTGACCCCGGAACCCATAATCCGAAAGCGCTTCCATGGTATTTATGTGCCAAACAGATAGCCAGTCCAACACCGGCTACTCCACACAGTGTTCTTTGATTAGCGTTATGGTTATGGCGTTAGTGACAAGGAAGATTAATTCTGCCTTTACTTACAAACACGCAAACAAGCATAAAATGGTGGTAAACTCTGTTTTGCACGTAAATACCATGTTTTGCACATGAATATTATGTACTTACCCAAAATCCTTTGTAAAACTCCTCCATCGAATTGAATGCTACCACAAAAAATACCGCGGAGAACTTCCACTTCATTAGCCACAGGTTCATTTGGCGATTCTACCAAATGTTCGACCATTATTTCCTTTGGAGTCTCAATAAATAATATATCCGACTCTTGGTCGAAATGAGGCATAACGCAATTTATTTCATTGCACATTTGGCTAAAAGTTTCACAATTGAATAATATACCTAATTAAAACTTTACAGAATTGTTCACAGATACACAGCAATGCGCTTGCAGATCAAATTCGAAATAACACAAGAGGCAGCAGAGTTGCCAGTTTTTTTTTTTTAATATGTCGGTTCTCCATTAAAAATCACCAAAATCGCCAAATGTTACTAGCTTGTCGCCAAATAAGTCGCTAACAAAATTCCACCAACAATAATGTGAGCACAGGGATGCTGTGGTGTCGACATCTATTATATATAAATGCGCAAACATAACAGGTTCCTCCCTTTTTTGCAATAACCACAATTCTAAGGTATATAAAATTTGGTATGTATCGATATGCAGGGTGTCCGACAACAAACCAAAAATTAAAAAAAATTAATTATATTATGAAATGCTAAACACGCATTCACCTTATAGAGCCGCTGTTATGTGTGAATTTACGTAGGTATGACCACTTGCATTGTTGTGTTTGCATTCATTGCAATTGTGTGTATAGTCATGAAAAATTGCATTGATTGCTGTTGCTGAAACGAGAGTTGTTTTGTTTACTATAATAAGCACGAGCCCGTCAACTTCATGGCGCTTACACAAAGTGTTTACAAAAAGAAAATCTGTGGGTAGGTAGTCAGAGAAGCAAAAATAAAAAAATAAAATGAAATAAATAAAAATAAAATAAAATAAAATAAAATAAAATAAAATAATAAAAGATAAAATAAAATAAAATAAGATAAAAAAAATAAAATAAAATAAAGTAACATAAAATAAAATAAAATAAAATAAAATAAAATAAGATAAAATAAAATAAAATAAAATAAAATAAAATAAAATAAAATAAAATAAAATAACATAAAATAAAATAAAATAAAATAAAGTAACATAAAATAAAATAAAATAAAGTAACATAAAATAAAATAAAATAAAATAAAATAAAATAAAATAAAATAAAATAAAATAAAATAAAATAAAATAAAATAAAATAAAATAAAATAAAGTAAAATAAAATAACAAAATAAAATAAAATAAAATAAAGTAACATAAAATAAAATAAAAAAATAGAATAAAAAAAAAATAAAAAAAAATAAAATAAAATAAAATAAATAAATAAAATAAAATAAAATAAAATAAAATAAAATAAAATGAAATGAAATGAAATGAAATGAAATGAAATGAAATGAAATGAAATGAAATGAAATGACATGACATGACATGAAATGAAATGAAATGAAATGAAATGAAATGACATGACATGACATGACATGACATGACATGACATGACATGACATGACATTAAATGAAATGAAATGAAATGAAATGACATGACATGACATGACATGACATGACATGACATGACATGTCATGACGTGACATGACATGAAATGAAATGAAATGAAATGAAATGACATGACATGACATGACATGACATGACATGACATGATATGACATGAAATGAAATGAAATGAAATTAAATGAAATTAAATTAAATTAAATTAAACACAAAGTCCACTTTATTGAGCGTAGGTACAAACAGTGTTTACAAAAACAAAATCTGTGCGTGGGCATTCGGAGAAGCAAATGCTTGCTCAGACATGATATGAAAAAAAGCACAAATAGGCTAGATCATGCATAAAATGTAAAATTGATAAAATTGAAAAAAGTAAAATAAGAATTAGAAAAGTGATTGAAAGTAAAAAAAGAAATTTTTTGGAAATGAAAGGAAAGGAAATAATATAAAATAAATAAAAATAAAACAAAATGAAATAAATAAAAGTATAAAATAAAGGAAAGAATGGGAAAGGAAAGGGATGGATAAAAGGAAAATAAAGGTAAGTTAAGGTAAGGAACGGAAAATATGAGAGAAAAATCAAATAAAGGTAGGGAAAGGATAGGAATGAAAAAGAAATAAGGAAGGGAAGAAAGTTAATGTAATGTAGGTAAAGGAGTGGAAAAGAGAAGCAAATAGAGAAAGGCAAAGAAAGGAAAGCAGAGAAAAAGAAAGGATAGAAAAGGCAGCGAGGAAGAAGATATGGAATATAAATGAAAATAAAAAGAAAGAAAAATAAAGGAAAGAAAGGTAATGAAAAGCTGAAAAAATAAGTAAAGGAAAGCAAAGGTAACGAAACGAAATGACAGGAAAAGAAATCTAAGAAAAAAAGTGAAAGAAAAAAATAAAAGAAATAAAATGAAATGAAAAAAAAAATGAATAAAATGAAAGGAAACTAAGGGAAACCAAACGAAACTAAAGCAAAGGAAACGAAAGGAAAGGAAAGAAAAAGAAAATAAAAGGAATGTAATGGAAATAGAAAGAAAGGTCAGGTAAGAAAATAAAATAAAGGAAAATAAAGGAAAATAACAGAAAAGAAAGAAAGAAAGAAAGAAGGTTAATAAAATGAAATGGAAGAAGAGAAAAGGAAAGAAAAGGAAAAGAACGGAGAGGGGAGAATAGAAAAGGAAAGAAAAGCAAAAGATATAAATTGAGATGAAAGGAGAGGAAAGGAATCGAAATAAAAGCAAATGATAGCAAAGGAAAGGAAAGGATAGAAATACGTATGAAGACGAACTAAGAAGAATAAATAATTATCAACATTGAAACTATATTATTGAATGGTGTAAAGAGTGAGGGAAAGGCAAAATGAATAGGAATGTATAGAAACCAAAAATATAAAAATATGAAAAGGAAAGGAAAATTTAAGAAATATCAAAAAGGTAGGTACATAATATAAGGTGTTGAGGTTGAATTTCAACCACTGGGCGAACTTTAGTTTATATTATTTCACAAAAATTTATATTCACACACGTTATTTATTAAACACTAAAATATAATAAAATGCGAATAATACGCAATACAAATGCAAGAAAAACATGGATTCACAAAACATCTCCTTTTGCACGTGCTTTTTCTCTACGTCAAATTTTACTACTGTCATAATTTACCTTTTCGTTTGGCCGAGCAAAATGGAAAATATTTGTACACCATAGGATATTTGTTCACCTCATTTTACTAATAACAAATACCGATTGACACTCAGCCTAAGTTGCATTTAGCTTTCAAAATTTTGTATGGTAAATGCAGAAATAAATGCTGCATTTTGGGCTAAATGCTAAAAGTTAGGATAATGCAAAAGCAAAAAGGATATAAAGTTTACTAAAGTTTCATAAAATTTTGATAGTTGTATAAGATTTGAATCTGTTGTTGAAATGTTAGCATATATGTGTACAAGCCCCCCTTTTTCGGAAAATGCATAAAATCTTTGTATTGTGTAATATTCGAGTACACAATCTTGGTAAAATGTGCTACAACCAATAATATTTCTTCATTTACGATAAGGGACTTTTGACGTGAAAAGTACCAAATTCCATTTTACCTTACCAATACTGCCAACACAGACGATTTAACTTCTGTTCCCTTGAGAACAAAATTCTGTTCACAAGCTTTGATGGGGAACAGATGGCGGTCGAAAACAACACTTGTTCATGTTAAATCAAACCGAATTTATGGTAAGGGATACACACTAATGTAATTCAAATGCAGAAATAGTTCATGTTATTTTAACCATACGCTTCGTGTTGATTTTCCAAAATTGTTTTTGCTTTACGTACATGAGTTGTTCATGTAGATTCAACATGCTTCATGTTAACTAAAAATGTATGAAATTTTTCTGTGTGCGTGTAAAACTACTTCATATTAATACCGTGACTCCATGCGCACTATTATTGACTGGGAGAAGCTGTAGATTGCACACCGTGGGATTTTTTTTTATTGTCTTTAAAACGCTAATGAACAGATCACCCTCCTTCAAGAGTATATCAACACACTTTATACAGAACATGTACCACTTGTTACTAAAGTCATCAGCCCACGAAAGACACCGTGGTTCAATAGCTACATAAAGAGCCTTATTAAAAAGCGGAACGTTGCGTACCGAAAATGGAAGTGTTGCAAATCCATAGATGCATACCACGAATTCAAAGTTTTCAGAAGAAACGTCACTAAAGCCATTAAGCAAAGAAAGCTTCACTACTATGTGTTTCGCACATACATATACTTACGTGTATAGGTGCCGACAGAAATAAAACATAAGTGCTTTAAGGGAAAAAGGGCCGAAGCCAAAAAAAAACTTTTTATTAAATAAATACTGCACACACCACACCATGCCCTAGCACACTGTACATATCTATTCCTAGCACACAACAATACTTATCACATGATTATCTTAAATTTGCATTTGCACACATAACTCTATTTTTTCTTTCCTCTGGCAGCGCGTCTTGACTACGACTCACTTCCTCGCTCAACTCAAATACCCCTGTACCCAACAGTGCCAGCGAAAACCTACGATTTTCCAACCAAACTAAATACAAATAATTCTCTAGCCCCGAAGACTTTATCTTCACCGCCATGTACATGCATACATCGATTCTTCGTTGAGTGCGGACGTGTTTTTTTAATCGTTTTTTTCAAAATTCGTTTTTTGCCTTCTAGTTAGCCTTAATTACCTTACTATTATAAGCAATAGTGTCTGCCGTACTAAACCTATAGATCCTACATAAAAAATAGTGACAAGTTGTGCAATTTTTTAATAATAAAGTGCGTAATTTATTATTAACACGAGAGCCGAAGGTCTTTGTTACTTGTGCTCCTTCTTTTGTAATTTGGTGATTTATCACTATTTTTCTATATAATAATAATAATAATAATATTATTAACATTTGCCAACTGTATTCATATTTGGTTGTGTGTTCCTATTTGCTAATCGTTTTGCTTTGTTTTCTGCTTTGGTCACAGCCTGCTGACCGCGCAATCGTTGTCTCAGCTGCGCAGAGTTCCAGAATAACACTTTCTATCTTATTTATTGCCTGCTAATTATAAAATATTTATACATCCTACATAAAAAAATAGTGCAAGTAGTGCAATTTTTATTAACAAAGTGCTTCCCTATTTAAAAATCTCTCTGCTTTTGTTACTGCCTCCGCGCACACCGTGGCAAATGGCTTTTGCACTACGTGTGAGAGCATTTTCCCAGCCGGCTTTTGTTCTGTCTCTTTGTATCTTTGGCAGGATTCACAATTGTAAGGTGATGTCTTGGTAAAGTCAGGGCAGGCGAGTATCGGTGCTTCCGTGAGTTTTTGCCTTAAGGCCTCGAAGGCTTCCTGTTGTTCGGCCTGCTACTTGCAGTGTTTGCCCTTTTTCAGCAGGGCGGTGAGTGGCTGGCTGACCGTGGCGAAGTCGGGCACAAATCGTCGATACCAATTTCACGTTCGTTGGTGGTTTCAGATCTTTGATGGCTGCAACTTTCTCGGGGTCGGTCTGAGTTCCTTTGTCGCTCACTACATGGCCTAGGTATCGGAGCTCCTTCTTGAAAAATTAGCATTTCTCTGGATTTAGTTGCAGTCGTAGTAGTACTTCCTTAAAACTGTGAACGTCCTCCTCCAGGGTGGATGGGATGACGATTATGTCGTCGAGGTATGCGAAAGCGTAAGGTTCCATCTCCGGTCCAATAACCTGGTCTAGCGCCCTTTGAAACGTTTCAGGCGCGGAATGTAGGCCGAACGGCATAACGGGCCACTGGAATAACTCGCGTCCTGGTGCCGTGAAGGCTGTGTAGGGACGGCTCTGAGGCTCCAGTGGTATTTGCCAGTAGCCATTTTTTTAAATCCATTTTTTTAAATAGAGTGGCTATTGCGGAAGATTCTTTCCAAACGCTGTTCGTGGTTGTACCCGGCGTGCCGCATCAAGTTCTGTATTGCTAGTACGTAGTCCTTATATTTCTCGCTCCTTGACTAATTGCTTCGGTATACTCGCCGTGTCCAGGGTTCTGTTGCAACAAATTTGTATTAGGGGCTGTACCCAAATCGTTCTTAATAATACGAAATCTTTATTCTCTTAAATATCTTCTTTTAACTAATTCACAATCCACTTGTTTAAATTCACTTATCCAAATTGCTGGTGGTGGGCTAGCGGCGCCTTGGTGTCCCGTTAGGCAGGCCCCGTTGGTGCCCTTTGCGTCTCGTGCCGGCGTCGCGGCTCTGTCGGCGTCTCTACTGTTGCGCCTTACGTTGGCGTCTCTGCTGTCTCGCCTTATGTTGGCGTCCCTGTCTTGCTGCACGTTGATGTTACTGTCGCGCGTGGCGCTGGCGTACCTCTGCTTCGCTTTGCTATCGATGTCACTGCCGCGCGTGGCGCTCGCGTACCTCTACTTTGCCTTGCTGTCGACGTCACTGCCGCGTTGGCTCTGGCGTAACCCTACTTTGCTTTGCCATCGATGTAACTGCCGCGCGTGGCGTATCTCTATTTCGACGGAGGCGAACTCGTATCGCCTTTTGCGGCTTCACGTTACTGTGGAGGACCGTCACCCGCGGAAGCGGAAGTGGCCAGAACGCTTGGAGGGCGGTATCGACCTTCCCCTTCAGACTCTTGGCCCACGACACTCTTCTATGAAGTGCACTGTCATGTAGTGGTATTGGCCTTTTCACAAATCTGTACGCCTCAATAGCAGCTCTGGTCGCGACCACAGCTCCGTGCTAACTAACTTCTGTTCTGCTGTGTCGATGCTTGATAGCTGTTGTGTTTGGTATTGTTCGCTCATATGGCGTTGCCGTGGTTACAGTGTTGCTGTGACATGTTGCGTTGTGGTTATGTTGAAACTTGTTGGAATGGTTGTGCTGCTGAGACTTGTTGTGTTGTGTTTGTGTTGCTGAGGCTTGCTGTGCCCGCCTCGGTGCGAATTGTTGTGTACGACGGCTGTGTTGTATGGTTGGTTGTGTTTGTAGGGGTTTTGTGTGGGCCAAATTAATGTGTTATATTTGGTCCTCACTTGTTCCATTTCCCAGGACCTTGTGAGTAGCTTGCCTAGCTCTCTATTATCGTTGCAACTCTTGATACTAGCTCACCTGTCTGCTCGTCTAAACCTTGCGCACATTCACCAAAAACTACTACCCCCAATGCTGTCTTCATCAAGGCTATTCCATTCAAGCCATCTCACACCACTTTAATGACAATTCTTGCCACTAAGCTAGCCCCAAGTAACATATGCACACTTTCCGGTTCCCAGTATTTCGGGTCAGCTAACTCACCATTTAGACCATTATGTATAGGACCTACCATCGCACCTGGTGAAGGAAGCACCGGAGACCACTGGCTCTCTTTGGGAAGAACCCAAAACTCATCTTTGATCTGCACACTCGATGAATACCAAGACCTTAGCAGCAGCACCTTCTTCTGGAACCTTACCAAATCTCTTTGCCCCCTTTAGTTGTCAATCCAACTTCCTCTTCGGCTTGGAAGGATTGCGCTGCACTTGCACCTGCACTTCATTGACTTGCTTCTTCGGCTCTCGGTTTGGACAGAGCACACTGTTATGTTTGGGCCTACCAGGACACATCCAGCATTCCGCTTGATAGCAGCTTTCAGCCCCATGGCCCATCTTGAGGCAATTTGGACAAAGGTTCCTTCGTGTTACGAACTCTTTTCTTGCCCTCAAACTAAGTGCCATAAATTCTGGGCAATGGTATAGGGTCAGAATCCGTGAAATCACACAGGAAAAAAAATTCGCTTCGTTTTTTGCGAATTTATTGTAAATAGGTAGGAATACGACGTGAAAAATTGTTTGCATACCTATTTTTTTTTTTAACTTTGTTTGACTGGATTATTAGCCAAACTAAACTTTAGCGGAACCTTTGGGTAAAATTTGAATAACTCAGCAACCGTTGCTCCGATTTTATCGATTTAAAAAGCATTTTGACGTAAAAAGCTTCAGCTATTATAATTTAATACAATAATCAATTGTCTTCTCTATATTTTATTAAATTAGGTGAGCAAAAATTGCTTTCTCCGACTAGAAAAAAAAAAATCACAGAGGGCTGTAAATATAACTATTTTAGTTCCATTTCAAACTTTTTGGGACCGGCATAATTATAAAAGTTGTAGCGAAAAAGGTGTCTCTATGTGTAGTGCTACTTGTAATAGGCCAGAGTATACGAAATAAAACAGCGCTCTGGTGGCATACTTAATTCTTAGGTGCTTTCTAATAAGCTATACAGAGCAATTTTACTAAAACAAGGTGTAAGTTAGGACAAGCTCAAAGATTTTCCTGATTTTTAAATTTTTTTTGTCAAAGGTATTGAGTAATATGGAGTGAAAGTCTTTTTTGGAAATTTCCACGTTAAGTTTCTATCCCAGAAATAAGCGTGTTAATTTTTTTGCATACTCGCATGTTTAGAGGTGCCCCCAGCCACCTGCGATGCGCCGCAGACCATTGTCCTAGCCCTAGCACCTGAGGATGATGCCTCTGCTCTAACCCTAGCGCCTGAGGATTATACCTCTGCTCTAGCTCCTTTCTTAATGGCCCCACTCGATTGTCTTCTGTCTTCTTCTGGTATGACAACTGCCGACTGAACGCGCCTACGGTTGTTCGCTGTGTTAGCTAGCGTCAACGCTTGCTTATTCAAAAAGGACAGCATGTCATCCACCTTCGGCGTGTCGTTTTCCGCTCTAGCTCCCACTGCCTTGCAGTTTCCGTATCCAGCCGGTCATGCAACATGTGAACCAGTAAAAAATCCCAGTGTTCGATCGGAAGCCCCTGTGCTTTTAGCTGCCGACGCACCTCGTGTGTTACGTTTGACACACGTGGCAAGTCATTCTCTCGCACCTGCCATTTCAACTCGGTAGCCGAATAAAATTCCTTAGATGCTCTCGCCCAATCAAATAATTCATACATTTGGTTCAACCTCTTCCATGCCTGACCATAGTTACTGGCAGAAAACTGCCATTGTCCATACGTTTGCCTTGCCCGGCCAACCAGCGGATTAGTCAAGTATAGAAACTTGAACGACGGGTCGATCTTGCCATTATCGTGCACGGCTGCACGGAACCGGTCACGAAATCCGGTCCATTTTGTTAGTGCACCATCAAATTCGCCCCATGTATTCTTAAGGTCGTTTTTACTGGCCCCTCAAGCTGGTTTCCTTTTTCTATCTTAGCCTGCATCTTCGCACACACCTCAAAGTAGAGTGCCTCAACAGCGGCTAAATTCTCTTCACAAAAGCGCTCTAGCTCCTCCTCGCCCACATCCTCAATCACTGCTACGCATTCTTCATTGTACGACTGCCAAACTATCCTTAGGCTGATCAGTCGCACCTTTGTCTCGCTCCCTAATGCTTGTTCAAAACTGGCGCCTTTGCAGAAGTCGAGCGCACGTTGTACGCTGGCTGCATAAGATTTCAACTTCTTTAGGGATGATATTTCTGCAATGAAATTAACAAAACAAAAACAAACAAAAGATTTATATAAACTTTAGTAATTCTTCAATATATACACACAGCGCGAGTTACATACTCTCTTACCCTAAGTGTATGTCCAGTAAACAATAACTATACCCACATAGCTCTCACCCTTCATTTATTTCAATTTCCCTTTTTTCTATTTTATATTCAAATGTACATATCCGGTGGCGTTACAAGAGTTTCCGGAATGTTAACAAAACGACATACACATTCCTAATTAGTTCATAAATGTACAACTCTCATTCTCTTTGTTACCATATCATCTTGCTAATCGTTAGTTAATAAGCTCACAGTTATATATGTACATATGTACATATATTAAGAGAACTTCCGTTTCTATTAAAAACATCTTCCGATGTTACTCTTACTCTAACTATGTTAAGTTAGGCTTACTCATTTATCTTACTCCGTTACTCATACATACATATATTAAGAGAACTTCCGTTTCTATTAACTTTGATTTTTGAATATTAGCTTGTACAACTATTTATTAGCTCTTAAGTTTTTGTTTAGTAAGACACACCTGTTAAAACAGTTAAATTGGGCGATTTATAATTCATCGAATATCACCAAATACCCTTAAAAGTATTCTTTGTGCTAAAGCATTATGCGGAATATGTAAATCATATTTCCTTTTGTCTCGCGCATTTTAGCCCTTTTTTCTTTCCTCCAATAAAATTCCATGACAAAGTTCACTGCAAATCAATATAGAAATTTATTTACACATCTCGCACCAGTATGTATTCTAGCCCTCTTTTCTTTGGTCCTTATAAAATTATATCAACAAGCTCACTGCGAATCAACATGAAAACTTTGTTTATATTTCTCGCACCAGCATATATATACTCTAGCCCTCTTTGCTTTGCTCCTAAACTGGTGGGTAAGTACCACAACGAAACGCATGAGCTCAATGAGCTTTTTTTTTTAGGAAAACCCCACTCCATGAGACAAAAAAGTTGGTGTATCTCAATTTAAAATCCGACAATAAATGCCGAAGATATGAAGAAAAATGCAATTGGGCGAAGTCTAGAGTTTCCAGAAAAAATTTTTTTTTTAAATGTTTTTTAAAAACTTCATATGAGGGGAGGTACGGCCGACTTTTTTTTGGTGATACGCTCTAATATACACACGCATGCCAACTTGCCAGACATATATCGATGGGGTAGTGCACAATTATGTTAAGTGCACTTTTTTTCAAAAATGAGTTAACTACATTTTCTGAATCCTTGGCATCATGCCTACCTACTGCGCATTTTTTATAAGCGAGTTATCAAAAATGGCCGCTCCAATAGCAATGGAATTATATGCTAAGTGCGTGAAATGAAAAAATGTGAGTGCACAAATATGTTAAGTGCCTGAAAAAATTTGGGAACAAGTGGAAAATACATACCGATGGCAAATTTAAAAATTGGACTTTATAGTGAATTGTAGGTATAATTTGTTTTTTGTGAAATTAAATATTTAGGGGGTTATTCCAGGTCAAAAGGTCAAACAACCGATTTTTTAAATCAAAATATCTCGAAAACTATTGAATGGATTTCAAAAGTGTTTAAACCATAAAATAGCTTACAAAGGTGGCTTTTCTTTAATATATATATATCTTTAACCCTTTGAGTGGAAATGTACTGAAAAATCACCAAACAAAAAATTTTATCAAAAACTGCTTTGTTTAGTAATTTGCTGCAACATCCCTTCAGAATATTTATTTTAAATCGTGAGGTGGCGCTGTTATCTCAAGTTGAAACACGACCATACATAATTTGTCTCCGTCTCGGCAGGATGGTGTCGAATGAGGTATTTTTATGAATTTTTCTATGTTTTGTACAGCAGTGACCAGCTTTTCAAAAAATCTACTGTATTATAAATATACTTATCGCGAGGTTTCATATGGTGAAAAGTGTATGTCATTTAGTTTTTTATTAGTTTTTCGATTTCTTAACGTAAGGGGTGTTTAAAATATGTTTTATAATCCAATACAAGTACGATTTGCCAGAGGATAGCTTTATGAAAATAAACGTCAATCAAAGAAAGAAACAAGTTAGGGGACTCGATGTATTTAGCTGGAGCTCAGTTAATTTAAAATCGAAATATTCGAAAGCAAACCCAATTTCAAGAGCCAAAAAGGATGATATTTCATTCTTACTCTCAAAAGGCGTAATTCCAAACATTATAAAGACTTCATTGACAACTTGCCATCTTCAAATAAGAATTTATAAATAAATGAAAACTAATTCGTTTGTTCGTAATTAACTGAAATAACATTTTTTAATATATGTAGTATGTTCACTCTTAAAACTATGTTAGCATATTAAAATGTTTTATATGAATTATATCGTTCCCTAAACAAAAATATCGTGACAACTGCTCCACCTAGTGGTCATTATTTCATTTTAGGTTGCAGTGCCAACTGCTTTTGAAGTGCACTCCAAGCTTCTTATCTCCAGGTTATCGGAAACATTGTTTTTTAATATAAAAACTCATGAAAAGCACGAAAGCAAGTTAAAAGAAACGTTGTTATAATACCATTGCCGAACCTGTCAAGATTATTTTACTACTGATGGATTCAGAATAAACCAACTCATCGTTCAGCATCAAAAAATTCGAAAAAATTTTTAACATTCACAAGCTATAGGCTCTGAAAGAAAAATATGCTCTCCTGAAAAATTTCAAATTTGTCACTTAACATAATTGTGCACTACCCCATCGATATGTAGATGTATTCATGCACTGCACTTATAAAAAAAAAAGGAAACCAGGCATGACCGCCAGTGTTGCCGTTGGGGACCCTAAAGGGTCACTTTGACCCTTTTTTAGAGCCAGGACCCCGGACCCTACTTTTTCTAAAAAGTACCCTTTTTGACCCTTTTTTAAAATTCGTGACCCCTTTGAATGAAATGCATTTTTGTCGCTTTTTTTTTTTAAACCAAAAAAATCTTCTTGTTCCTTTTTTACTCTTATATCGGGAACTCTTGCCGATTTCCAAATGTCTTGCCAAGTTGAAGTCTTACTACTGGAAACGCTGTATCATGTGACAACTCCGTCATATGTATGTAGGTATACATTGCTTGGTTGGTTGCCGTGCCGCCCGGTCAGAAGGACCGGACCCAAGTAGCGCGCTGGGCGCCATTTTGATGCACTGAACTGTGAAACCAATTACAGTTTGTTTTCTACGGACTAGATGGATTATGGTCAAACCATTTGGTGAGACCTATAAATTTGTTTATGTCAACTATGGAGCACTTAGATACATCCTTCAGGTCAGTTAGAACAAACCGACCTAAGGTCTTGTGTCTTATATTGGCCAGGGCAGGACACTCGCAGAGGAAGTGAGTAACAGTTTCTTTACAGCCATCTAGGCCGCAACTTCTACACACCTCGTTGAATGGTAGCCCAATTCTTTCCGCGGTATGCCCCATTGGCCAGTGTCCTGTTATGGTGGCTGTTATTCTGAAAATCTCCTTCCTAGATCTGCATGGCAGGCTCTCGGTTGTATTTGTTGTGTATGTCACTTTTGATTGCTGTGAGTGGGCGACGCACACTAACTACATCTAAGTTGTCTGCTGAAGCCCCTGTATTTGCCAGTACATCCGCTGTCTCATTGCCCACAATGTTTCTGTGACCCGGAACCCAGACAAGTGTGATTTCCGCGGAGTTTTGCTGCTGCCCTAAGCGACCCTTTGCAGTCGCTGACGGCCTTAGAGGAAGTGATCGGCGAGTCTAGCGCCATAAGCGCCGCATGACTGTCTGTGTATATGCGCACCTCCCTCCCTTCAATTAACTCTCCTATTAGGTGTCCACAGGCTTTCTCGATACCAACTACTTCTGCTTGGAAGATGCTGGCCGAGTCCGGGAGACGGTAGGACTGAGCGACTTGCAATTGCTCAGAATAGACCCCTGCTCCCACGCCACAGTCCATTTTGGACCCGTCCGTGAATACAGAGATTATCCCCTGCTTACAAGCGCTACCATCTCTCCATTCGCCTCTTGAGGGGTATACATTAGGGTGATAGGAATTATATCCTTAAAGTGGAGGTTTTTAAGTTTATAGAACTTTTTACATTATGCGATTATCATTACTATTAAATTAACTAAAACCATTTAAGAATGTTTATATTTTGTATGTGTTACTTGTAATAGTACAAAACTCAGTCATTCAAAAATGGAAAAGGCATATGTAAATGTGTTCCTATCTAAAAAAAGAGGGGACCTTTTTTTCTGCTGGGACCCTTTTTTGGACTATTTCTGAAATTTTTCAGCGGCAACACTGATGCCCGCACAAGCGCCATAAATATATATGGCTGGTTCCTTGGAAACTGATATATTTCACCTCGACTTTTTGTGAAATGTCAATGCTACGATAAATGACTTTTGAAAGTGTATACAGTGTAAATGGGGTATAAGAAATAGCCACTGATTCGCATTGCGCTACAACTTAACCCATTAACGCCCACTGTACCCATACGAGTACACTTTTTCAAATATCGCAAAAAAGGCATTTTAAATATCGGAAGCATATAGTTTTGCTACAAGTATGGCATAAACTGCTTTTAACGCAAGTAAATTATGCAGTTTCATATTTAGAGTGCCCATTAGCCCCTTATGAGAACACCTATTTGCTGGAAATTGAAACAATATTTTTTTTTTATTTGTGTTTAATTAAATATTTAACCAAAAATTGATTAATTAATGGTATCAAAAAGAAATTTTTGACTGCCGATTCGAAGCCGGACATTAATGGGATGAATAGTTTTGCCGTTTAAGCGAAATTTTGGGAATTTTTATAAAATTTAAATTTAGACTTTATATATTTGCGACATATTATATTGACAATATCCTCAAAGTCATTTTATTCATATATTAACGCTAAATAACAGGTAATACACAAATATTTAATATTAGAAGATAAGTGAATCGTTAAAAAATTGATTTTTTTCGTCGCTCTTGGATTTGCCGCTTCGTCAGTTTACCGGCGGTTTTATGTGAAGGTTGACCATTATTTCTGGTAACAGATCACTATTTTCACTAACACGAACTATAAATGATGACAGATATTTCATGGTGTTTCAATTTACATATACTTGTAAAAACAATTGTATCATAACCAGTAGAATAGCAAGTTGTGACATTTTAGGGTTGTGACATTTCATATTTAATCTATTCTAATTTTAATATGGCTTAATATTTTGGACTTCCGTTAGAAATTAGATGTATGCCACCAAGTCTACATGTGTAACTAACTAGGCTGAGGCACAGCCTTGGTCTTAGCCTACCAACACCTGGGCGAACACATCCGTATCTCACGCCTATGGTTAATTCGACATCGACCCCACCGGCGCACTTCCAAATCTTACAGCACAACTGTAACGGATTAACTGGTAAGATCGCAGAGATAACTAATTTGATGACGCAATATCACATAAAACTTGCCGCAGTCCAAGAAACCAAGCTCAGTCCTAGGTCGGACCTCATTACCTATGGCGGATATAACATCCACCGGAAAGACCGTCATAGAGTAACAGGAGGTCTGGGAGGTGGTCTAGCGTTCATAACGCACAACTCTGTACAGTATCATCTATTTGATACCGACATCGAAGGAACGGATGATATCTTAGAAAGCCAAGGTATTACCATCCGTACAGGAGATGTCGATCTGCAAATCATTAATATCTACATACCCCCTGTCTCAAGTTGCCCCACCGGTTATCACCCCGACATTAGCTTGCTATTACGAGGAGACAATAGGGGGCATGTACTTGCAGAACAATTAGATGATACGGCTTTCTGTACATTGAACGGAGACGCCCCAACGAGAGTATCGGGTAACTGCTATAGTTCGCCAGATATTTCTATCGTAAGTGCAGGACTATTGAACAACACCAATTGGCGACCCATACTCACGTTGGCGTCTGACCATCTCCCAATAGTCATTACCATCGAACGACCGAAGGACTTTATTACACCTGAGCATGGTACATATATTAACTTTACCAAGGCGGACTGGGACAGTTTTCAGACATATACGGACGAATCCTTGGCTGCTCTATCCATTCCTACGGACGTACGCAAAGGCGAACGAGACTTCCGCAACATCATTGACTCGGCCTCTAAACGCTTCATTCCTGCGGGTCGAATATCTCAAATAAGACCAAATTTCCCCGCGGAGGCAGCGGTCATGGCTAGAGAAAGAGATGAAGTGCGAAGTCTCAATCCCGCAGACCCCCGTATAAAGGATCTCAACGCGGAAATTCGTAGGTTGGTCGATAAACATAAACTGGCCAAATGGAAACAACACCTAGAGCAATGCAACCTCTCTGATGGTGTTGGCAAATTATGGACTACGGTCAAAGCTCTATCTAATCCAACGCAACACAAGGATAAAGTAGATATTACTTTCGGTGATAGGGTGAAGAAGGACCCTAGGGGATGTGCGAACTCCTTCTGTAGACAATTTGTACTACATTCCCCGCCCGATAGAGCTAAACGTAGAACCATGCGACAGGCGCGTAAATATAAAAACCAAAATACGCCCATTGTCATCACTGCCGCAGAGGTCAAGGAAGCCATCAGACAGGCTAAGCCCTCAAAATCCATCGGCCCCGACGGCATTGCCATGAAGATGCTGAAACATCTAGGCCAGGAGGGACACAAATACTTAGCGGCTCTATTCAGTCTTTCACTGGACACTTTCGTCATTCCTGAAATATGGAAAAAGGCGAGAGTGGTTCCATTACTAAAACCTAGAAAACCGGCAAACATAGGCGATTCACATCGGCCTATATCACTTTTGTCACCGGTAGTGAAGACGCTAGAGTCCATTTTGCTCCCGTATTATACTGCAAATCTGCACCTGGCTAGTCATCAACATGGCTTCCGTAAGCTGCACAGCACCACCACCGCACTCAATGCCATTACAACTCAAATAAATAGCGGCCTAAATCAAAACCAACCAAATCACAGGACTGTGTTAGTGGCACTTGACCTGTCGAAAGCTTTTGACACAGTCAACCATGCCACTCTCATACAAGATCTGTTTGAGACACAGATACCTGATGGTTTAAAGAGATGGACCGCTAATTATTTGAATGGACGGCAGGCGTCGGTTAACTTTAGAAACGCAAAATCAAAACCTAATTTCTATCTATCGAAGATGCCCCCACCACCAGAGGGCGTCTCCGTCGTTTCATATGCCGACGACTGTACAATAATGGCGACGGGGAAGGGCCCCTATACTGATGAACTCTGTACGAGAATCAATGGTTACCTCTGCGACCTTTCCAGGTTTTTCACTGAGCGAGATCTGACAATATCTCCGACAAAATCAACAGCGACGCTTTTTACGACATGGACGCAACAGGTGAGAAATGAATTTGACATTTTCGTTGATGGCACTAAGCTACCAACTGTCAGCCACCCAAAGTTATTAGGGATGATACTGGATAATACTTTCTCGTTTGCTGGTCATGTGTCTGCAATGGTCTCAAAGGTACGTGGTCGCAACAAGATCCTCAAGTCACTTGCCGGCAGTACTTGGGGAAAAGACAAAGAAACGTTGCTGACTACATATAAGGCCATTGGCCGAGCAGTCTTTGACTATGCTGCGCCCATATGGTCGCCTAATGTACATAACACCAACTGGACGAAGTTAAAAGTCTGCCAAAATACTGCCATCAGAACTGCTACGGGATGTCTCCTCATGTCTTCCGAGTCTCACCTCCATCAGGAGGCAAAACTGCTCAATGTAAAAGAGCATGCGGAAATGCTGAGCAGGCAATTCCTTCTGAACTGCCACAAGCCAACACATCCAAACCGTCATCTTTTGGACATAGATCCGCCCCCGAGAGACATAAGGAGACATCTCCGTAAGCATTATGATGAGATCCGGCATCATATTACCTTGCCGTTTGATCTGCAGAATCATAAGCGGGCTCTAACCGACATCCACACCGAGTCGGTAGACACTTTTGTCGGATCTCTGCCTGTGAATCCCGTTCTGAACAGTCCTCCACCGGATATTGCTGAAGAAGAACGCACCTTACCAAGGGAGACAAGAGTGACCTTGGCACAGCTTAGGTCTGGATATAGTGTAAGGTTAAACTCCTACTTATCCAGACTTAATGATACAATCTTAAATACATGCCCTGCATGTGGTAGGACCCCCCATGATACTCTACATCTCTTCAATTGTTCATCTGAACCTACTCTTCTAACCCCTCTGTCCCTCTGGACAAACCCTGTTGAAACTGCACGTTTCCTTGGACTCCCCTTAGAAGAGCTTGATGAAGATCTTCGGAATGATCATACACTCTAGACAGGGCAATGCATTGTTAACAACAACAACAACAACAACAACAACAACTGGGTCATGTTATGCGAATGGACAAAGAAGCTCCAGCACAGAAGGCTTTCCTATCGAAACCCGATTTCGGTAGCAGAGGAAGGTGGAGGTCTCGAATGAGATGAAAACAAGTGGTGGATGACTTGAAATCCCTTGTGGTTTCCAATTGGCGTCAGTTATCGCTAAAAAGGAATGAAATGCGTGCTTTGATGTGAAACGGGTAAAATCGCCTAGGTGGTTAAGCGTCAATAAATGACGCAAGCCAAGATTAGATTTAAGGGTCAATTACATAAAACTTTATTTTGGCTTTACCTCGAACTTTGACTTTGACAGAAAAGTTCAGTATACGTATTTAAACGAAGCATGGGAAATAGAAGACCTCAAAGTTGAAGCAAGGTTACAATTTGGCAAACTTTCAAATTTTGCTTGCTTTGCTTCCTTTGACAATCAGATGTGGATGACTTTGCTTTAATTTTAGAATAAAAAGTTGGAGGAAATAATAATTAATTAATTTTGTCTGTATTAAATTAATAAATAAAGCAAAACACTCTGAATGAAAAGAAATAAATAACGAAAACAAATGTATAAAAGAGAAGCATCAAAGCGTTCATTGTAGCATACCTCTGAAGTTGAGCGCAAAGTTTTGAGGTTGCAAATGTCAGGCGAGGTTAACAAAGCTTTATGTGTTTGACCCTTAAGAATCTCATGCGATTATCCCGAAGCATAGCTTTGAAGGAACAGATGCCAATGGTGCCCGATTCGAAAACTCAACTTCATTTATAGTTATGTTTTCTGGCAATTCCCCAAACTGTTCACAATTCACAACGGCGGCAACTTTTTTGATAACTTGCAGCCCTTGATTTGATTGAAATACTTTATAAAATTGTTCCAATATAATTTTAGCTACTGGTCCCTTGGCCTGTTTTAAAATGTTTTCTATTTTGTTCAGAACTGCCAATGGATTGTTAATAGGTTCACCTATGATGAATTTCATATCAAACCCAATATGCATTGAACCCGACCCCCTCAGAATTTGATGAAATTTTGCATAGAGGTACATCCCTGCAGCGAAACCTCAAACTAGTCAGAAAAATGCTAGTATACAACTATAATTTTCTGGCAGAACTCATTCTAGCCAGGAAATATCCACTTCGTACTAGTATACAACTAGAATTTTCTGGTAGAACTCATACTAGTCAGGAAATATCCATTTCATACCAGTATACAACTAGAATTTCCTGGTAGAACTCATACTAGTCAGGAAATATCCATTTCATACTAGTATACAACTATAATTTTCTGGTAAAACTCATACTAGTCAGGAAATATCCACTTCATACTAGTATACAACTAGAATTTTCTGGTAGAACTCATACTAGTCAGGAAATATACATTCCATACTAGTATATAACTAGATTTTTCTGGATGAAATTATACCAGTTGAAAAATACAAAATTCATTCGTTTCGTTTTCTCTTATAATTCATAGATGTTTTTTCGTGATAGGGTAAATACAAATAGCCGCTGCTTTCTTAAGAATAAACATGAAAATAAAGTCGAGGGATAAAATAAAGGGTAAGCCAGGAAAATTCTGGTTGAAATCATACTAGTCCAGGTTTAATGCTTTTTGGACTGGTATGAGACTAGTTTATTTTATACTAGTCATTTTTGGACTAGTATGTGGACTAGTTCATTTTATGGAAATTATACTAGTCCAGGTTGAACTAGTATGGAACTAGTATTTTACAACTAGTATGAAACTGGTATTTCCTGACTAGTAGATAACTGGTATATTCTGGTCGAAATCTGACGATTGACATCTCGTAGGACATCAACACGTAAAAAATACCAGTTGCTTATATGGAAAAAATACAGAACACTGACTAGTTGGGCCGGGTGCACCAACTAGTTGTAAAGTAGTTTTCAACTAGTTGCTGTCGCTGCAGGGATCTTGCCTACCCCAACACAACCTCATTTTTAGAAATTGCATTTTCGAAAAATTGTGGGCGTGGCAAGGTAGCGAAATATTCATAAATATTCGAAAAATGACGATAATAGGTACTTTAAAGTGTGATTACTACGGAATAGCTTTACCGATTTCAAAGATCTTCATACCATTAGAAAGGTATTGAAATAAGCTTTCAAAGAAATACACTGTAAAAAATTTTTTAGTCGACTGAAAAAAAAAACGTTTTCCAAAATATGTTTTCCAAATAAACTGAAAAAACACTTTAAAGATCAAGCGATTTTGAAAAACAAAATTTTAGTTTAGAAAGGTCTATTCAATATATATATATATATATATATAACATATCTCAAAACTAAAATGCGGTTTTTTTCTTCTTTTTTTTAACTAGCTGTACTTTTGAAGTTATACAGATACAGATTCTATGACTAAGTATTCTAATAGATCCGAACAAGAATCGTATTATTACTATGAATTTAGAAAAATACATCCTTCACTTCAATTAGGATTTACAAAATTTACCATGTTGCGACCAGAGAATTGTATCAAACTTAGGGTTAGGTTAGGTTCAAATGGCTGCCGCAGAGGCACACATAGGCCAGTTTTGAAAGGCCCGTTGTGATACCACCAACACAAGGAAAGTCAGTCCCGGGACGCAGCCATATGGAAAATCCCTGAGTTGTTGGGATTTTCCACATAGCAGAATCCCGGGACTGACACTCCTAAACCGACACCGTTACTCCTCCTCGAACCACCTAGATGACTTTATGAAGGCCATCAAGTCCTTTCTGTCCAGTTCCGCGATCTGATTTGGGGTTGGAAACCAGCAAAATGTTTGTGTGTGTATATTGCATCACAATGTAAAACTGATGTCCGAAAAATCCGGTTTGAAATCGATGGAAGGTCAACATAATTTCAGAAACTATAAATATGTTCTTAAATTCGTTGTCTGTAATGGTAATATAGAAAACAGCGAGTGTTGCGTATCAATGTGTGGTCGGTGCTACGATAATTTAACGAACCTTAGAACGATGATGTTGGAATATTACAAAAAAAAATTCGATTCAAGAAGTCATTTACAAAAAATGGAACACAATCAGATGTAATCTCGAAACTATTTCCTCTACTACAAACACATTTGTTGACGATTTTGTACAACACATCAATAAGCTGGTGTCACAGCATTTCACAGCTAAGCGCCAGTCCAGCTTCGTAAGTGAAAGAAATATGACACTGCTGCCAGGAGAATTGCTAATTCAAATGGATTTCGTTGAAAACTATGCGTTTGTTATACACGATTCTTTGCCATAACTAATATCCGATTGTAATATCCATGATAGCATAGCAGTTCATCTATATATTTCAAAAATGATTAATTTTGTTAAGACTAATATAAGCAATTCAATTATGAAAGCTATCGACGTGTCAGATGGTGCAGGAGCACAGTACAAAAACAAGTACAACTTAATTCATTTATGTCATCATAAAATTGATTTAGAAATATTCGCTGAGTGGCACTTATACGCAACCAGCAATGGAAAATCTGCATGTGATGGTATAGGTGGGACATTGAAAAGAGGCGCTCGGAATTATAGCATGGCAAATAAAAAGCAAATTCAAACGGCGAAAGATCTTTATCATTGGGGTTAACAAACGTATAACACCTCCATAGAAGTTGCTTACGCAGACGCTGATGAATACAACAAAACAAAAGAAGAGCTACTTTCAAGATACAAAACTGCCAAAACTATTACAGGAACTCAAAGCTTCCATTCTTTTGTACCTTTAGATGAAACATCACTAAAAGTAAGCAAATATTCCGAAAGTCGGAGCTGCGCAAATCTAATAAATAAAAATCAACAATTAACTTTATGAAGTGTACGTCAATTTATTGTTTGTGTCTGAAAAATTTGATAATGCGATTCTTGTTCGAATCTATTCGAATACTTAGTCATAGTATCTGTATCTGTATAACTTCCAAAGTATAGCTAGGTACCTTTTTTTGTCACACAATAATATAAAATTTTTTTCAGTGTAATATAGAATCTTTACAGTATATGTTTTCAAAAGGTGATTTTAATACCTTTCGAACGATATAACAATTTTTGAAATCGGTTGATTAGTTTACGCGTGATAACAAAATATGAGAAAGTAACCAAGAGATGCATTTACTTAAATAAATTTAAAAAAAAAAGAAAAAAACCGCATTTTAGTTTTCAGATATGTTATATATATTGAATAGTCCTTTCTAAAATAAAATTTTATTTTTCAAAATCGCTTGATCTTTAAACGGGTTTTTCAGTTTATTTGGAAAACATATTTTGGAAAACATTTTTTTTTTCAGTGTACTAAAAAAATTTTACAGTGTATTTCTTTGAAAGCTTATTTCAATACCTTTCTAATGGTATAAAGATCTTTGAAATCGGTAAAGCCATTCCGTAGTAAATACACTTTAAAGTACCTATTATCGTCATTTTTCGAATATTTCGATAACTTGCCACGCCCACAATTTTTCGAAAATGCAATTTCTAAAAATGAGGTTGTGTTTGGGTAGGTAAGATGTACCCTGTGTTTTTTGAATAAAGTTTTCTGAAAAACAGCAGTAACGGTGTCGGTTTAGGGGCGTCAGTCCCGGGATTCTGCTATGTGGAGAATCCCGATAATACAGGGATTTTCCATATGGCAGGGTCCCGGAACTGACGTTCCTAAACCGCCACCGTTACTCCTGTTTTTCAGAAAACCTTATTCAGAAAACATTTTTCAGAAACAAAAAATTCCGAATTAAAAATTCAGAAACCAAAAAATCAGGAGTAAAAATTCAGAAACAAAATAATTCAGAAATCCCTTTTCAAAAACAAAAAAGCAATATAACAAGTACAAAATTTCCAAAAACACATTTATGCAGTTCTCACCTTTTTATGTTTCGCAATTGTTTCGAAATGTATATGTATATCATTTATGGTTTAAAATGTAAAAACTAGTCAGAATGTGACAAAGCATTATAAGTAAACAATCGCGACGGTGTTATATTGAGAGAATATGCAACAACAATTCATCATCATCATCATTTATTGGCGCTTAACCGCCGAAGCCGTTGCATAGCAAAGCACGCCAGTCATTCCTTTTTAGCGATAACTGACGCCAATTGGAAACCCCAGGGGAGTTCAAGTCATCCTCCACCTGTTATATCCATCTCAGTCGAGGCCTCCCGCTTCCTCTGCTGCCGAATTTAGACGACGATAGGAAAACCTTCTGTGCTGGAGCTTCTTTGTCCATTAGCATAACATGGCCCAGCCAGCGGAGTCTTTGGGCTTTAATTCGCTGGACTATGGTCAGATCTGCGTAGAGCTCGTACAGGTCATCGTTAAATTTCCTTCGATACTCGCCGTTGGCATCACGGGAAGGACCATAAATCTTCCGGACAACTTTTCTCTCAAATACTCCAAGGGCCATCTCATCTTCTCTTGACATTGTCCATGAATCTGAGCCATACATCAGGACAGGTATGATGAGAGACTTATACAGCGTGATCTTTGTTCTTCGAGAGAGGACTTAACTTCTCAATTGCATACTCAGTCCAAAGTAGCACTTGTTGGCAAGAGTGATTCTCCGCTGGATTTCTAGACTGATATTATTTTCGGTGTTGATACTGGTTCCCAACTATACGAAGTCCCTCACAGTTTCAAATTATGTAACTATCAACAGTGACATGGCTGCCAAGGCTCAGGTGCGCCGATTCTTTCTTTGATGACAGCAAATACTTCGTCTTGTGCTCGTTCACGGCAAGACCCACTTTTTTCGCTTCCTTGTCCAGTCCAGAGAAGGCAGCGTCGGCACCCGCCAGCAATTGCACGCTCTTGTAAAGATTATACCATTGCGGTTTAGCTCTGCTGCTCGAATTATCTTCTCTAGCATCAGATTGAAGAAATCGCACGAAAGGGAGTCGCCCTGTCTGAAGCCTCGTTTGGTTTCAAATGGCTCAGAGAGGTCCTTCCCGATTCTGACGGAGCTGTTGGTATTGCTCAACGTCATTTTGCAAAGCCGTGTAAGCTTTGCAGGGAACATAGCGGCATACAGGCAACTCCTTTTTGCGCTGTCAAAAGCGGCTTTGAAATCGACAAAGAGATGGTGAGTATCGATTCTTTTATCATGGGTCTTTTCCAGGATTTGGCGTATCGTGAAAATCTGGTCGATGGTAGACTTACCAGGTCTAAAGCCACACTGATAAGGTCCAATCAGTTTGTCTACGATGGGCTTCAGCCTTTCACACAACGCGCTAGAAAGAACCTTATATTCGATATTAAGAAGACTGATTCCGCGGTAGTTGGTGCGGTCATAGTCAGGTGGTGGGACGACTTTTCCATCGTCACGGATTGGGGTATCGGGTTCGACGTCTCCCTCGCAATTTAGCAGTGAGGAGAAGTGCTCCCTCCATAATTTAAGTACACTTTGTACGTCGGTTACCAGGTCGCCATTATTGTCCTTACAGGAGCTTGCCCCGGTCTTAAAACCTTCCGTCATCCGCCGGATCTTTTCATAGAATTTTCGGGCATCATTCCTGTCAGCCAGCATCTCAAGCTGCTCACACTCACGCCTTTCGGCCTCACTTTTCTTTTTTCTGAAAAGGCGTCTCTCTTCATCCTTTGCCTAACGATATGGTTGCCATACACTGCGGGTTGCGCCCGTTCGCAACGTCTCCTTGTAGGCAGCTTCCTTTTTCTTCGAGGCAGTTTTTCATTCCTCATCGTACCAGTTGTTCTTGCGGGCTCGCTGGAACTCTATAGTGGCCTCAGCGGCGTACGCAATGAGTGAGAGATATGCTTCCATTGCTCGGTTACATCGTTAGGTCGAGGATTGCCCTCTGCTAGCAGGTGTGAGAGTCGAGTTGTGAAATTATCAGCTGTCTGTGTCATGCGCAGCTTCTCGACGTCAAACTTTCCTTCCGTTACTGTGCGCACTTTCTTCGTTGCACAGAGGCGTGTGCGTATCTTGGCTGCGACAAGATAATGGTCAGAGTCAATATTGGGACCACGCAGTGTACGTACGTCCAGAACGGTGGAGCTATGTCTGCCGTCAATCATGACAAGATCAATCTGGTTTCTTGTTCTTTGATCAGGAGACAGCAAGGTGGCTTGGTGTATTCGTTTATGCTGGAACCTAGTACTACTGATGACCATATTGCGAGCAGCGGCGAAGTCAATCAACCTAGTGCCGTTGGGTGATGTTATATCGTGGAGACAAAATTTTCCAACTGTAGGACCAAAGACTCCTTCCTTGCCCACCTTGGCATTAAAGTCGCCGAGCACGACTTTGATATCATGTCGGGGGCAGCGATCATAAGTTTGTTCAAGTTTATCGTAGAAGGAGTCCTTCTCTGCGTCGTCCGTCTCCTCAGTCGGCGCATAGGCGCAGGTAAGTGTTATGTTGAAAAACCTCGCCTTGATGCGGATCGCAGCGAGACGCTCGTCGACAGAAGTGAACGCTAGTACTTGGCGGCGAAGTCTCTTTCCCACCACGAATCCTACACCACGCGCACTGCCGCGTGTCTGGCCACTGTAGTATACGTCACAAGGTCCGATGGTCGTCTTTCCTTGTCCCGTCCATCCATTTCCTGCAGGGCGGTGATGTCAGCCTTTGCGTTCACGAGGACATCAACCAGTCGGGCAGCGGTACCATCCCTTGAAAGGGTCCGGACATTCCAGGTACATGCCCTAATATCCTTCTCGTAGTCCTTATTTCGTTTTGCCGGGTCGTCAACATTAAAGGGGGTTCTCATCCGAGGATTTTCTTTGCTTTTCATTGGAATAAAGTTTTAACGCGGCGGGTCCCAAACCCAGCGCACAACACGTCTCCGGGATTTTGATAAAAATATGCACACATTTATATAGCGAGCCGCTTGCTACAAGACAGACACCCGCTTGCAGCCGCACCATGTGGTGAACGGACGCTGCGAAAAAGACCTCGGTGAGCCCATAAACGAAGTATGTCAGAGTGGCCCCACCGGGGCTCCTTCTCTTTCTGCCGCGAGCCTAGGTAGCTCCCATTGCCCAGAGTGCACGAACGAGGACGCAAGAGTCGGGATTGAGCAAGGTCACTTAGCAACCACACTCCATTACACAACAATTACAATCGAATAACTATGCGTCTTTGAACATCGACTCCGATCACTACTTGGTAGCAGCCAAGATTCGTACCCGCCTAAGTACAACAAAAGAGGCGCCACAAAAAACGCAAGGAAAGCTGGACGTCGAAAAACTGCAGTCACAACAGGCAGCCAATGATTTCGCAGAACGACTCGCATATCTGCTCTATGAGAGCACAGTTCAACCCAGCGGAGTGCATGAGCAGTGGGAACATATCTCCGGAGCACTTCGTAACGCAGTCGAAGAAGTAATTGGATTCCGGGAAGTGCAAAAAAACAGCTGGTACGATGATAGAGAGTGCAAAGACACAGTCAAAGGAAAGGACGACGCCTATAAGGCAACGTTAAAAGCGAATGCAACGAGGAGCGTGTGTGAACTCTACGGTAAGATGAAGAGGAAAGCGAGACGGCTTTTCCGGGCGAAGAAAAAGGAAGCGGAAAAACGTGAAATTGAAGAGATTGAAATACTAGCCAGCAGAAGCAACGTCCGAAAATTTTATCAAAAAATTCGACGAATGACTTAAGGTTTTCAACCCGGGGCAAACTCCTGTAAAAATGACAACGTCGACCTGGTGGCAGATGTTCAGAGAGTACTAAGGTTACTGCCCTTCTAAACGGTTCTCTGCCCTTCTAAACGGAGGAACAGAGCAACAATCCAGAGAAGAGGACGAACCCGACCCCACAATCGAAAACGATGGAATCGAAGTTCCACAACCTGACTATAACGAGGTGCGTATAGCTATATCACGGCTAAAAAACAATAAAGCGGCGGGTACTGATGGCCTGCCCGCTGAGCTATTCAAATGCGGCGGCGAGGAGCTGGTAAGGTGCATGCACCAGCTTTTGTGCAGAATATGGTCGGATGAATGCATGCCTGAAGATTGGAATCTAAGTGTTCTCTGCCCAATCCATAAGAAGGGTGATCCCGCAAACTACGCCAACTATTGTGGAATCAGCCTTTTGAGTATCGCCTCTAAGGTCCTATCAAGCGTTTTGCGAACGACTGAAGCCTGACGTAAACCGACTGATTGGACCTTATCAGTGTGGCTTCAGACCTGGTCAATCTACCATCGACCAGATTTTTACAAAATGCCAAATCTTGGAAAAAACCCGTGAGAAAAGGATCGACACACACCATCTCCTTGTTGATTTTAAAGCCGTTTCAACAGCACGAAAAGGAGTTGCCTATATGCCGCCATGTCTGATTTTTGCCGCAAAACTTATACGGCTGTGTAAAATGACGCTGAGCAACACCACCAGCTCGGTCAGAATTGGGAAGTACCTCTCCGGGGCGTTCGAAACTAAGCGAGGTTTCAGGCAGGGCGATCCCCTATCGTGCGATTTCTTTAATTTGATCTTGGAGAAAATAATACAAGCTGCAGAACTAAATATCGCTGGAACAATTATTACAAGAGCGTACCACTATTGGCGTATGCCGACGACATCGACATCGTTGGCCTCAACAACCGCGCCGTAACTTCTGCGTACTCCAAACTAGAAAAAGAAGCGGAAAAAATGGGTTTGGTGGTGAACGAAGGTAAACCGAAGTACCTGCTGGCATCAAGCAAAGAGTCAGCGCATTCGCGTCTTGGCAACCACGCCACTGTTGGCAGCAATAATTTCGAGATAGTAAGGGACTTTGTATACCTGGGAAGCAGCATTAATACCAACAACAATGTAAGCCTGGAAATCCATCTAAGGATAACTCTTGCAAACAAATGCTAATTTGGGCTGAGTAGGCAATTTAGAAGTAAAGTCCTCTCTCGACGAACAAAAACAACACTATAAGATACTTATCGTACCCGTCCTGCTATATGCTGCAGAAGCATGGACACTGACAGCATCTGACGAGGCGGCTTTGGGAATATTCGAGAGAAAAATTCTTCGAAAGATTTATGGACCCCTAAAAGTTGGTGACGGCGAGTACCGAAGAAGATATAATGATGAGCTGCATGAGCTTTACGCAGACGTCGACATAGTTCAGCGAATTAAAACCCAGCGGATTCGCTGGCTAGGACACGTGGTGCGAATGAACGAAGACGCTCCGGCCCAGAAGGTATTCTTATCGGCACCCGCCGGTGGAAGTAGAGGAAGAGGGGGCTACCACTCCGATGGCAGGACCAAGTGGAGGCAGATCTGAGAACACGCGGTGTCTCCAATTGGCGCCAGTTTCCTCAACAAAGAGACGACTGGCGAAACATGTTAGACGGCGAAAATCGCCTAGGCGGTTAAAGACTATTTTAAGTAAGGAAGTACTAGTACTAGTACAAGGGTATATTAATTTTGTTCACATAACGGTAGTACGTAACGGCACAAAATAATCGAAGTAGATATAGGGTTCCATATATGAAAGTTCTTAGGTTGAAAAGAGGAGTTCATTAAGGCATGTCTGTCCGTCCGTCTAGCTTAGCTATAAATTTTCATATTAATCTATTGTTAAAGAATAGCAAGGAAATTTCTTAAAGGATAACCTGGTAAAAAAAGGATATGGTACTCAGGAGTACCGAAGGACTTGAAGAAGCTCCATTTTTTATGAACTACACACAGAAAAATTTCTTACCTTTTTAGTTAACATGATTCATGTTAAATCAACATGAACACCTCTTGTACGTAAAACAAAAACAATTTCGGAAAATCAACACGAACATTTTAACATGAAGGTATGGTTAAATAACATGAAGTACTTCTGCATAAGAATTACATTAGTGTGTATCCCTTACACTAAATTCGGTTTGTTTTAACATGAACAAGTGTTGTTTTCGACTGCCATCTGTTCCCCAACATTTTAACATGAAGCGTATGGTTAGAATAACATGAAATATTTCTGTATTAGAATTACATTAGTGTGTATCCCTTACACTAAATTCGGTTTGTTTTAACATGAACAAGTGTTGTTTTCGAGCATCATCTGTTCCCCATCAAAGCTTGTGAACAGAATTGTTCTCAAAAGAACCGAATTTAAGTCAGTGTGTAGATACCGACTTGATGAAAAGTTGTATATATTATAAATAATTAATAAATTGTGAAATTTATAGTTTCTTAACTTGCGAATAAGTTGTGAAGTTTTGCAAAAAGTTTTGGGTAAGTAATTTGTGTTGTTTTTCATATTTTGTAAACGTTTCCTGCTAAAACACGTCCAAAAATGTCGGGGTAGGTTAAAAAGAACGCGCACTATACATAAATACCATGGAAACGCTTTAGGATTAGGGATACCGGGTAGAAAAGGCGTCGTTTGATACTTATCCCTACATTAATTGGACGTGTGCTACCAGTTTTACAATCGCTTGGATAATTTAAAGAGCTTTCAATGAAACAATTTTTATTTAATTTTCAGATTGGGGCTTGTTGTTGCTGTTTTCGATGCAGAAGTTGCCAATGATTGCATTAAAATAAGTATATGTATGTATATGTATGTACATATGTGTACTTTTATTATTTAACATGCTGATCGTGTTAATTTAACATGATGGTCGTGTTAATTTAACATGATGATCGTGTTAATTTAACATGATGATCGTGTTAATTTAACATGATGATCGTGTTGATTTAACATGATGATCGTGTTGATTTAACATGATGATCGTGTTAATTTAACATGATGATCGTGCTAATAAATTATACAAGCATTCTATTCTTTCATACCTGAAAATATGTATGTTAAAGGTTTTCGATAAATTATTAACTAAATAAAAATTATTAAAAAAATCAAAAACAAGGTGTTTTATTTTAAGGGTTAATTTAACAATGAAAACCTGTTAAATTAACATGATAGATCGTGTTAATTTAACAATAAAATCCGGTTAAATTAACATGATAGATCGTGTTGATTTAACATAACATATCGTGTCAATTTCACATGATAGATCGTGTAAATTTAACAGGACGAAAGTGTTATTTCAACATAGTATAGTGTTAATTTAACATGTCTGATCGTGTTGATTTAACAAGAAAAATAATGTTGTATCAACAGGAAATCATGTTGATTCAAACCTTTGTGATCATGTTAAATTCACACTGTTCCTTCATGTTGATCTAACATGTAGAAACAGTTAAAAACCAGCTTCATGTTAAAACAACCTGAGCGATAGTGTTGAAAAATAATAACCTGAAAAAGTGTTGATTCAACATGAAAATTATTCTGTGTGTAGTGCCATGAAAATCCGAGAAACAGTTCTTTCTTTTATTCCAAACATGTTGCGCAGTGTTAACATTTCGAATATTTTTTTTTACTTTGTAAAAATATATCACTTCTGGATTGCAACCGCAATTTGATATACAATAACTTAAAATGAGCATAAAAAGCAAAAAATTCGCAAATTTAGCAATGAAAACGTAGCATGTTTTATATTTTTCTTTAAGTTTTTTTATTTTTATATACCAGGTCTCAACACAGCTCTGCTATAAGCTCGGAATCATCTGTAAACTACCAGACGGCATCGCAATCCGGACGCGGAACCTCCTTGGTAAGTGCTTCAACTAAGTCATACTATCGACTATTAAACTAAATAAAAAATAGAATAAAAAAATATTTTTAATTTAAAATGTTTTTAAAATGAACTAAAAACTGGAAAATTATTTCCTCTCTGCCTACATAGATTCTTCACCACGTAAAGCCTATCTGGAACATTTGTGAGTGGGAATTCTTATAGGTATTAAATAGTACTTGGAGTTTGAAAGGTATAAAAACATTGGCGCACGCTAAAGATAGTTCGCATTAATTTCTAACAATCTTATTACCGATATGAGCTTTTCTAAAAAAAAACATCTTTTCACAATATAGCAAGCGCCAAATGTTTTTATACATTTCAAACTCCAAGTACTATTTAATACCTATAAGAATTTCCACTCACAAATGTTCCAGATAAGCTGTACGTGGTGAAGAATCTATGTAGGCAGAGGGGAAATTATTTTCCAGTTTTTAGTTCATTTTAAAAACATTTTAAATTAAAAATATTTTTTTATTCTATTTTTTATTTTATACTTTTTAGTTGTGAGTCTGTGAAAATTTCTAAGATTGTAATTGGATATGCTGTGTCATATTAGTGGTACTCATGTAACCATATAACTTAACGAAAGCGTAAATATATACATTTAACAGCTCAGTTAGATGAACGATATAGATAAATTTATGTGAATACTTTTTATTATGAAATTCTTATTAATTTAATTTTTGACCCATTTTTTAGCTATTCTTCTATTTTTGTCTAGTGTGCATTGACTGCTTTGAAAAACTGCATGTCGAACAGCGTAATCGAATTGGGTAATTTTTGGAGGTGTTTACACACTAAACTCCTCGTGGAAGTTTACCGAATCTGTGTAAACTTCGTTCCATAAAAATGTTGACAGTTCATTTACGCCTTCGGCAATTTTCTACGTTTACACGCATTACGCGGTGTGCCTATGGTTACATGAATAAAATTATTATTTTTTAAGCCTTATAAAGCACATTATCTTTCCTTTGTGCAACAGTGACTGCGCCTAAATGTATGCAGATGAAATATTCGAAATTTCGATGCTGTTTATGGCGCTGAAAACACATTATAGCATGCGCATTATAGCTTATGTACGAAATATTCAGATAGCAATAAGGAAGATAGGCCGATAAATGGGACTTTTGCAATTAAAGCAATATTTTGGATTTTTTTTTTGTATAATGCATTGTCAGCGAAACCTGAACGATGAGGAAAATTTCAAAACCCCAGCTCAATGGGAAGTTAGGTCAAAATCCAAAGCAAAATCTCTGGAAATGAAACTTTTCAAATATCACTATCCGTGCGCCACCTATCGGAATTATTTTTTTCTTATACTGCGTGGGGCGAGAAAACTAAACGACGATGAAAATTCCAAGATTCTACCTCAACGGGAAGTTCGTTGAAAAACAAATTAGTCGACACCGAAAACAGAACTTCGCATTTCTTAAATAGAACGACTCACGCGCCACCTAGTGGGTCCAATTTTCTTTTGAACATTTGGAAATTGATTAAGTAATACACACGCTAAATATCAGCTAAATCGGTCCATAATTAGGATTTTCAGCTTTTATTACCCCGATCTCAGCTCCACCTAGCGGAATTTTTTTTTAGGAAAATATTTCTTTTCATAGTAGTAATACTTGTTCCGAATTTCAGCCAAATCGGACCATAAATGCGATTTTTGAAAATATAGCGACCCACGCGGCACCTATCGGATTTTTTTTCATAATATTGCATTGTCATCGCGACCTGAACTGTAGTGAAAATTTCAAGACCCTAGCACAACAGGAAGGGTTCAAAATCGAATGCAAAAATCCGGGCACAAGAACGACGAAAGCGACCTAATAAAAACATTTTAAAAATGCGGTTTCCGGTTTTTTTTTTATTTGTATCAACAAACAAGGAAAAATGAAAAATACATTCTTTGGGTCTACATTATTCGTCTCTCTGGAACCGTGTTGCCAGTAAATATTTTTCAAAAATCCGCACTTTTCCCTACGCAAATATATTTTCGCCTTTCATAAAACAACTTAAAATAAAACAAATTTTTACGAATTAACTTGTATTCATTGGAAAAGAAAATAAATAAATTATTGTTATCTAAGCGAGCATTCCACGGAAAATGGTAAATTTTGAGCGCCAAACTAATTGTATTTCGATATCTTAAATAGATCAGACTTTCATAAGAAAATATCGTCGCTCCCAACGAAGACTAACACGGTTGAGTTTTCTGCGTCGAAGACTAACGCACTTCATTCTCTGCGTCGAAGACTAACACACTTCGTTCTCTGCGTCGATGACTAACACGGTTCAGTTTTCTGCGTCGAAGACTAACACACTTCAGTTTTCTGCGTTGAAGACTAACACACTTCAGTTTTCTGCGTCGATAACTAACTTCGTTCTCTGCGTCGAAGACTAACACACTTCAGTTTTCTGCGTCGAATACTAACACAGTTCGCATAGAACTGAACTGTGTTACTTTTCGACGCAGAAAACTGAAGTGTGTTAGTCTTCGACGCAGAGAACGAAGTGTGTTAGTCTTCGACGCATAAAACTGAAGTGTGTTAGTCTTCCACGCAGAAAACTGAAGTGTGTTAGTCTTCCATGCAGAGAACGAAGAGTGTTAGTCGTTGGGAGCGTTGAGATTCATTTGAGAACCAATCACATTCTCAAATCTCAAACAAGTTGAAGTGAAATAACCGTTCAAGCGTTCTCAAACTAAACGGCTCATTTTTAATATAGGATTTTTCTTTATTTTCATATTGAGAACGGCAGAATTGTCAAACTTTTCCGAAACTGAGTGGAGTGGATCGAAATGGAATCCACATGCTCCCATTCAAATATTTATTCAGAGATGCCAATCATGCAAAACAAATTTTCGTTAACGTCATGCAAAACAAATTTTCGTTAACGTCAATTCATTTTCATAGATATGTTCACTAGGCTACGACAGAAAATAATAAGTTAAGAAATACAAAAAATGTTCTTAGGTAGTTACTAAGTACTAAATGTACTTGGAAGTCGCACTCAGAGCTAATCTCTAATTATTCATAAAATATTTTAAGGTCGAAAGCGTTCTACGAGTACATTTGTAAGGTCTTGGATTATTTGGTATAATTGATACACGAGCCTCTTAAGGCTTGGTTTCCTCAAAAAGCGGTGCCGCTATGTAACGTTCGCTATATAGCGGTAGCTATGCTCACCGTCATTAGCAGCACCGCTTTTCTGTAAACTTAATGCAAGTAGCGGTGACTTCAATCCATTTCAAATTGTAAATTTGCGGCCACTTTTCTTGTTTTTCTCTTTTATATTTTTAAAATATTTGTCTGGAACATTTGTGAGTGAGAATTCTTATAGGTATTAAATAGTACTTGGAGTTTGAAAGGTATAAAAACATTGGCGCACGCTAAAGATGGTTCGCATTAATTTCTAACAATCTTATTACCGATATGAACTTTTCTAAAAAAAACATCTTTTCACAATATAGCAAGCGCCAAATGTTTTTATATATTTCAAACTCCAAGTACTATTTAATACCTATAAGAATTCCCACTCACAAATGTTCCAGATAAGCTGTACGTGGTGAAGAATCTATGTAGGCAGAGGGGAAATTATTTTCCAGTTTTTAGTTCATTTTAAAAACATTTTAAATTAAAAATATTTTTTTATTCTATTTTTTATTTTATACTTTTTAGTTGTGAGTCTGTGAAAATTTCTAAGATTGTAATTGGATATGCTGTGTCATATTAGTGGTACTCATGTAACCATATAACTTAACGAAAGCGTAAATATATACATTTAACAGCTCAGTTAGATGAACGATATAGATAAATTTATGTGAATACTTTTTATTATGAAATTCTTATTAATTTAATTTTTGACCCATTTTTTAGCTATTCTTCTATTTTTGTCTAGTGTGCATTGACTGCTTTGAAAAACTGCATGTCGAACAGCGTAATCGAATTGGGTAATTTTTGGAGGTGTTTACACACTAAACTCCTCGTGGAAGTTTACCGAATCTGTGTAAACTTCGTTCCATAAAAATGTTGACAGTTCATTTACGCCTTCGGCAATTTTCTACGTTTACACGCATTACGCGGTGTGCCTATGGTTACATGAATAAAATTATTATTTTTTAAGCCTTATAAAGCACATTATCTTTCCTTTGTGCAACAGTGGCTGCGCCTAAATGTATGCAGATGAAATATTCGAAATTTCGATGCTGTTTATGGCGCTGAAAACACATTATAGCATGCGCATTATAGCATATGTACGAAATATTCAGATAGCAATAAGGAAGATAGGCCGATAAATGGGACTTTTGCAATTAAAGCAATATTTTGGATTTTTTTTTTTGTATAATACATTGTCAGCGAAACCTGAACGATGAGGAAAATTTCAAAACCCCAGCTCAATGGGAAGTTAGGTCAAAATCCAAAGCAAAATCTCTGGAAATGAAACTTTTCAAATATCACTATCCGTGCGCCACCTATCGAAATTATTTTTTTCTTATACTGCGTGGGGCCAGAAAACTAAACGACGATGAAAATTTCAAGAATCTACCTCAACGGGAAGTTCGTTGAAAAACAAATTAATCGACACCGAAAACAGAACTTCGCATTTCTTAAATAGAACGACTCACGCGCCACCTAGCGGGTCCAATTTTCTTTTGAACATTTGGAAATTGATTAAGTAATACACACGCTAAATATCAGCTAAATCGGTCCATAATTAGGATTTTCAGCTTTTATTACCCCGATCTCAGCTCCACCTAGCGGATTTTTTTTTTTTTAGGAAAATATTTCTTTTCATAGTAGTAATACTTGTTCCGAATTTCAGCCAAATCGGACCATAAATGCGATTTTTGAAAATATAGCGACCCACGCGGCACCTATCGGATTTTTTTTTTCATAATATTGCATTGTCATCGCGACCTTAACTGTAGTGAAAATTTCAAGACCCTAGCACAACAGGAAGTTGGTTCAAAATCGAATGCAAAAATCCGGGCACAAGAACGACGAAAGCGACCTAATAAAAACATTTTAAAAATGCGGTTTCCGGTTTTTTTTTTTTATTTGTATCAACAAACAAGGAAAAATGAAAAATACATTCTTTGGGTCTACATTATTCGTCTCTCTGGAACCGTGTTGCCAGTAAATATTTTTCAAAAATCCGCACTTTTCCCTACGCAAATATATTTTCCCCTTTCATAAAACAACTTAAAATAAAACAAATTTTTACGAATTAACTTGTATTCATTGGAAAAGAAAATAAATAAATTATTGTTATCTAAGCGAGCATTCCACGGAAAATGGTAAATTTTGAGCGCCAAACTAATTGTATTTCGATATCTTAAATAGATCAGACTTTCATGAGAAAATATCGTCGCTCCCAACGAAGACTAACACGGTTGAGTTTTCTGCGTCGAAGACTAACGCACTTCATTCTCTGCGTCGAAGACTAACACACTTCGTTCTCTGCGTCGATGACTAACACGGTTCAGTTTTCTGCGTCGAAGACTAACACACTTCAGTTTTCTGCGTCGAAGACTAACACACTTCAGTTTTCTGCGTCGAAAACTAACTTCGTTCTCTGCGTCGAAGACTAACACACTTCAGTTTTCTGCGTCGAAGACTAACACAGTTCGCATAGAACTGAACTGTGTTACTTTTCGACGCAGAAAACTGAAGTGTGTTAGTCTTCGACGCAGAGAACGAAGTGTGTTAGTCTTCGACGCATAAAACTGAAGTGTGTTAGTCTTCCACGCAGAAAACTTAAGTGTGTTAGTCTTCCACGCAGAGAACGAAGAGTGTTAGTCGTTGGGAGCGTTGAGATTCATTTGAGAACCAATCACATTCTCAAATCTCAAACAATTTGAAGTGAAATAACCGTTCAAGCGTTCTCAAACTAAATGGCTCATTTTTAATATAGGATTTTTTTTATTTTCAAATTGAGAACGGTAGAATTGTCAAACTTTTCCCAAACTGAGTTGAGTGGATCGAAATGGAATCCACATGCTCCCATTCAAATATTTATTCAGAGATGCCAATCATGCAAAACAAATTTTCGTTAACGTCAATTCATTTTCATAGATATGTTCACTAGGCTACGACAGAAAATAATAAGTTAAGAAATACAAAAAATGTTCTTAGGTAGTTACTAAGTACTAAATGTACTTGGAAGTCGCACTCAGAGCTAATCTCTAATTATTCATAAAATATTTTAAGGTCGAAAGCGTTCTACGAGTACATTTGTAAGGTCTTGGATTATTTGGTATAATTGATACACGAGCCTCTTAAGGCTTGGTTTCCTCGAAAAGCGGTGCCGCTATGTAACGTTCGCTATATAGCGGTAGCTATGCTCACCGTCATTAGCAGCACCGCTTTTCTGTAAACTTAATGCAAGTAGCGGTGACTTCAATCCATTTCAAATTGTAAATTTGCGGCCACTTTTCTTGTTTTTCTCTTTTATATTTTTAAAATATTTGTTTTGAAAACAATTAATTGTTGTTTTTTAAACGAATTTGAAGAATTTTATTAAATTGACACCGCTATGACAATGACGGTGAGAAAAAACGTTGACGAAAAAATCCCACCGTCATGACGGACGCTATATTACATTACGGTGAACTTAACCGACTTCTAACTTTACACTCAATTACTTTTACATGGTAGTATTTTTGACAACGTACTTCACTGCTATATAACAGACGCTATATATCGTCACCGCTTTCGAGGAAACCAGCCCTTTAAAGTACAATTGGCGTTAGGTCAGTTTTGGTTTCTTTTATTTAGACATTCCCATAGCAACCGAATAAATAACAGAACTAGTTTTTAAAATTAAGGGTGCCCCCTATTCGTTGAAACACAAAACCTTTAATATGTACATATATCAGTTCAATAAAAGGTGGAATACGCTACCTAAGCCCGGAATATTTATGTTTAAGTTAAAAGTTCATTAGATGTTTTTCTTGCATCATCATTGAATACGTCAGTTTTACCTCTAACTACCTAGTTGAAAAAGGAAGGAATAACAAGCCATTACGAAAGCTCTTCTCCATCTTTGTTAGTTATTCGTTACATGAAATGGGAATGGGTTATGTAAGGATTCCGTTTTAACCACTCCATATCGTCGGTGACTCTGCACAACCAAGCATCATACTAGATATTCTTTACGTGGTTTTGCACTTTCTTTGACGACGTATGCGTCATTGTACTTCAGGCTTTTATGCTTGTCACCTTACTACCTCACTTTCCCGAGAAAGAGCACATCAAGTGCTATCGTAATTTTGATTTCTTCAAAATGTATAACCATCGCGTCCTAAACTATGTGCTAAGTTTCATGTCCCTAGGTTGCCAGAAAGTTAGTTGAAAGGCAATCGCAAGATTCCCGATTTCAAACGAATTTTTGAAGTAGTGCGATCCGTGCTCCAACGGAATTTTTTTGATGAGGAATTGCATTGTCACCGCTGCGGGAACGTGCCTTATGCTTATATCAGCAGCAAAGCATGATCGCACTATTTCGCCCTCTCTTTTGCGACCCGTGAAGGGTGGACACCTTGCCGCGGTACGAGGGCTTAAGTCGATAGCCACAGGGCTACGCTGCCCTTGTGATCATAGCGCCGCCGGTACATTACTACATCACGAGAGTAGCCAAGCCTCTCTGGCGCGACGACTAAGATCTTCCCCCTCCCAATCCAGGTTATTATGCGACCACGTGCCCATTGGACGTTTGCAGCCGGGAGGCAAATCGTGGCTGTAATCGAACGGAGCCTCTCTGATACCGGGCCCCTTACTCTTCCCTTGACCCTAAACTGACCCCTCGCCGGGTCGTACGAACAAGATGATAAATAGTAACAAAAACCCTAAAACTAAAGATACAACAATGTATACTGCACAGCAGAGGAGGAAAATGCTGGAGCAAGCGAAAACGCAACGTCGGAGGACAAACTTCATTTCTTTATCAGCCGAGAGATCGACAGCGTTGGCAACTACGAGTCGATTAGCTCTGGATAACAAGGGGGCAATCCCCAAAGTAAGTACCGGTACAAACACGGTGAAGCCAACAACGGCTGATGCTAAAGCCCCAGTAAGTGCCGGTACCGAAACCAAGTCTTTAACGTCTGTGGCAGTGGTCTCACGACCTGGCCCCAGAGATCGAAATAAGGGAACGACCGCGATGGCAACTACGGGTCGTAATTTACCCCAAAAGACATCTCCCAGTCGCTCTGAGTACTTGGACAAAAGAGCGGCCGCAAGGATTTTGAAGAAATACGAGGATATTTCACAAGAGACGCTATCGGCGAATGCTAGAAAGCCGGTGGAGATGGCTGAAGCTATCTTACCGAACTTCCAAAGCGATTACGCGCCAAAGAAGGTTAATGGAAACCCCTTCAAACGCCAGAGGTCGGACGTGGATTTAAAACCTCACCCGAAGCGGCAGCAACACGCCCCCGTAATGGGTAAACTCAGCTTTGCTGAAGTGACTAAGGATAGGATCCTCATAGGCGTCATTGACCGAGGTAATGAAACCTGGGCCATCCCTAGGGACCAGTGGCGGTACGTCCGGAATGCTATCGGTAATGCCCTTCTCGACATTATGGATGAGTCTCCGGGTGCCACTCCGATGGGTTCTGATGCGGGATGGCACCAGGGCCGAATCAAGGTATTCGCTTGCGAGGATGCAAAAACTGTTGCACTGTACAAGGCAGCAGCTGCAAGACTAGGTGAGATCTACCAAGGGGCAAGAATCGAGGTTGTCGACTGGAAGGACATCCCGGCTCGGCCAAGGGCAAGAGCGTGGATTCCTGCTATCCCTGCTGAACCTGAGAGAATTCTCAGGATGCTGAGGATCATGAACCCGTCTCTCCCGACGAAGGACTGGGGTGTCAATCTGGTCGAGGATGCGGTAGGGCCTGATAGGCAAGTGATCTTCACCTTGAATAAGGAGGCACTCCAGCCCCTTAAACGGTGCAACGGACGAGTGCACTACGGTATGGGTCAGATCGTGACTCACGTATACTGCGGCGATGCACAGCGCGCTGCTATTTCGGCTGCACCGGAGGACTCGGACATCATCTGCCACGTCAAATGGCGAAGGAGCAGTGGACAGATCGGAGATGGGAGACAGCCTGCTGGACGGGAAGACCTCAACGTCACAGTGATAGCAGCTAGTCCTGAGCGCACCAATGTTGACACTGCCACAGTTAGTAGGATCTCTGCCACGCCAAACCGTGGTCTGAACAAATCGTCGTTGAAAGATAAGCCTCCAGACGAGGCGGAACTCGACGATACGGCGGTGGCAGGGAAGTCTGAGCGCTCTCATGTTGGTGGTGATTCAGATAAACCTGCACAAATCTAAAGCAGCCTCGGCTGCTTTAATCAGTCGTCTCTCTAAAGGCGACGTCCTCATCCAAGAACCCTGGGTCAACAGCTCAAGGATTTGCGGTTTGGGGACTAAGGGTTTTAAGCTTATTCGAGCCAGCGAGGGGGGCAGGGTTAGAGCCTGTATTTTGGTTAAGTCTGAGCTGAATGCCTTTCTCTTGCCCAACTATACCAATGGTGACGTTACAGCTGCCAGTTTAACAGTCGACAGTACCAGTCTGACGATGGCGTCGGTCTATATGCCCTACGACGCCGAAGAACCTCCGCCACAGTGGAAGGTAAAAGACCTGGTGGCACATTTTTCCATGGGTCATCTTATTATCGGAACTGACGCCAATGCTCATCGCGTCCAGTGGGGAAGCTCCGATATCAATGCTAGAGGAGAGTCGTTGTTTGACTTTTTGTTAACAACTAACCTGGTAGTTTGCAACGTGGGTAACGAACCTACGTTTTTTACTAAAACCCGTAGGGAGGTCATAGATCTCACTATTTGCAGCGAAGGCGCTTATGAGTGGGTAAGAAAATGGCGCGTTCTCGATGAGCACTCATTCTCCGACCACCGGTACGTAGAAATAGTTCTAGACTTTTCTGTTGAGCAGCCGGTTATGAAACGCAACCCACGTAACACTAACTGGCAGCTACATAATGAAATACTATCTAGGGAGTTATCAGCACTGCCCCCACAAGTCCCCTCATCAGTAGGGGAGTTGGAGGATCTGTTAAAGACCTTTACAACGGCGCTCTCGAATGCCTTAGAGCAGGCTTGCCCAGTGCCAAAACCACGCGGTAAACATAGGCCGCATTTTCTCAATAATTTATATCCTTTCAGATATTAAAACCATCAAAAAATTTTGTACTAAACGTTTGTTTATCGATTAATAAAATGCGTTATTAATATATTCGTGTGCTTTATTTGCGAAATATTGCCGCCGCAACATTCATTTTAATATTTACTAGTATATCCCGTGGTCGAAATTCGACCAATTTAAAATAGTTGAACTTATTCAAACATCTGATCACCTTTTTGTCCATAGCTGCCTTTAGGCCCGTGGCCGAACCTCGACATTAAAAACTCATCTATAGGCAAAATGAGGCCATCAAAGAATTTAAAAAATAGCGGCTGTTATTATATAATAAAAATATTAAATTAAAGCAGCCCTTTCTAAAATTATTTATGGCAAATGCCATGCAAATATTCGGTTTTCGAGATTTTATGTTGCACTTGAATAATCGGATGATGAGATTGTGCTTAACAAATAGCCACTAATTTATGCGATCGTTTTGAGCAGGTGAAGAACAAAAAAATATTAGGTTGAAAATTAAGTAAATTGTAAGTTTAAAGGTTTTTTATTATAAAAAAAAAACATAATTTAAGAAACAAAAAAGGAATATTCCGCAACCGGGTCTTGCAACTATGCACACCGTATTCTATACGCTCACCGCCGCGCCATTACCTTATGAACAAAGCAGTTATCAAATTCTGCAATTAGGCTTTATGAGAATCAGAATTTAAAAATTAACAATATACCAACAACAAAGTTAGACTATTAATATAATAGATAATGGACCGAAGTACTCAATGAGCGAGGGAGTGAAAATAATTTCTCTAATAATAGGAGGAGCTTATTGAGTGAAAGAATGAAATTCATTTTGTAGAAATATGAGTTCTATTTATAGAAATTTATTATTTAGTGTTGGTAAATTACAAATGCTGGTTAGGGCAAATCTAGGCTTTTGCAAAAACAGTTAAAGGTTTTTCTAGCTTTTTTCTTTATCCATAACTTAGAAATATTTAGAAGACATTTTAACTTGATTTTTGATTTGATTTTTGAAAAAAATAGTACGTATATTGATTTAAAAAAAAATATTCAAAAGTGGTGAAACCGGGCAAAATGTAGCCTTTTGCAAAAATAGTTTAAGGATTTTCTAGCCTTTTTCCTTAGCCATAACTTAGAAATATTTAAAAAGACATTTCATATCGATTTTTGATTTGATTTTTGAAAAAAATGTGGGTATGTTGATTTAAAAAAAAAGTTATTCAAAATTGGTTAAACCGGGCAAAATCTAGCCTTATGCAAAAACGGTTTGAGGGTTTTTAAGCTTTTTTCCTCGACCATAACTTAGAAATATTTAAAAAGACATTTTATATCGATTTTTGATTTGATTTTTGAAAAAAATAGTACGTATATTGATTTAAAAAAAAAAAAATATTAAAATGTGGTGAAACCGGGCAAAATGTAGGCTTTGAGGATTTTCTAGCTTTTTTCTTTAGCCGTAACTTAGAAATATTTAAAAAGACAAAAAAAGTTATTCAAAAGTGGTTAAACCTCGCAAAATCTAGCCTTATGCAAAAACTGTTTGAGGGTTTTCTAGCTTTTTTCCTTAACCCTAACTTGAAAATATTTAACTCTTTCCGGGGCGCTGGTATGAAAACTGTACCACTTACTTAAATAATTTACCTATATTTTGTGCGCGATGGTATTGCTCTCATACCAATTTTATAAGCAAATTTTAAGGCATATTTTCCAAAAAAAAAAATTATATCGAGTGTGAAAAAGAGATGAGTATATATTTTTCTTATGCATAAAAAGCTTAAAAATAGTACTTGTCGGGAGTGTTCCTCGAAATTTATCATATTTTAATATATTAAGTTTAGGTGAACTTATTTCTAACTCGATGAAATAAAAACAAAGACAATTTTTGATTTGGTAAGCATTTAAAGTTCATGGTATATAAATTTTACCACTGCGCATGCTACATACATACGTATGTACATATGCGTCCACAGAAATGGCTAATAATAAACTTAAGGACAGTGATATCTCCTATATATTGGAAACCATCGATGATGAAATTGATTTCGCAGAAATTCCATCAGACGCTGAGTCAATCGTAGACGATGTTGATGTATTCGATGAGCAAACCATTCAGGAAATATTTGATAACATCGTTGCGGAAAAAAATGAGGAAGGCGGCATTGTTGAAGGCAATGAGCTTAGGTGTGAAAAAAACGCATAGTTCTCAAGAAGTTTATGATAGCGAAGTTGAGGTACCTTGCTTGAGGTGCTTGTTTGAGGATTTTCCAGCTTTTTTCTTTAACCATAACTTAGCAATATTTAAGACAATTTATATGGATTTTTTATTTGATTTAAAGAAAAAATATATATTAATTTTTCTATTCAATTTGGTGTAGTCTTGTTTGGGGCTCGGGTTGCAAATCTGCCCTTTTAAAAGTTAAAACATATGTACATATGAATAGAAACCAGTTGTTGCCTTCAGTAAAATTTAAGACGACCGCTAACCACTTGATTTAGTTCAAAATTTAAGTACATATTAAATATGTTGTCGATTTTTATATTTTAAATGGGGAGTCTATCAGCAACTTTGTCTCAAACGGTAGAAATCACTAAAATTTATAGAACTAATCTACCGAAGTCCGATAAATAGACTACTGTGTTTGAAAAAATTTCGCAACTTCGATCTTATATCATCAAAAATTAGACAAAAAACCCAAATTGAATAAGCGGTTATCGCATTTCTATAATGGGTGGTATGTATGCATATGCTTTCCGTCAACTAAAAATATTCAGCAATTTTTTTTCTCGAAAATAGAGATCACAAACATAAAAATTTTAAAAAAGTCAAGATAAGAAATATTTATATATTGAAAAAATAAAAAAAAATTTCAATGACAAAAAAAAAAAAAAATTGTGGCCGATAGCTGTACTTGAACCATTAACCGCTCGACCACTACCCCCGACGCTTCCCACTGGGCTATCGCTTTATGTACAAATTGATTGTCAGATAACCAATTCAAGTGGCATGAGAAATTTTCATTCGCTTATTACAGATAAATGAAGCAGGATTGGTTATATATTAGATAATTGTGCACTGTCTTAGAGGTATGCCAACAAATCCATATGCATTTCATAAATATTTATGCATATTAAGTATGGGTTTAAGCTTGGCAAATATTTATATGTAAAATTTGTTAGCCTATTAATATAATAGATAATGGACCGAAGTACTCAATGAGCGAGGGAGTGAAAATAATTTCTCTAATAATAGGAGGAGCTTATTGAGTGAAAGAATGAAATTCATTTTGTAGAAATATGAGTTCTATTTATAGAAATTTATTATTTAGTGTTGGTAAATTACAAATGCTGGTTAGGGCAAATCTAGGCTTTTGCAAAAACAGTTAAAGGTTTTTCTAGCTTTTTTCTAGCTTTTTTAACCATAACTTAAAAATATTTAAAAATACATTTCTTATCGATTTTTGATTTGATTTTTGAAAAAAATAGTACATATATTGATTAAAAAAAAAAAATATTTAAAAGTGGTGAAACCGGGCAAAATGTAGTCTTTTGCAAAAATAGTTTGAGGACTTTCTAGCCTTTTTTTTTAGCCATAACTTAGAAATATTTAAAAAGACATTTCATATCGATTTTTGATTTGATTTAAAAAAAAAAGTGGGTATGTTGATTTAAAAAAAAAGTTATTCAAAATTGGTTAAACCGGGCAAAATCTAGCCTTATGCAAAAACAGTTTGAGGGTTTTTAAGCTTTTTTACTCAACCATAACTTAGAAATATTTAAAAAGACATTTCATATCGATTTTTGATTTGATTTAAAAAAATGTGGGTATGTTGATTTAAAAAAAAAGTTATTCAAAAGTGGTTAAACCTCGCGAAATCTAGCCTTATGCAAAAACAGTTTGAGGGTTTTCTAGCTTTTTTCCTTAACCCTAACTTAGAAATATTTAAAAAGACATTTTATATTGATTTTTGATTTGATTTTTGAAAAAACAAAATTTAGGTATATTGAAACCGGGCAAAATGTAGCCTTTTGGAAAAACAGTTTGAGGGTTTTCTAGCTTTTTTCATTAACCATAACTTAGAAATATTTAAAAAGACATTTTATATTGATTTTTTTTTTTTTTATTCAAAAGTGGTCAAATTTTGTCTAGACTTGTTTGATGTTCGGGTTGTAAATCTGGATGAATAGAAATGAGTTGTTGTCTTTAATATTTTAGTTGACCTCTAACCACTTCGTTTAGTACAAAATTTAAGGACCTGTGAAAAATTATCGATTTTTATATTTCAAAATTTATAGAAATAATCTAATAAACAGAACAATATCCCCCTTATTCATGAAAAATATAAAAGGTTTTTAAGCTCATATTATTCAAAATTTGTATGAAAATGTCATATTAAACAGCTTTATAAACCAATGTATGTTTAAAAAAAATTTTAATTTTCGGAAAAACTTACCATAAAACCCAAATTGTATAAGCGGTTATCTCATTTCTATAATGGGTGGTATGTATGTATATTTATGAAAATATTCGCAGTAAGTTTTTTTCCGAAAAAAGTATCACAAATATAAAAATATGTCTTATGAAATTTTAATGAACTTATAAAAAATCAAGTTTAGAAATACTCATATACCTAAAGATGTTTTAAAAAAGAAAAAAATATTTTCAATAAAAAAAAAAATTTTAGCCCGGAGCTGTTCTCGAACCTACAACAGTTCGCTCGCTATCCGATGCGCTAACCACTGCTCTACTGCTTTATCTACGAATTTATTGTCAAATCACCAATTCAAGCTGTATGGGCAATGAGCGAGAGAATGAAAATAGTTTCTCTAATAAAAGGAGGAGCTTGTTTAGTGAAAGATTGAAAGGTTCATTTTGCAGAAAATGAGTTCTTTTTATAGAAATTTATTATACAGGCGTGTTTTAAATCTTTTTGGAGGGGGTAAATTACAAATTCTGGTTAGGCCAAAAAAAGTTTGAGGATTTTCTAGCTTGTTTCTTTAACCATAACTTAGCAATATTTAAGACACTTTATATGGATTTTTTATTTGATTTAAAGAAAAAATATATATTAATTTTAGAATAATAGAAATACTCATATACCTAAAGATGTTTTAAAAAAGAAAAAAATATTTTCAATAAAAAAAAAAATTGTAGCCCGGAGCTGTTCTCGAACCCACAACAGTTCGCTCGCTATCCGATGCGCTAACCACTGCTCTACTGCTTTATCTACGAATTTATTGTCAAATCACCAATTCAAGCTGTATGGGCAATGAGCGAGAGAATGAAAATAGTTTCTCTAATAAAAGGAGGAGCTTGTTGAGTGAAAGATTGAAAGGTTCATTTTGCAGAAAATGAGTTCTTTTTATAGAAATTTATTATACAGGCGTGTTTTAGATCTTTTTAGAGGGGGTAAATTACAAATTCTGGTTAGGCCAAAAAAAGTTTGAGGATTTTCTAGCTTGTTTCTTTAACCATAACTTAGCAATATTTAAGACACTTTATATTGATTTTTTATTTGATTTAAAGAAAAAATATATATTAATTTTTCTATTCAATTTGGTCTAGACTTGTTTGGGGCTCGGGTTGCAAATCTGCCCTTTTAAAAGTTAATACATATGTACATATGAATAGAAATCAGTTGTTGCCTTCAGTAAAATTTAAGACGACCGTTAACCACTTGATTTAGTTCAAAATTTAAGTACATATTAAATATGTTGTCGATTTTTATATTTTAAATATGGAGTCTATCAGCAACTTTGTCTCAAACGGTAGAAATCACTAAAATTTATAGAAGTAATCTACCGAAGTCCGATAAATAGACTACTGTGTTTGAAAAAATTTCGCAACTTCGATCTTATATCATCAAAAATTTGACAAAAAAACCCAAATTGAATAAGCGGTTATCGCATTTCTGTAATGGGTGGTATGTATGCATATGCTTTCCGTCAACTAAAAATATTCAGCAATTTTTTTCTCGAAAATAGAGATCACAAACATAAAAATTTTAAAAAAGTCAAGATAAGAAATATTTATATATTGAAAAAATAAAAATAATTTTCAATGACAAAAAATAAAAAAAATAAAATGTGGCCGATAGCTGTACTTCCCCCGACGCTTCCCACTGGGCTATCGCTTTATGTACAAATTGATTGTCAGATAACCAATTCAAGTGGCATGAAAAATTTTCATTCTCTTATTACAGATAAATGAAGCAGGATTGGTTATATATTAGATAATTGTGCACTGCCTTAGAGGTATGCCAACAAATCCATATGCATTTCATAAATATTTATGCATATTTAGTATGGGTTTAAGCTTGGCAAATATTTATATGTAAAATTTGTTAGCCTATTAATATAATAAATTCACGCATAAGCCTGCTTAATAATCGCCATTTTTAAATAAACGCACGCCGCGCTAAAATTTATGGAAACAAACAAAAACTGCTCAAAATTCATTAAAAATGCCGAATAGCGACAAAGAGACATCCAGGGACGATGGAGAGAAAACTATTATCGAATCAGACAACGCAGTTGCTGATTTGCAGGAACAGATTCGTAGAAAATTTAGAGGTCTACGAAAAAGAATAAGTAAACAAAAATTTTGCGGTCAAAGAATGGCGAAAGAAATAGAAAAAGTGCATAAAGCGAAAATAGATAACTTAAAAGCACAACTAAGAAACTTGGGAATACGAACAAACAATGACTGGTTCGTAAACAAAACCGACATACATTTTCCCGATGACGTGAAATGGCTTTTATCGTTAGGAAAAAAGTTCTCTTTACCAACCACAAAAACAAATTTCTCGGCAATACACACAATAGCAGAAATTGAGCAAGCAATTCAGGTTTTAGGCGACGAAAATGCCAAAGAAATGGCAAGAAACAAAGTAAGCTATAGGATTCTTCAGTTTAAGAGAAACATAAAAAACAACGCAACTGAAAAATTTATCTTAGAAACATATAACAAAAGCAAGGCATTTCTGAACACACACAAAAACGATATAGTTGTCACGGACGCGGATAAAGGCCACAAAACGGTAGTAATATACAAAAAAGATTATCGTGAAAAAATGGGAGAGTAACTAGAAGACAAAAGCACGTATAGAAAAATGAGAACCGATCCAACAACCGCGTTACAAAAGAAAAACAATAAATTAGTAGATGAGCTTTATAAACAAAAACATATAACCGCCAAAGAGAAACAAAATTTATCATGCTCAGCAGCTAGTGCACCCAGACTGTACGGGTTGCCTAAAATACACAAACCTAATATGCCCTTGCGCCCCATCGCATCTTCCATGAACGTACCATGTCATCAACTTTCGAAACATGTAGGAAATATAATACAAAACATAGCGTCAGAAGAGTACAACATCGGAAATGTTTTTAAACTAAAAGAGAGACTTACTGATGTACGAACCGACAAAGATGAAGTGTTGGTGTCTTTCGATGTCGTGTCATTATTCACGAATATTCCCACAAACCTTGCTATAAAAATAATAATGGAAAAATGGGATAAAATAAAATCAATGACAAATATACCCAGATGCAAGTTCCAGGAAATTTTAAAATTTTGCTTACTCGACAATAACTATTTCATTTATAATAACGAAGTATATACCCAAACTTTTGGTATGCCTATGGGCAATCCCCTATCCCCGACAATAGCGGATATCATTTTAGACGATCTTTTAGAAAAGACGCTAAATGAACTCAAACAAAAACTTGAAATTGAAGTTAAATTTATAGTAAAATATGTTGATGATATTCTCGCAATAGTTAGACAAAAAGACGTAGAAATAATACAAGAAACCCTAAATAATTACCATAACAAAATCAAATTCACATTTGAAATGGAAAATAATTACAGTATCCCATATCTGGATATGCGAACTTTTAAGAACAAAAACAATGGCTATCTCTCTTTTGACTGGTACACAAAACCCCTATCATCAGGCCGTCTGATAAATTTTCATTCCTGTCAGCCAATAAAATACAAAATAAATACGGCAAAAAATCTAATAAATAAGGTATTAAAAATAAGTGACGAGCAGTACTGGAACAAAAACCTGCAGAAAATATTCGAAATATTGAAAAACAGTAACTATCCACACACCCTAATAAAAAATCTGCAAGAACAAGGAATAAGAGAAACACGTAATAAACATATCCAAACAACAACAAATAGAGAAAATGAAATAAAACAATATTTCGGTGTAACATATATTCCAAAACTCTCTCAAAGCATCGGCAAAGCGGTAACCAAAAATAACCCAAACATAGCATTAGCTTACAAATCCAATTCTACATTAGCTAATATATTCATACGTACAAAAAGCCCGATAAATAAACTTGAACAGCATAATGTTGTATATGAAATAACGTGTCAGGGTAAAGAAAATGAAACCTGCAACAGGGTGTATATTGGTACCACGAAACGTAATTTGGGTGTGAGATTAAAAGAGCACGAAAGCGACATACAAAAAATGAGAAACTCAACTGCCTTATCACAACACGTCATAACAAGTGGGCATACAGCTGATATAGAAAATGCAAAAATAATAGACCGCAACAAATACGGAAGAGCACGATATACACTGGAGAGTTTAAGAATATTAGAAAAAAGAGAATGTTCAGTAAACAAAAAAGAAGACTCACAAAATATTGGACCCGCTTACATTTTATGTATATAACTATAATTTAGTATGACGATGATACCAAGAAATGATGGTACTATTCTTTAAGTTTTAGATTCTAAGATAGCATATTGTGTAAGTGTTGTTATTTGTGTTTTTAAAGTTTACACGTATATACGTAAATTTGTTGATAAGTGTTTTATATGTTTTTCATTATTGTTTTCTTTGTTGTTCTTATTGTTGTTTTTCTAAATAAATAGATCACCCCTGATGAAGCTAGGAAGTCTAGCGAAACGTTGGGTTGGAAAAGTGGAATAAAATCTTTTATTTGCATTTCAAAACAAATGGTCAAAAGAGCCTAAGTCCAAAATTTATAATTTTCACACAATTGACCGGAAACTTTTCAGAAAAAGAAAGACTATTGCTAAAGCAGACACTAGCATCTACAACTGCCGCTATCGAAGTAAAGACAAGTGAATCACGTCCAGACTCTGGTCATACCGGTGCTGCCGCACCTGCTACGTCGATGTATGCCCTACATCAATAACCGCTAATGATCATGCCTACATTTTGTCACATAAAAGTTTTAATGGCGTCGCCGCTCTTGCCACACAAACTTCAATGCCAATGTATATGACTACATCAACAACCGCCAATTATCCTGCCTACTCTTTGCCACATACAATTTTTACTAACGCCGCTGTTGCCACACATACTTCTAACATTACTGCTGAGGATGAATACTTCGCCCGTTCAAACGCTATTACAAGTTTCGGTAACCATATCAGATGGTCATCATATACCTAGCTACATACAACCTAGTACGCATAATTCTAACTTCACAATAGGTAATTATATGTCAAATGCCAATTTCAGTCGGTGCACACCGCTCCTTCGTCTCATATATTGAATAATAATTCACACCCAACGTTTATACCGTCGCTCAACCCAAATTTTTCTCGTAAACTACAAGAATTGCCGCAGTTTTCAGGGTCGCCAGAAGAGTGGCCAATGTTTATAGTCGCTTTTCGCGAAACAACAAATATGTACGCATACACCAATGTGGAGAATTTACTCCGTTTGCAAAAGGCTCTCAAGGAAGAAGCCCGATCAAAAGTTGAATCTCTGTTGATTCACCCGTCAAGTGTCAATGCGTTGATTTCGTCGTTGCAATTTCACTTTGGACGACCAGAACTACTTATTCGCAGCCAGCTAGCCAAAGCAAGATCATTTCCATCAATCACAACTGGGATATTCCATGAAATTGCTAACTTTAGCTCAATGGTTACAAATTTGGTAGCCTTTCTTCAGAATGCCGGTGCCGTGCCTCACCTGTCAAACCCCACATTGCTTGAAGAATTGGTAAGTAAACTACCACATTACAAACGCGAAGAATGGACACGTCACACATTCTCGATAAATATGCCATATCCAACAATTTGCGAATTCAGTTCTTGGCTGCAACAGATGTCAACATACGTTGTTATAGCAGCAGAGCTTAACTCAGGGTCGCCAGAAGAGTGGCCAATGTTTATAGTCTCTTTTCGCGAAACAACAAATATGTACGCATACACCAATGTGGAGAATTTACTCCGTTTGCAAAAGGCTCTCAAGGAAGAAGCCCGATCAAAAGTTGAATCTCTGTTGATTCACCCGTCAAGTGTCAATGCGTTGATTTCGTCGTTGCAATTTCACTTTGGACGACCAGAACTACTTATTCGCAGCCAGCTAGCCAAAGCAAGATCATTTCCATCAATCACAACTGGGATATTCCATGAAATTGCTAACTTTAGATCAATGGTTACAAATTTGGTAGCTTTTCTTCAGAATGCCGGTGCCGTGCCTCACCTGTCGAACCCCACATTGCTTGAAGAATTGGTAAGTAAACTACCACATTACAAACGGGAAGAATGGACACGTCACACATTCTCGATAAATATGCCATATCCAACAATTTGCGAATTCAGTTCTTGGCTGCAACAGATGTCAACATACGTTGTTATAGCAGCAGAGCTTAACTCACCACATGTCAACTTCGATAAGCCACCAAGAAATTCTAACACAAATAAATTTGTAAAACCAGTCCTAGCCGTATCGGAAGAAAACATTCAAATGTTTATTTTGTAATGACAATCGCCGATTGTACCAATGCTTAAAGTTCAAAGAAGCTAAATATGACGAACGATGGGAGATCGTTAAAACCAACCGCCTTTGTTTTTGTTGCCTTTCCTCGGGTCATAATGTGCGCAACTGCCCACGACGTCGCCCGTGTGGCATATCGCTTTGCCAAAAGTACCACAACAAACTTTTGCATAATAAAATCACTCAAAATAATAATACCGGCAGCACTGGACCTGTCGAGTCAGCTGTTGCTACAATAAGTAAATGTCGTTTGCCTGAATATAAAAAATATCAAATAAAGAATGATGGAAACAAAGAAAATGTGATTACAAATGTAAACAAAATGTTATTGAAATTTTTACCTGTGAGCTTACATGGACCAAAAGCGCGTATTGATATAATTGCTTTTATTGATGAAGGAGCAAAGGTAACATTGCTTGAGGAAGAAATTGCTAATGAAATTGGTCTTACAGGTAGAACAGATCTGTTGCATTTAAAGTGGTTTGACGACCAAACTACAAGTGAGGTTTCGATGCGTGCAAACTTGGAAATTTCAAACGTAAACAACAACAAGAGGTTCGACATGAAAGGGGAGCGAGCAGTAAAAAAGTTATTGTTTCCTTCACACACATTGTGCATCGAGAAGTTTGCGCAACAGTTTGAAAAATTAAATGACATACCCATACAAAGTTATACCAATGCGATTCCTAAAATTCTGATCGGAAGGCCGCATACAAATTTGGTACGCCCGCTTAGTGTTGTGAACTTCACCGATGGATTCACAGCACATGAAACAAAATTGGGTTGGACGCTGTTCGGTTCAGACGAAAATGAAGTCTGCTGCCGATATCAGAGCAGAATGCATTTTAAACAGCACGACTAAACTTGTAGAGGGTAGGTATGAGACGGGTCTTTTGTGGCGTGATGATATTGTATCTATGCCAAATAGTTACGACGTAGCATTAAAACGCCTTCAGCTTGTCGAACACAAAATGTTGCGCAATTCCAGTCATGCAGAATGGTACAATGGTAAAATATGCGAATACATAAAAAAGGGCTATGCAAGAAAACTATCTTCGTGTGAAATTGAATTGCAAGCTGGGCGCATATGGTATTTACCTCATTTCGCCGTTTATAACGTAAACAAGGGCAATAAGCCCAGACTTGTTTTTGATGAAGCCGCCAAGGTCAACTCTGTTTCTTTGAATTCCATGCTTTTGAAGGGTCCTGATGACTATCAACCACGATCTTGGCAATCGATTTTGTTTAAATTTCGTGAGGGTGCGATAGCCGTTTGTGGAGAAATCAGAGAAATGTTCCACCGCATTAATATTACTGATAAAGACCAAAACTTTCAGTGTTTGCTGTGGCGTGAGGGTGATACGTCGAGGCCGCCAGACGTGTATGTCATGAAGGCCATGATTTTCGGTTCCATTTGTTTTCCGTGCTCCCCCCAGTTCGTCAAGAACTTGAATGCTATGCAGTTTAAAGATGAAGATCCGAGGGCAGTCGAAGCCATTGTAAATCGTCATTACGTTGAGCTGAGCTGTTAGGTTTGACAATGTCATTTTTTGACCCCTTTGGATTTGTCGCTAATGTAACGCTGTTGCCAAAAATTTTCTTGCAACGATTGTGGAAATTGAGTACCGGTTGGCACGAAGCCATACCCGTTAACATCTATGACAAATGGTATCAGTGGTACACAATGCTCGGTATCGTAATTCTGTTAAGTATCCCTAGATGCTATGAGGAAAATTTTTTGGATCAGTCTTCGGAAGTGCAGTTACATATATTCGCTGATGCGAGTGAACTGGCTTTTGCTGTTGTCGCATATTTTAGAGTTAGTCACCATGACGAAGTCAGCGTTTCCTTCATCGCAGCCAAGATTCGGTGCAGCCCGTTAAAATCAACGTCAATTCCTAGGTTAGAGCTGCAAGCTGCGGTACTGGGAACCCGATTATGTAAATTCATTATAGATGGTCATACGGTTAGGCCGCATTCAATAACATTCTGGTCTGACTCTAAGACCGTAATACAGTGGATCCGATCCGAAGCTCGCCAGTATAAGCAGTTTGTAAGCCATCTAATTTCGGAAATCCTTCACTCATCTGAGGTACAACAATGGAGATGGGTAATTGGACATTGAATCCGGCTAACGAAGCAACACCGCCCCAATATAATTAGAGTTTTGTACGAGGATCGAGCTGGATTAGTGGGCCTGCCTTTCTGAAGAAATGCAAATATGATTGGCCATCGATGCCAGATAATAATATATGAGCAGATGGTGGCCATGGTGATGTGGAGAAATGAGCGAAATCACTGTATACGGTGGAACTAAATGAGAACGTTGGTGTGGCGGTTTCTCCAATAAAAATGTTGAGTGCGGGTTAGCTACGCTTTATGCTTACCAAAATTTATTATTTATTCCAAATAAATAGCGTTCAGTACGTTGTATTTAATTGCTTTCAATCCAAGTTACAATTTTTAGAGAAAATCCATGCGGTCAGCGGTTGGTTCAATCGACAAGTGAAGAATTCGAATAATAACAACGAATGATATGAGGGAGAATGTCAAATAAGACAAATGATTGATTGCAAGTATGCAATCATGCTTAACCCTTCACATCAGGACTCAACAAACGTTATACCATTCACGAAATTTTCGAATTATTATAAATTTCTTAAGGTTATGAGAGGTGATGCCAAAGCCCTCAAAGGGCCATTTAAGGTTACAGCTTATGAAATAAAAGAAACAGAAATAAAATTATGCCAGATTGTTCAAGCAGAAGCATGTAACGAAGAAGTGGCAACGTTGCGTAGAGGTGAGCCACTGTCAAAACGTAGCCCTATATTTAATTTGACACCCTTGCTAGACGACAAAGGGATATTACGTTTTGGTGGTCGTATCGAAAACGCGTTATGTCTACCAATGGATACTAGAAGACCAATTATTTTGCCAAAATGCCACGCCATGTCGCGACTTATAGCGCGACATTATCACGAAATATTCTACCACCAAAACCAAGAAACAATAATCTGCGCGATCCGTTCGAAATTTTGGATTCCCAGTCTGCGAAGTGTTGTGCGATCAATTATGCGTGAATGCCAGGTATGTAAAATCTCCACAGCTACGCCGAGGATCCCGCTCATGGGTCAAATACCCTCAGATAGGCTTGAACCACACCATAGGCCGTTTTCTTATACAGGCCTCGATTACTTTGGACCAGTTATGGTCTCCATAGGTCGACGGCGAGAAAAGCGATGGGTGGCGTTATTCACCTGCCTGACGATTCGAGCTATGCATTTAGAGATGGTCAGAGATTTGTCGACAGATGCAGTCATTCTATGTTTACGAAATTTCGTTAACCGCAGAGGTGCTCCAGTGCGTATACGTAGTTATAGAGGAACAAATTTCGTGGGAGCAAGCAAAATGGATTGGTTACACATTGCAGCGGGCGTCGAGAAGGAGTGCACCCGTCGAGGTATAGAATGGCTGTTCAATACGCCTGGAAATCCTTCAGCAGGCGGTATTTGGGAGCGTATGGTTAGAAGTGTAAAACGAGTATTGGCATTTACTTTGAAGGAAACTGCTCCTCAAATCGAAACGCTTCAAAGCTTACTTATCGTGGCTGAAAATATAATAAATTCCCGTCCTCTTACACATCTGCCAATTGAAAGCGGTGATGCCGAACCGCTGACACCGAACCATTTCCTACTGGGTTATCACAACTGCATACAGACTCCCGTCGACACAAATACAGTATGCTTACGCAAGCAATGGCGTATTTTACATCTGAAACAAACTTTTTGGCGAAGGTGGGTACTAGAGTATTTGCCAACCCTCACTTGTCGGACAAAGTGGCATGAAAGGGTCCGGCCCATTCAAGTTGGTGACGTCGTTGTTGTTTGTGATGGCAATGAGAGCATAGGCGAATGGAGACGTGGCATAGTTTTAGAGGCGATTACGGCTCCCGATGGACAGGTCAGATCAGCGCTAATCAAAACCATGAATGGCAACTCGAAAAGACCCGCTTCAAAACTGGGGGTATTGGATATTACTATTGAACCTCAAATAGCTGCCGCTCCTTCGCTTCACGGGGGCTGGGATGTTATTGACATGTGAACGTAGCTTAAGGTTTATTTTTAAATACAACTCTGATAATTTATATTTTAACTACTTTTATAATGGCTTCTAACGGCTTCATTCTTTACGTACAGCCGAAGAGAAAACACGAATAAGTAAGACTAAAAAATATGATAATTTGCCATTTTTTCTTAATAATTTATATCCTTTCAGATATTAAAACCATCAAACATTTTTGTACTAAACGTTTGTTTATCGATTAATAAAATGCGTTATTAATATATTCGTGTGCTTTATTTTCGAAATATTGCCGCCGCAACAGTTATCTACCAAGTTCGGAAACCGTGATTTACAATTACAATACAAAGCCAGCTTTAGTTACGCTTCTAGTAACACTATAATATATAAAATATATTATAAAACTTCTTTAGATTCACTAATCGATACAGGAAGTCCAATTAGCATTATACGCCAGAATTTCGTACCAGATGTATTAATAAATAAAAATAACAACGTGTTTTTGAAATACAGCGGCATAAATAAAAGCCCTTTATCTATTACTGGAAATGTAAAATGTTTTGTGTTTTTTGAAAATAAAGAAATTGAATTAAAATTTTTTCTTGTAGCAAATAAAACAATGAGTACCTAGGTTCCCTATGTACAGTCACTTCTCAGAGCAGAAAACCCAGGACATCGCCATGGATCTCTGCGCAGTGGAACCACCCGGGGTTTTACCTCGGCCAAGGACTGTCACTTTCAATGTAACCCTGTTTAGTATGTTTTGTCCCATTCCGAAACTATCATCCTCCCCCCTTGCAGCAGGGCTGCAAGATATTCTTTTGTTACGGGCGGGCGTTGAGCCGAACCCCGGACCAAAAGAATGGATATGCAGTGTCTGTTGCAAAAAAATATATATTAAACGGTCGCATTCTGTGCAATGCTTCTCGTGTAAGAGATGGCTCCATAAATCTGGATGTTCAGGGCTTAACCTTAACATCCACAGACCCCGTACTTTCTTTAGTACTTTCGTGGCCTCTTGTTGTTTGCGCCGTCGGGCGTCCCGCGGTAAGCGCCGTTCAAGCGCACCCCTACCGCCACCTTCTAGTAGCAATACTAATAATAATAATAATAATGTCTTAACGACTAGCAGCATTTCTGCTATACCCGCCACACAAATTCCAGACTGTTGCTCGTGCCTTATGGCGTCAACATCACGCGCAGCAGCTCAACACTCTTGCTCCCACCGGAGCAGTTTAGACATGAGCAACTCCGAGCATCAGTCTCTGTCTGTTTCTTTGTTACACCCCCCCCTCCCGTTTACACGTGAGTCAGGATCAACATCTTCTTGCACCTGTCTCGACGTGTACTGTTTGTCGGCAAAGATTATACACGCTCGCGTCATCGGTCAAATGCAATAACTGCTTAGGCCAATGCCACGTACATCTATGCTCTGGGCTCGCTAACAGGAATCTTTGGACGGATGCGTTCATCGCACCATGCTGTAACACGCCTCAGCCTACGACGCCAGCCAACCCGGTTACACCAGGTCCACAGCTAACTAGGCTGAGGCACAGCCTTGGTCTTCGCCTACCAACACCTGGGCGAACACATCCGTCTCTCACGCCTTTGGTTAACTCGACATCGACCCCACCGGCGCACTTCCAAATCTTACAGCACAACTGTAACGGATTAACTGGTAAGATCGCAGAGATAACCAATTTGATGACGCAATATGACATAAAACTTGCCGCAATCCAAGAAACCAAGCTCAGTCCAAGGTCGGACCTCATTACCTATGGCGGATATAACATTCACCGGAAAGACCGTCATAGAGTAACAGGAGGTCTGGGAGGTGGTCTAGCGTTCATAACGCACAACTCTGTACAGTATCATCTATTTGATACCGACATCGAAGGAACGGATGATATCTTAGAAAGCCAAGGTATTACCATCCGTACAGGAGATGTCGATCTGCAAATCATTAACATCTACATACCCCCTGTCTCAAGTTGCCCCACCGGTTATCACCCCGACATTAGCTTGCTATTACGAGGAGATAACCGCGTGATCCTGGGCGACTTCAATGCGCACCACGACATGTGGCACTCAAACTTGCCAGCAGACAGTAGGGGGCATGTACTCGCAGAACAAATAGATGATACGGCTTTCTGTACATTGAACGGAGACGCCCTAACGAGAGTATCGGGTAACTGCTATAGTTCGCCAGATATTTCTATCGTAAGTGCAGGACTATTGAACAACACCAATTGGCGACCCATACTCACGTTGGCGTCTGACCATCTCCCAATAGTCATTACCATCGAACGGCCGACGGACTTTATAACACCTGAGCATGGTACATACATCAACTTTACCAAGGCGGACTGGGACAGTTTTCAGACATATACGGACGAATCCTTGGCTGCTCTATCCATTCCTACGGACGTACGCAAAGGCGAACGAGACTTCCGCAACATCATTGACTTGGCCTCTAGACGCTTCATTCCTGCGGGTCGAATATCCCGAATAAGACCAAATTTCCCCGCGGAGGCAGCGGCCATGGCTAGAGAAAGAGATGAAGTGCGAAGTCTCAATCCCGCAGACCCCCGTATAAGGGATCTCAACGCGGAAATTCGTAGGTTGGTCGATAAACACAAACTGGCCAAATGGAAACAACACCTAGAGCAATGCAACCTCTCTGACGGTGTTGGCAAATTATGGACTACGGTCAAAGCTCTATCTAATCCAACACAACACAAGGATAAAGTAGATATTACTTTCGGTGACAGGGTGAAGAAGGACCCTAGGGGATGTGCGAACTCCTTCTGTAGATATAGATAATTGTGCACTGCCTTAGAGGTATGCCAACAAATCCATATGCATTTCATAAATATTTATGCATATTTAGTATGGGTTTAAGCTTGGCAAATATTTATATGTAAAATTTGTTAGCCTATTAATATAATAAATTCACGCATAAGCCTGCTTAATAATCGCCATTTTTAAATAAACGCACGCCGCGCTAAAATTTATGGAAACAAACAAAAACTGCTCAAAATTCATTAAAAATGCCGAATAGCGACAAAGAGACATCCAGGGACGATGGAGAGAAAACTATTATCGAATCAGACAACGCAGTTGCTGATTTGCAGGAACAGATTCGTAGAAAATTTAGAGGTCTACGAAAAAGAATAAGTAAACAAAAATTTTGCGGTCAAAGAATGGCGAAAGAAATAGAAAAAGTGCATAAAGCGAAAATAGATAACTTAAAAGCACAACTAAGAAACTTGGGAATACGAACAAACAATGACTGGTTCGTAAACAAAACCGACATACATTTTCCCGATGACGTGAAATGGCTTTTATCGTTAGGAAAAAAGTTCTCTTTACCAACCACAAAAACAAATTTCTCGGCAATACACACAATAGCAGAAATTGAGCAAGCAATTCAGGTTTTAGGCGACGAAAATGCCAAAGAAATGGCAAGAAACAAAGTAAGCTATAGGATTCTTCAGTTTAAGAGAAACATAAAAAACAACGCAACTGAAAAATTTATCTTAGAAACATATAACAAAAGCAAGGCATTTCTGAACACACACAAAAACGATATAGTTGTCACGGACGCGGATAAAGGCCACAAAACGGTAGTAATATACAAAAAAGATTATCGTGAAAAAATGGGAGAGTAACTAGAAGACAAAAGCACGTATAGAAAAATGAGAACCGATCCAACAACCGCGTTACAAAAGAAAAACAATAAATTAGTAGATGAGCTTTATAAACAAAAACATATAACCGCCAAAGAGAAACAAAATTTATCATGCTCAGCAGCTAGTGCACCCAGACTGTACGGGTTGCCTAAAATACACAAACCTAATATGCCCTTGCGCCCCATCGCATCTTCCATGAACGTACCATGTCATCAACTTTCGAAACATGTAGGAAATATAATACAAAACATAGCGTCAGAAGAGTACAACATCGGAAATGTTTTTAAACTAAAAGAGAGACTTACTGATGTACGAACCGACAAAGATGAAGTGTTGGTGTCTTTCGATGTCGTGTCATTATTCACGAATATTCCCACAAACTATAAAAATAATAATGGAAAAATGGGATAAAATAAAATCAATGACAAATATACCCAGATGCAAGTTCCAGGAAATTTTAAAATTTTGCTTACTCGACAATAACTATTTCATTTATAATAACGAAGTATATACCCAAACTTTTGGTATGCCTATGGGCAATCCCCTATCCCCGACAATAGCGGATATCATTTTAGACGATCTTTTAGAAAAGACGCTAAATGAACTCAAACAAAAACTTGAAATTGAAGTTAAATTTATAGTAAAATATGTTGATGATATTCTCGCAATAGTTAGACAAAAAGACGTAGAAATAATACAAGAAACCCTAAATAATTACCATAACAAAATCAAATTCACATTTGAAATGGAAAATAATTACAGTATCCCATATCTGGATATGCGAACTTTTAAGAACAAAAACAATGGCTATCTCTCTTTTGACTGGTACACAAAACCCCTATCATCAGGCCGTCTGATAAATTTTCATTCCTGTCAGCCAATAAAATACAAAATAAATACGGCAAAAAATCTAATAAATAAGGTATTAAAAATAAGTGACGAGCAGTACTGGAACAAAAACCTGCAGAAAATATTCGAAATATTGAAAAACAGTAACTATCCACACACCCTAATAAAAAATCTGCAAGAACAAGGAATAAGAGAAACACGTAATAAACATATCCAAACAACAACAAATAGAGAAAATGAAATAAAACAATATTTCGGTGTAACATATATTCCAAAACTCTCTCAAAGCATCGGCAAAGCGGTAACCAAAAATAACCCAAACATAGCATTAGCTTACAAATCCAATTCTACATTAGCTAATATATTCATACGTACAAAAAGCCCGATAAATAAACTTGAACAGCATAATGTTGTATATGAAATAACGTGTCAGGGTAAAGAAAATGAAACCTGCACGAAACGTAATTTGGGTGTGAGATTAAAAGAGCACGAAAGCGACATACAAAAAATGAGAAACTCAACTGCCTTATCACAACACGTCATAACAAGTGGGCATACAGCTGATATAGAAAATGCAAAAATAATAGACCGCAACAAATACGGAAGAGCACGATATACACTGGAGAGTTTAAGAATATTAGAAAAAAGAGAATGTTCAGTAAACAAAAAAGAAGACTCACAAAATATTGGACCCGCTTACATTTTATGTATATAACTATAATTTAGTATGACGATGATACCAAGAAATGATGGTACTATTCTTTAAGTTTTAGATTCTAAGATAGCATATTGTGTAAGTGTTGTTATTTGTGTTTTTAAAGTTTACACGTATATACGTAAATTTGTTGATAAGTGTTTCATATGTTTTTCATTATTGTTTTCTTTGTTGTTCTTATTGTTGTTTTTCTAAATAAATAGATCACCCCTGATGAAGCTAGGAAGTCTAGCGAAACGTTGGGTTGGAAAAGTGGAATAAAATCTTTTATTTGCATTTCAAAAATGGTCAAAAGAGCCTAAGTCCAAAATTTATAATTTTCACACAATTGACCGGAAACTTTTCAGAAAAAGAAAGACTATTGCTAAAGCAGACACTAGCATCTACAACTGCCGCTATCGAAGTAAAGACAAGTGAATCACGTCCAGACTCTGGTCATACCGGTGCTGCCGCACCTGCTACGTCGATGTATGCCCTACATCAATAACCGCTAATGATCATGCCTACATTTTGTCACATAAAAGTTTTAATGGCGTCGCCGCTCTTGCCACACAAACTTCAATGCCAATGTATATGACTACATCAACAACCGCCAATTATCCTGCCTACTCTTTGCCACATACAATTTTTACTAACGCCGCTGTTGCCACACATACTTCTAACATTACTGCTGAGGATGAATACTTCGCCCGTTCAAACGCTATTACAAGTTTCGGTAACCATATCAGATGGTCATCATATACCTAGCTACATACAACCTAGTACGCATAATTCTAACTTCACAATAGGTAATTATATGTCAAATGCCAATTTCAGTCGGTGCACACCGCTCCTTCGTCTCATATATTGAATAATAATTCACACCCAACGTTTATACCGTCGCTCAACCCAAATTTTTCTCGTAAACTACAAGAATTGCCGCAGTTTTCAGGGTCGCCAGAAGAGTGGCCAATGTTTATAGTCGCTTTTCGCGAAACAACAAATATGTACGCATACACCAATGTGGAGAATTTACTCCGTTTGCAAAAGGCTCTCAAGGAAGAAGCCCGATCAAAAGTTGAATCTCTGTTGATTCACCCGTCAAGTGTCAATGCGTTGATTTCGTCGTTGCAATTTCACTTTGGACGACCAGAACTACTTATTCGCAGCCAGCTAGCCAAAGCAAGATCATTTCCATCAATCACAACTGGGATATTCCATGAAATTGCTAACTTTAGCTCAATGGTTACAAATTTGGTAGCCTTTCTTCAGAATGCCGGTGCCGTGCCTCACCTGTCAAACCCCACATTGCTTGAAGAATTGGTAAGTAAACTACCACATTACAAACGCGAAGAATGGACACGTCACACATTCTCGATAAATATGCCATATCCAACAATTTGCGAATTCAGTTCTTGGCTGCAACAGATGTCAACATACGTTGTTATAGCAGCAGAGCTTAACTCAGGGTCGCCAGAAGAGTGGCCAATGTTTATAGTCTCTTTTCGCGAAACAACAAATATGTACGCATACACCAATGTGGAGAATTTACTCCGTTTGCAAAAGGCTCTCAAGGAAGAAGCCCGATCAAAAGTTGAATCTCTGTTGATTCACCCGTCAAGTGTCAATGCGTTGATTTCGTCGTTGCAATTTCACTTTGGACGACCAGAACTACTTATTCGCAGCCAGCTAGCCAAAGCAAGATCATTTCCATCAATCACAACTGGGATATTCCATGAAATTGCTAACTTTAGATCAATGGTTACAAATTTGGTAGCTTTTCTTCAGAATGCCGGTGCCGTGCCTCACCTGTCGAACCCCACATTGCTTGAAGAATTGGTAAGTAAACTACCACATTACAAACGGGAAGAATGGACACGTCACACATTCTCGATAAATATGCCATATCCAACAATTTGCGAATTCAGTTCTTGGCTGCAACAGATGCCAACATACGTTGTTATAGCAGCAGAGCTTAACTCACCACATGTCAACTTCGATAAGCCACCAAGAAATTCTAACACAAATAAATTTGTAAAACCAGTCCTAGCCGTATCGGAAGAAAACCCTCAAATGTTTATTTTGTAATGACAATCGCCGATTGTACCAATGCTTAAAGTTCAAAGAAGCTAAATATGACGAACGATGGGAGATCATTAAAACCAACCGCCTTTGTTTTTGTTGCCTTTCCCCGGGTCATAATGTGCGCAACTGCCCACGACGTCGCCCGTGTGGCATATCGCTTTGCCAAAAGTACCACAACAAACTTTTGCATAATAAAATCACTCAAAATAATAATACCGGCAGCACTGGACCTGTCGAGTCAGCTGTTGCTACAATAAGTAAATGTCGTTTGCCTGAATATAAAAAATATCAAATAAAGAATGATGGAAACAAAGAAAATGTGATTACAAATGTAAACAAAATGTTATTGAAATTTTTACCTGTGAGCTTACATGGACCAAAAGCGCGTATTGATATAATTGCTTTTATTGATGAAGGAGCAAAGGTAACATTGCTTGAGGAAGAAATTGCTAATGAAATTGGTCTTACAGGTAGAACAGATCTGTTGCATTTAAAGTGGTTTGACGACCAAACTACAAGTGAGGTTTCGATGCGTGCAAACTTGGAAATTTCAAACGTAAACAACAACAAGAGGTTCGACATGAAAGGGGAGCGAGCAGTAAAAAAGTTATTGTTTCCTTCACACACATTGTGCATCGAGAAGTTTGCGCAACAGTTTGAAAAATTAAATGACATACCCATACAAAGTTATACCAATGCGATTCCTAAAATTCTGATCGGAAGGCCGCATACAAATTTGGTACGCCCGCTTAGTGTTGTGAACTTCACCGATGGATTCACAGCACATGAAACAAAATTGGGTTGGACGCTGTTCGGTTCAGACGAAAATGAAGTCTGCTGCCGATATCAGAGCAGAATGCATTTTAAACAGCACGACTAAACTTGTAGAGGGTAGGTATGAGACGGGTCTTTTGTGGCGTGATGATATTGTATCTATGCCAAATAGTTACGACGTAGCATTAAAACGCCTTCAGCTTGTCGAACACAAAATGTTGCGCAATTCCAGTTATGCAGAATGGTACAATGGTAAAATATGCGAATACATAAAAAAGGGCTATGCAAGAAAACTATCTTCGTGTGAAATTGAATTGCAAGCTGGGCGCATATGGTATTTACCTCATTTCGCCGTTTATAACGTAAACAAGGGCAATAAGCCCAGACTTGTTTTTGATGAAGCCGCCAAGGTCAACTCTGTTTCTTTGAATTCCATGCTTTTGAAGGGTCCTGATGACTATCAACCACGATCTTGGCAATCGATTTTGTTTAAATTTCGTGAGGGTGCGATAGCCGTTTGTGGAGAAATCAGAGAAATGTTCCACCGCATTAATATTACTGATAAAGACCAAAACTTTCAGTGTTTGCTGTGGCGTGAGGGTGATACGTCGAGGCCGCCAGACGTGTATGTCATGAAGGCCATGATTTTCGGTTCCATTTGTTTTCCGTGCTCCCCCCAGTTCGTCAAGAACTTGAATGCTATGCAGTTTAAAGATGAAGATCCGAGGGCAGTCGAAGCCATTGTAAATCGTCATTACGTTGAGCTGAGCTGTTAGGTTTGACAATGTCATTTTTTGACCCCTTTGGATTTGTCGCTAATGTAACGCTGTTGCCAAAAATTTTCTTGCAACGATTGTGGAAATTGAGTACCGGTTGGCACGAAGCCATACCCGTTAATATCTATGACAAATGGTATCAGTGGTACACAATGCTCGGTATCGTAATTCTGTTAAGTATCCCTAGATGCTATGAGGAAAATTTTTTGGATCAGTCTTCGGAAGTGCAGTTACATATATTCGCTGATGCGAGTGAACTGGCTTTTGCTGTTGTCGCATATTTTAGAGTTAGTCACCATGACGAAGTCAGCGTTTCCTTCATCGCAGCCAAGATTCGGTGCAGCCCGTTAAAATCAACGTCAATTCCTAGGTTAGAGCTGCAAGCTGCGGTACTGGGAACCCGATTATGTAAATTCATTATAGATGGTCATACGGTTAGGCCGCATTCAATAACATTCTGGTCTGACTCTAAGACCGTAATACAGTGGATCCGATCCGAAGCTCGCCAGTATAAGCAGTTTGTAAGCCATCTAATTTCGGAAATCCTTCACTCATCTGAGGTACAACAATGGAGATGGGTAATTGGACATTGAATCCGGCTAACGAAGCAACACCGCCCCAATATAATTAGAGTTTTGTACGAGGATCGAGCTGGATTAGTGGGCCTGCCTTTCTGAAGAAATGCAAATATGATTGGCCATCGATGCCAGATAATAATATATGAGCAGATGGTGGCCATGGTGATGTGGAGAAATGAGCGAAATCACTGTATACGGTGGAACTAAATGAGAACGTTGGTGTGGCGGTTTCTCCAATAAAAATGTTGAGTGCGGGTTAGCTACGCTTTATGCTTACCAAAATTTATTATTTATTCCAAATAAATAGCGTTCAGTACGTTGTATTTAATTGCTTTCAATCCAAGTTACAATTTTTAGAGAAAATCCATGCGGTCAGCGGTTGGTTCAATCGACAAGTGAAGAATTCGAATAATAACAACGAATGATATGAGGGAGAATGTCAAATAAGACAAATGATTGATTGCAAGTATGCAATCATGCTTAACCCTTCACATCAGGACTCAACAAACGTTATACCATTCACGAAATTTTCGAATTATTATAAATTTCTTAAGGTTATGAGAGGTGATGCCAAAGCCCTCAAAGGGCCATTTAAGGTTACAGCTTATGAAATAAAAGAAACAGAAATAAAATTATGCCAGATTGTTCAAGCAGAAGCATGTAACGAAGAAGTGGCAACGTTGCGTAGAGGTGAGCCACTGTCAAAACGTAGCCCTATATTTAATTTGACACCCTTGCTAGACGACAAAGGGATATTACGTTTTGGTGGTCGTATCGAAAACGCGTTATGTCTACCAATGGATACTAGAAGACCAATTATTTTGCCAAAATGCCACGCCATGTCGCGACTTATAGCGCGACATTATCACGAAATATTCTACCACCAAAACCAAGAAACAATAATCTGCGCGATCCGTTCGAAATTTTGGATTCCCAGTCTGCGAAGTGTTGTGCGATCAATTATGCGTGAATGCCAGGTATGTAAAATCTCCACAGCTACGCCGAGGATCCCGCTCATGGGTCAAATACCCTCAGATAGGCTTGAACCACACCATAGGCCGTTTTCTTATACAGGCCTCGATTACTTTGGACCAGTTATGGTCTCCATAGGTCGACGGCGAGAAAAGCGATGGGTGGCGTTATTCACCTGCCTGACGATTCGAGCTATGCATTTAGAGATGGTCAGAGATTTGTCGACAGATGCAGTCATTCTATGTTTACGAAATTTCGTTAACCGCAGAGGTGCTCCAGTGCGTATACGTAGTTATAGAGGAACAAATTTCGTGGGAGCAAGCAAAATGGATTGGTTACACATTGCAGCGGGCGTCGAGAAGGAGTGCACCCGTCGAGGTATAGAATGGCTGTTCAATACGCCTGGAAATCCTTCAGCAGGCGGTATTTGGGAGCGTATGGTTAGAAGTGTAAAACGAGTATTGGCATTTACTTTGAAGGAAACTGCTCCTCAAATCGAAACGCTTCAAAGCTTACTTATCGTGGCTGAAAATATAATAAATTCCCGTCCTCTTACACATCTGCCAATTGAAAGCGGTGATGCCGAACCGCTGACACCGAACCATTTCCTACTGGGTTATCACAACTGCATACAGACTCCCGTCGACACAAATACAGTATGCTTACGCAAGCAATGGCGTATTTTACATCTGAAACAAACTTTTTGGCGAAGGTGGGTACTAGAGTATTTGCCAACCCTCACTTGTCGGACAAAGTGGCATGAAAGGGTCCGGCCCATTCAAGTTGGTGACGTCGTTGTTGTTTGTGATGGCAATGAGAGCATAGGCGAATGGAGACGTGGCATAGTTTTAGAGGCGATTACGGCTCCCGATGGACAGGTCAGATCAGCGCTAATCAAAACCATGAATGGCAACTCGAAAAGACCCGCTTCAAAACTGGGGGTATTGGATATTACTATTGAACCTCAAATAGCTGCCGCTCCTTCGCTTCACGGGGGCTGGGATGTTATTGACATGTGAACGTAGCTTAAGGTTTATTTTTAAATACAACTCTGATAATTTATATTTTAACTACTTTTATAATGGCTTCTAACGGCTTCATTCTTTACGTACAGCCGAAGAGAAAACACGAATAAGTAAGACTAAAAAATATGATAATTTGCCATTTTTTCTTAATAATTTATATCCTTTCAGATATTAAAACCATCAAACATTTTTGTACTAAACGTTTGTTTATCGATTAATAAAATGCGTTATTAATATATTCGTGTGCTTTATTTTCGAAATATTGCCGCCGCAACAGTTATCTACCAAGTTCGGAAACCGTGATTTACAATTACAATACAAAGCCAGCTTTAGTTACGCTTCTAGTAACACTATAATATATAAAATATATTATAAAACTTCTTTAGATTCACTAATCGATACAGGAAGTCCAATTAGCATTATACGCCAGAATTTCGTACCAGATGTATTAATAAATAAAAATAACAACGTGTTTTTGAAATACAGCGGCATAAATAAAAGCCCTTTATCTATTACTGGAAATGTAAAATGTTTTGTGTTTTTTGAAAATAAAGAAATTGAATTAAAATTTTTTCTTGTAGCAAATAAAACAATGAGTACCTAGGTTCCCTATGTACAGTCACTTCTCAGAGCAGAAAACCCAGGACATCGCCATGGATCTCTGCGCAGTGGAACCACCCGGGGTTTTACCTCGGCCAAGGACTGTCACTTTCAATGTAACCCTGTTTAGTATGTTTTGTCCCATTCCGAAACTATCATCCTCCCCCCTTGCAGCAGGGCTGCAAGATATTCTTTTGTTACGGGCGGGCGTTGAGCCGAACCCCGGACCAAAAGAATGGATATGCAGTGTCTGTTGCAAAAAAATATATATTAAACGGTCGCATTCTGTGCAATGCTTCTCGTGTAAGAGATGGCTCCATAAATCTGGATGTTCAGGGCTTAACCTTAACATCCACAGACCCCGTACTTTCTTTAGTACTTTCGTGGCCTCTTGTTGTTTGCGCCGTCGGGCGTCCCGCGGTAAGCGCCGTTCAAGCGCACCCCTACCGCCACCTTCTAGTAGCAATACTAATAATAATAATAATAATGTCTTAACGACTAGCAGCATTTCTGCTATACCCGCCACACAAATTCCAGACTGTTGCTCGTGCCTTATGGCGTCAACATCACGCGCAGCAGCTCAACACTCTTGCTCCCACCGGAGCAGTTTAGACATGAGCAACTCCGAGCATCAGTCTCTGTCTGTTTCTTTGTTACACCCCCCCTCCCGTTTACACGTGAGTCAGGATCAACATCTTCTTGCACCTGTCTCGACGTGTACTGTTTGTCGGCAAAGATTATACACGCTCGCGTCATCGGTCAAATGCAATAACTGCTTAGGCCAATGCCACGTACATCTATGCTCTGGGCTCGCTAACAGGAATCTTTGGACGGATGCGTTCATCGCACCATGCTGTAACACGCCTCAGCCTACGACGCCAGCCAACCCGGTTACACCAGGTCCACAGCTAACTAGGCTGAGGCACAGCCTTGGTCTTCGCCTACCAACACCTGGGCGAACACATCCGTCTCTCACGCCTTTGGTTAACTCGACATCGACCCCACCGGCGCACTTCCAAATCTTACAGCACAACTGTAACGGATTAACTGGTAAGATCGCAGAGATAACCAATTTGATGACGCAATATGACATAAAACTTGCCGCAATCCAAGAAACCAAGCTCAGTCCAAGGTCGGACCTCATTACCTATGGCGGATATAACATTCACCGGAAAGACCGTCATAGAGTAACAGGAGGTCTGGGAGGTGGTCTAGCGTTCATAACGCACAACTCTGTACAGTATCATCTATTTGATACCGACATCGAAGGAACGGATGATATCTTAGAAAGCCAAGGTATTACCATCCGTACAGGAGATGTCGATCTGCAAATCATTAACATCTACATACCCCCTGTCTCAAGTTGCCCCACCGGTTATCACCCCGACATTAGCTTGCTATTACGAGGAGATAACCGCGTGATCCTGGGCGACTTCAATGCGCACCACGACATGTGGCACTCAAACTTGCCAGCAGACAGTAGGGGGCATGTACTCGCAGAACAAATAGATGATACGGCTTTCTGTACATTGAACGGAGACGCCCCAACGAGAGTATCGGGTAACTGCTATAGTTCGCCAGATATTTCTATCGTAAGTGCAGGACTATTGAACAACACCAATTGGCGACCCATACTCACGTTGGCGTCTGACCATCTCCCAATAGTCATTACCATCGAACGGCCGACGGACTTTATAACACCTGAGCATGGTACATACATCAACTTTACCAAGGCGGACTGGGACAGTTTTCAGACATATACGGACGAATCCTTGGCTGCTCTATCCATTCCTACGGACGTACGCAAAGGCGAACGAGACTTCCGCAACATCATTGACTTGGCCTCTAGACGCTTCATTCCTGCGGGTCGAATATCCCGAATAAGACCAAATTTCCCCGCGGAGGCAGCGGCCATGGCTAGAGAAAGAGATGAAGTGCGAAGTCTCAATCCCGCAGACCCCCGTATAAGGGATCTCAACGCGGAAATTCGTAGGTTGGTCGATAAACACAAACTGGCCAAATGGAAACAACACCTAGAGCAATGCAACCTCTCTGACGGTGTTGGCAAATTATGGACTACGGTCAAAGCTCTATCTAATCCAACACAACACAAGGATAAAGTAGATATTACTTTCGGTGACAGGGTGAAGAAGGACCCTAGGGGATGTGCGAACTCCTTCTGTAGACAATTTGTACTACATTCCCCACCCGATAGAGCTAAACGTAGAACCATGCGACAGGCGCGTAAATACAAAAACCAAAATACGCCCATTGTCATCACTGCCTCAGAGGTCAAGGAAGCCATCAGACAGGCTAAGCCCTCAAAATCCATCGGCCCCGACGGCATTGCCATGAAGATGTTGAAACATCTAGGCCAGGAGGGACACAAATACTTAGCGGCTCTATTCAATCTTTCACTGAACACTTTCGTCATTCCTGAAATATGGAAAAAGGCGAGAGTGGTTCCATTATTAAAACCTAGAAAGCCGGCAAATATAGGCGATTCATATCGCCATATATCACTTTTGTCGCCGGTAGTGAAGACGCTAGAGTCCATTTTGCTCCCGTATTACACCGCAAATCTGCACCTGGCTAATCATCAACATGGCTTCCGTAAGCTGCACAGCACCACCACCGCACTTAATGCCATTACAACGCAAATAAATAGCGGTCTAAATCAAAACCAACCAAATCACAGGACTGTGTTAGTGGCACTTGACTTGTCGAAAGCTTTTGACACAGTCAACCATGCCACTCTCATACAAGATCTATTAGAAACACAAATACCTGATGTGTTAAAGAGATGGACCGCTAATTACTTGAATGGGCGGCAGGCGTCGGTCAACTTTAGAAACGCAACATCAAAACCAAGACGAATTAGACAGGGGGTGCCACAGGGTGGTGTCCTATCCCCGACACTGTTTAATTGCTATCTATCGAAGATGCCCCCACCACCAGAGGGTGTCTCCGTCGTTTCTTATGCTGACGACTGTACAATAATGGCGACGGGGAAGGGCCCCTATACTGATGAACTCTGTAATAAAATCAACGGTTACCTCTGCGACCTTTCCAGGTTTTTCACAGAGCGAGATCTGACGATATCTCCGACTAAATCAACGGCGACGCTTTTTACGACGTGGACGCACCAGGTGAGAAATGAATTAGACATTTTCGTTGACGGCACTAAGCTACCAACTGTCAGCCACCCAAAGTTATTAGGGATGACATTGGATAATACTTTCTCATTTGCTGGTCATGTGTCTGCAATGGTCTCAAAGGTACGTGGTCGCAACAAGATCCTCAAGTCACTTGCCGGCAGTACTTGGGGAAAAGACAAAGAAACGTTGTTGACTACATATAAGGCCATTGGCCGACCAGTCTTTGACTATGCTGCACCCATATGGTCGCCTAATGTACATAACACCAACTGGACGAAGTTACAAGTCTGCCAAAATACTGCCATCAGAACTGCTACGGGATGTCTCCTCATGTCTTCCGAGTCTCACCTCCATCAGGAGGCAAAACTGCTCAATGTAAAAGAGCATGCGGAAATGCTGAGCAAGCAATTCCTTCTGAACTGCCACAAGCCAGCACATCCAAACCGTCATCTTTTGGACATAGATCCGCCCCCGAGAGACATAAGGAAACATCTCCGTAAACATTATGATGAGATCCGGCATCATATTACCTTGCCGTTTGATCTGCAGAATCATAAGCGGGCTCTAACCGACATCCACACCGAGTCGGTAGATACTTTTGTCGGATCTCTACCTGTGAACCCCGTTCTGAACAGTCCTTCACCGGATATTGCTGAAGAAGAACGCACCTTACCAAGGGAGACAAGAGTTACCCTGGCACAGCTTAGGTCTGGATATAGTGTAAGGTTAAACTCCTACTTGTCCAGACTTAATGACACAATCTCAAACACATGCCCTGCATGTGGTAGGACCCCCCATGATACTCTACATCTCTTCAATTGTTCATTTGAACCTACTCTTCTAACCCCTCTGTCCCTCTGGACAAACCCTGTTGAAACTGCACGTTTCCTTGGACTCCCCTTAGAAGAGCTTGATGAAGATCTTCGGAATGATCATACACTCTAGACAGGGCAATGCATTGTTAACAACAACAACAACATGAGTTACCTAATAATTTTAGGTAGGGATTTTTTAGCTGAATCTTATTTAAAATTGGAATGTGAAGAAAAAGTTTCAAAATGCGAAATTGAAAGTGATGCATATGATAAAGAGTGTGATAGCTTAACGAAAATTTAAACTAATAATACACAGGTTTTTAAAGAGTGTAATGCGGTAATGGAAGTTGAAGCTAAGAAGTTTGATTTCTATATAAAAAATGTCTATGTAAATATTTGTGCAAAAGAAAGATTTAATAAAATGTTTCAAGATTGTTATGTAAACTGTAAGCGCCCCGATACGACAAAGATTAGATTTGAGATGAAACTATTACTCAGTGGTGAAAAACCTTTCCATTGCCCACCGAGAAGATTATCTTACAGTTAAAAAGAGCAGGTTATAGTTATCTTAGATGATTTAATACAGAACCAAATAATTCGACCTAGTAATTCGGAGTATTCTTCTCCCATTGTGTTAGTAAGGAAGAAGACAGGTGATATCAGATTATGTGTTGATTTCCGTAATTTGAATAAGGTAACTTTAAAATAGAACTTCCCATTGCCTTTAATTGATGATTTGCTTGATCGGCTATCAAATAAGAGTATATTTTCGCTACTAGATTTAAAGAGTGCATTTTATCACGTACACATGGCAGAAGAATCGGTCAAGTACACTTCTTTTGTAGCACCTTTGGGCCAGTATGAATTTTTAAAAATGCCTTTTGGCCTAAAAAATGCACCTTCAACATTCCAGCGTTTTGTAAACCATGTTTTCGATGATCTTATCCGAGCAGAGAAAATTGCCATTTATTTGGATGATATTATGATAGCCACGAGTACCGTTGATGAACATCTGGACATTTTGCAAGAGGTGTTTGATAGGTTAGTACAAAATAAATTGGAATTGAGATTGGACAAATGCCATTTTATGAAGTCAGATATACGCTATTTAGGGTATAGTATCTCGAGTAAGGGTATACGACCAGATGAAAAGAATATAGAAGCTATAGTTAATTTCCCAATCCCTGACAATACAAAAGCTGTGCATAGTTTTTTGGGCTTGTGTTCATACTTTAGAAGATTCGTTAAAGATTTTTCACTCAGCCCTTGTACAAACTCATTAAAAAGAACGTTAAATTCACATTTGGTGAAGCAGAATTAAGTTGTTTTGAAAGCCTGGAAAACAAATTAATTAAGGCACCCATCTTAGCAATTTACGACCCAAGAGATGATACAGAGCTGCATTGTGATGCAAGTTCTCTGGGATTTGGGGCAATATTATTACAAAAGAAAAGTGACGGGAGATTTCATCCAGTTTTTTTCTTCTCTAAAGGTACGAGTGAATCCGAATCCAAGTATCACAGCTTTGAGCTGGAAGCTTTGGCTATTATTTATGCTCTTCGGAGCTTTCGCGTATATTTACAAGGGTTAAAGTTTAAAATAGTGACTGACTGTAATTCTCTTATGCTAACCTTGAATAAGAAAGAAGTCAATCCCAGAATAGCCCGAGTGCCCATCAACACTTGAATTACAAAATTTCGAATACACACTTGAACACCGTAATGGAAGTAAAATGTTGCATGTAGACGCTCTGAGCCGCATTTCAAACATCCTAGTACTTGAAGCCCATTGGACCTTGTTAACTTTGGTTAGCTTTGTCCCAGGCTCTTTTCTCAACTACTACTTTTTGGAGAATCATCTACTACGGGATGTGAGTGTTGATAGCCTGGTATACAGTCCGGAAAGTGAGAAGCAAGCAATAGTTTGCATGTGTCTTCCGGCTGCTTCGTGTAGCTGTCATCTGAGTTCTTCAGAGTACCAATGACGTCGCTATGGCCTCTCGCAAGGGCTTTTTGGAGCCGCACTGCCGTAGGGAGATCTTTAATATTTTCGCAGTGTTCTCTCCACGTTACCCTCTTAGATTTTTTAAGTTCTTTATTATAAGAAGTTAGAGCATTTCTATAGGAGACCCAGTCTCCTACTGTTCAGCCTTTCTCTCGAGCTCCCGCCCCATAGTTATTGGTTGGTGCAAGCAATTGCCGCGGTCTTCCATGGTAAAGCGAAATAGTTCCCACTTCGTTTTCCTCGGATTTCTGAAAACGGACTCATGGTCAGAGAAGTGACCAATGTCGAATACAATATGTTTGTGGTCCGACATTGATTCCTCCCCCAAGACCTTGGATTGGACCTTGTTAACATTGGTTAGCTTTGTCGCCAGGCTCTTTTCTCTACTACTAGTAGTTGGAGAATCATCTACTACGGGATGTGATTGTTAATAGCCTGGTATACAGTCCGGAAAGTGAGATGCAAGCAAAAGTTTGCATGTGTCTTCCGGCTGCTTCGTGTAGCTCCCATCTGAGTTCTTTCAGAGTACCATTGACGTTGCTACGGCCTCTCGCAAGGGCTTTTTGGAGCCGCACTGCCGTAGGGAAATCTTTAATATTTTCGCAGTGTTCTTTCCAGGTTGCCCTCTTAGTTCTCCAGTATAAGAAGTTAGATATATTTGTGAAGCTGTTCAGCCTCTCTCTCGAGCCCCCGTACGGTAGTTATTGATTGGTGCAAGCAATTGCCCCGTTCCTCCATGGTAAAGCGAAATAGTTCCCACTTCGTTTTCCTCGGATTTTTGAAAACGGACTCATGGTCAGAGAAGTGACCCATGTCGAATACAATATGTTTGTGGCCCGACATTGATGCCTCCCCCGAGACGTGCCAACTTGTGACAGCGAAGGCCATGTTTTGGTCAAGAACCTCACCTCTAATAGCGTAAACAAAAGTCGGTTCATTAGCACGGTTCATTACATTGATATTGTGACTACTAATAAACTCCAGGAGGTTATATATGTTCGTACTACCACAAGCTGTATGGTGGGAGTTTGCGTCACAGCAGAGGATACCCTTCTTTTGGCAATACTCAATGAGAGATTTGGATTCAGCAGTTGGGGCTGTTTCCTCCTCACCCGGAAAGTAAGCTTATGCCAAAATGGCATATTTTTTGCCTCTTGGCGTTGGAATTTTTGCCCAAACTGCAACTAAGTCAGCCGTCATGAACTGTAGAAGCATAGCCGCCCTGGGAATGGAACCGGTGGCATAGATTATTTTGCCGTCAGTACTGCTTACACCTTTCACAGAACCATGTAAAATCCATGTTTCTTGAATGAAGGCCACTCCCAGACCTTCTCTGCTGAATCTTCTGCTAAGAACATCCGAAGCTGCCTTTGTATGGTGAAGATTCACCTGGAGGCATTTTAGACGCCTCGAACTGCGAGTGTTTGCTGGGAGGGCTGACATTATAAAGATTTTTTGCGGTCCTTATCCGCCACCGATGACTTTAGGTTGCCGCTGAGCAAAGCATCCCCATTAGATGCCTGACTTTGGCCCGTTTTTTTGTCAACTCCGGGTCTAGAGTTCTCACTATGTAATTGATTTGTTTGCCCGCTTTGAGATGGAGGTGGAGTCTCGATAATCGTAGCTTCTGCTGTGGATTCCAGCTGAAGCTTAGTTTGTACATTCTCCAAGCCTGGCTTCATCAGCTACCCGGGGCAGAGACGGTTTGGTTTTAAGCCACAGTTTCACTTTGGCATACGCCAAAATGATAATATTATTATGGTGACGGATTGTTTCTGCTGACATCGAATCTACAGCTATTGCGATTTCCGCCACTGTGGCCCTACTTGTCCGATTGAGGATTTCCAGGATCTGGTGTCTTTTAACTACTCTGCATCGAGCAGCCCGTGAAGCGGGGACTAATAGTGCCAACTTGGAGTTTAAACACTTCATTCAAAATGGCCCTCCTTATGATCTTCTGTTGAGAAGACCAGATGGTACTAGGATAATCCTGTGGGATTATGCCCAGCTTAATAGTGGTTAATAGGCGACCGCCGTGGTGTAGCGGTTAAGTGTTCGGCCTTCTACACCAAGTCGTGGCGGTTCGATGCCCGGCAAAAGTAACATCAAAAATTATTTAGAAAAAGAATTTTTCTAAACGGGGTCGCCCCTCGGCAGTAGTTTGGCAAACTCTCCGGGTGTATTTCTGACATGAGAAGCTTCTCAGCATTTGCTTTGCAAGTGCCGTTCGGAGTCGGCAAAAAACTATAGGTCCCGCCAACTTGTAGGAAAGCTCAAAAGCAACACACCACAAGTTGGAAAGAGAAGCTCGGCGAAAAATCTCGTTAGAGGTTATGATAACCTGTTGGTATATCGCCGCCATTAGTTTTTTTTTTTTTTAATAGTGGTCAGGGCATCTCTAAAAGATCCTGATGACACACCGTCAAGATGAGCCGCGGTTACTAAGGCACTGGCTGCCTCTCCATCATGAGGCATCTGCCTTGTCCTCTTTTGGAAATTTGGTGGGGTCGTACTATTGGATCGCCCCCTTTTATTGGTCGCCTCCCTCTGTGCCGACCCATGGTACTGTTTGCTAAGGCGGTTTCGTATTTGATACCCTTAGCCAGGAGTTTCTTAAGACGCTTACGAGCGGCACCATTCAAGTGCTTACGTTTTCCAACATTTTAAGTATCATGGGGGGGCTTATTCAGCCCCGGCATGCCTGCGGCTTCAGCTTTTGATTCGGTATCAACCGAAAGGCGAGATCTGGCCTGACCATTTAAAAGCAGTTCAACTTTATCGGGATTACGGGTTTTATTGAGTTGTCCTGATTTTAGTCGCCTTTTACGACAAGCATTTCTACCGCGGGCATATTCCAGAACCCCAACCCGTAGGGGGTATGTATGTATGTATATTAGGGTGATTCAAATAAAAAAAAATTGGTTATTTTTTCGGTCTTACCCCCTGAAACTTTAGGTATTGACGAGAAAATAAGCCTTGCAAAAAATTAGCGCTCTAACTTAACCCTTAGGGGTGGCTATTTTTTCGCCCTTTCCCATACATTTTGTATGGGGAATAATGGTATTTTTTTCAAAGTGAATTTTCTTTCAATTTTTGAAACTTTTTTGAAAATATTTTTACATACTCCTAAAGCTGAAGCTTTGAAGCTTCCAAAATGGTAAGCCATGTGCGAATATCTTATATATTAAAGTTTACTAAATTTTATACGTGTTACTGTGTATGTGTGTGCTATAGTACAAAACTCAGCCATTTTCAATCGGCTGTAATTATCTTAGTAGTTAAGATAATTGCACATGGCTTACCATTTTGGAAGCTTCAAAGCTTCAACTTTAAGAGTATGTAAAAATATTTTCAAAAAAGTTTCAAAAATTGAAAGAAAATTCACTTTGAAAAAAATACCATTTTTCCCCATACAAAATGTATGGGAAAGGGCGAAAAAAAATAGCCACCCCTAAGGGTTAAGTTAGAGCGCTATTTTTTTGCAAGGCTTATTTTCTCATCAATACCTAACTTTTTAGGGGGTAAGACCTAGTCGACATTTTTTTTTGAATCACCCTAATGTATATACATATTCTTTATTTTCTCTTCATTTTTCACAACTCTGATGATATTACAATATAAAATATAAATTCTAGTAAGAAAATAGTAATGGACATTAGATGCTCTTTTAGAGAGCAGAGGAAATGCCATTTCGTGTGATTCGAATTACAAACGCTTGTGGGGTGCATAATAATCCCTACAGTGTAAAATATAAGTATGTTTGAAATAAAAGGTAAGCATTTATAAATAAATTAGGAACGGAATTACAGAATGCAAAAACTTTGGCGTTGATAGACAAGGAAAAGTAAGCGCCCACCTTTCAGGGAGGCATATTTGAAAATTTCACGGGTCATAACTTTTAAATTACGGTAGAACGATGAAATTGGTACAAGGTAAACTAGCATAATAGGGAGTATACCTGATGTAATAGGACGAAATCGCTTCCCAACCACGCCCACTTCCGAAATGGAATATTTCGAAAATCATATGAAAACTACCGCTGGGTATTTAATGTTCGGTTTACCCGTACTTAGACTCCCTTACTTGTTTCGTTTATGAAATGTTTTCTGAATTTTTGTTTCTGAAGCTTTTGTTTCTTAATTTTTGATTCTGAATTTTTTGTTTCTGAATTTTTGTTTCTGAATTTTTCATTCGGAATTTTTTGCTCCTGAAAAATATTTTCTGAATAAAATTTTCTAAAAACAAGTAAGGAAGTCTAAGTTCGGGTGAAACCGAACATTACATACCCAGCTGTGCACATAAAGTGGGCGTGATCGTTCACCGATTTTTCTTATTTTCTGTGGTAGTACTCTACATAAACATAACATGCCTGGTACCTAGTTTCGTAAATCTATCTCACACCGTTCTGAAGTTGTTAGCAGTCGAATTTAAAAATTGCTTGACTCATAAGTGGGCGGTTCCACGCCCACTTTCCAAAATTTTGAAAAAATTATGTAAAGAATATGAAAGTTGATGTATGTACCAAATTATATTATTATAGCGAAATCAGTTAATTAGATATGGACTTTTCAATATTTCCACCTCCTTTCAATATAACTTTTATGAAAAAGTAGGCGTGGTCGCGAAGTGATTTCGTTTATTTTCTATAGCTGAATTTACCACAACAATAGTATGTCCTCTACGAAATTTCGTTATACTAGCATAAACTGTTCTGAAGTTATTAAGAGTCAAAATTTTAAAATTTCTTCAAAGATACGTGGGCGGTACCACGCCCCCTTTTCAAAAATTTTTATAAAATCGGCCTTAGAACATCTAAATCAATACATATTGCAAATTTTATCATTGTAGCTGCTTCTAATATTGAATTAACCCATTTTATACGTTTTTCGAAATTTTCGATATCGAAAAAGGGGCGTGGTTATGGTCCGATTTTACCCATTTTCAATAGCAATCTATTCTGAACCCAAATAAGTACGCATGCCAAATTTGGTGAAGATATCTCATTATTTGCTCAAGTTATCGTGTTAACGGACAGACGGACGGACGGACGGACGGACAGACGGACAGACGGACGGACATGGCTCAATCAAATTTTTTTTCGATCCTGATCATATTGATATATGGAAGTCTATATCTATCTCGATTCCTTTATACCTGTACAACCAACCGTTATCCTAACAAAGTTATAATACCCTGTGTACAAGTACAGCTGGGTATAAACAGCATTTCTGAATTTTCGTCTTCTGAATTTATGGGTAGCACCCATGAACCAACTACTACAGATCACGCATTCCGACAACCGTTTATTTGTAATTTAATTTCAGAAAAAAGTTATTTTGTCAAATGCCGTCACGATTTTGAAAGTTTCAGTCAAAAGTCAAGCTGAAAGGTGGAATAAACTTTGTGTTATTTGCACTCAACCCAATAGATCTGCGTAGCTTAAAATACAAATAAATATTATTCAAACAGATCGGAAAAAAATTATATTTTGGGGCTTATTTTGAAAACATTATTTTTTACCACATTTTAATATACGCTGCGCGGTATGTACTTCTTACCTTCTTATTATACTATCCTCTGCAGGGCCGGTATTTTTTTAACCCTTTCGTGAGTTTTGCATTTTTTTAATTTTTTCGTGAATAACAGCAACGAACTCACGGGAATCAAAGTACCTATCAAATAGTATACAAATATTCAAAATCGGTTTGGTACTTTTCGAGTAATTGCAATTTAAAAAATGCTTCATATGAAGTTTGACCTTTAATAACTTTTGTTGTTGTTGTTTCCTCCGCTAAAAAAAATACGGTTATACTCTCCTTAACTATATGTATCTATCCCAATATTTTGTTTTTTAGTTTGGGAGTTTGTGTTTATACTGCAAAAAAACTCGCAAAAATCAGGGAACTTTCTAATCGGCTTAAAACTTGTACCTAATATATTAAAATTCAAAGAGCTACAATACTACATACTCAAAAAAAATCTTATATGTATATCGAACAACAGTACAAAAGCCAGGAGAATGACGAATTGCTCATAAATATGAGATTACATCTAAAGTTAACGTCCTAGCTAAACCTTAAATATTTAAGATAATAGGTCCACAGGACTCACATTTAACCATGTATAAATTAAAATGTAAAAAAATCTCCACTAAAGAAAATAGGACCTAGCCAGGAGAATGACGATTTGAGTGGAACCGTATAAATAGACTGGGTAAAAGTTACGCTAGAACTGATATCATAATGGCTACCATTAATATTTTTTGTTCTACATCTTACTGAAGCACTGCCATTTAACCTGCACAATGAATTATTCAACGTCCGGCAATATTTTGCGAGAATTTCACATTTTAACCTGGCCCAGGAGTGTAATGGGGGTGGTTGCTGTGCGACCTTGCCCAATCCCGACTCTTGCGTCCCCGTTCGTACACTCTGGGCAACGTGAGCTATCTAGGCTCGCGGCAGAAAGAGAGGGAGCCCCGGTGGGGCCACTCTGACATACTTGGTTTAAGGGCTCACCGAGGTTTTTGCGTAGCGTCTGTTCACCATGAGGTGCGGCTGCAAGCGGGCGTCTGTCTTGAAACAAGCGGCTCGCTATATAAATGTGTAAATATTTTCCAAAAACCCCGAAACGGGTTGTGCGCTGTGTTTGGGACCCGCCACGTAAAAACCTTAATTCCAATGAAAACGAATTCAAAGCCTCGGATGAGAACCCCCTTTAATGTTGACGACCCGGCAAAACGAATAAGGCATAATGATTTGGATATTAGGGCATGTAGGCGCAAATGCCGACATCACCGCCCTGCAGGAAATGCGATGGACGGGGCAAGGAAAGATGACCATCGGTTCTTGTGACGTATACTACAGTGGCCAGATACGCGGCAAAGCGCGTGGTGTAGGATTTGTGGTGGGAAAGAGACTTCGCCGCCAAGTACTAGCGTTCATTCCTGTGGACGAGCGTCTCGCTGCGATCCGCATCAAGGCGAGGTTTTTCAACATAACATTTATCTGCGCCTATGCGCCGACTGAGGAGACGGACGACGCAGAGAAGGACTCCTTCTACGATAAACTTGAACAAGCCTATGATCGCTGCCCCTGCATGATATCAAAATCGTGCTCGGCGACGTTAATGCCACGGTGGTCAAGGAAGGAGTCTTTGGTCCTACAGTTGGAAAATTCAGTCTCCACGATATAACATCCCCCAACGGCACTAGGTTGATTGATTTCGCCGCTTCCCGCAATATGGTCATCGGTAGTACCAGGTTCCAGCATAAGCGAATACACCAAGCCACCTGGCTGGTTTTTCAACATAACATTTATCTGCGCCTATGCGCCGACTGAGGAGACGGACGACGCAGAGAAGGACTCCTTCTACGATAAACTTGAACAAGCCTATGATCGCTGCCCCTGCATGATATCAAAATCGTGCTCGGCGACGTTAATGCCACGGTGGTCAAGGAAGGAGTCTTTGGTCCTACAGTTGGAAAATTCAGTCTCCACGATATAACATCCCCCAACGGCACTAGGTTGATTGATTTCGCCGCTTCCCGCAATATGGTCATCGGTAGTACCAGGTTCCAGCATAAGCGAATACACCAAGCCACCTGGCTGGTTTTTCAACATAACATTTATCTGCGCCTATGCGCCGACTGAGGAGACGGACGACGCAGAGAAGGACTCCTACGATAAACTTGAACAAGCCTATGATCGCTGCCCCCTGCATGATATCAAAATCGTGCTCAGCGACGTTAATGCCAAGGTGGTCAAGGAAGGAGTCTTTGGTCCTACAGTTGGAAAATTCAGTCTCCACGATATAACATCCCCCAACGGCACTAGGTTGATTGACTTCGCCGTTTCCCGCAATATGGTCATCAGTAGTACCAGGTTCCAGCATAAGCGAATACACCAAGCCACCTGGCTGTCCCCTGATCAAAGAACAAGAAACCAGATTGATCATGTCATGATCGACGGCACACACATCTCCACCGTTCTAGACGTGCGTACCCTACGCGGTCCCAATATCGACTCGGACCATTATCTTGTTGCAGCCGAGATACGCACACGCCTCTGTGCAGCGAAGAAAGTACGCGCAGAAACGGAAGGAAAGTTTGATGTCGAGAAGCTGCGCGTGACACAGACACCTGCTATCAGAGAGCAATCCTCGACCTAACGATGTAACCGAGCAATGGAAGCATATCTCTCACTCATTACGTACCGCCGCTGAGGCCACTATAGGGTTTCAGCGAGCCCGCAAGAATAACTGGTACGATGAGGAAAAAAGGACGCTGCATACAGGGAGACGTTGCGAACGGGCGCAACCCGCAGTGTATGGCAACGCTATCGTGAGGCGAAGAAGGAAGAGAGACGCCTTTTCAGAAAAAAGAAACGTGAGGCCGAAAGGCGTGAGTGTGAGGAGCTTGAAATGCTGGTTGACGGAAGGTTTAAAGACCGGGGAAAGTTCCTGTAAGGACAATAACGGCGACCTGGTAACCGACGTACAGAATGTACTTAAATTTTTGAGGGAGCACTTCTCCTCACTGCTAAATTGCGAGAGAGACGTCGAACCCGATACCCCAATTCCTGACGATGGAAAAGTCGTCCCACCACCTGACTATGATGAAGTGAGGATAGCAATATCCCGGCTCAAAAACAACAAATCGCCTGGGAAAGACGGACTACCCGCCGAGCTGTTCCAACACGGAGGCGAAGAGCTGGTAAAAAGCATGCATCAGCTCTTATGCAGAATATGGTCAGATGAGTGCATGCCTCCAGATTGGAATTTAAGTGTGCTCTGCCCAATCCACAAGAAAGGCGATCCCGCTAACTCCACCAACTACCGCGGAATCAGTCTTCTTAATATCGCATATAAGGTTCTTTCTAGCGTATTGTGTGAAAGACTGAAGCCCATCGTAGACAAACTGATTGGACCTTATGAGTGTGGCTTTAGACCTGGCAAGTCTACCATCGACCAGATTTTCGCGATACGCCAAATCCTGGAGAAGACCCATGATAAAAGAATCGACACTCACCATCTCTTTGTCGATTTTAAAGCCGCTTTTGACAGCGCAAAAAGGAGTTGCCTGTATGCTGCCATGTCTGAATCTAACTTCCCTGCAAAGCTTATACGGCTTTGCCGAATGACGTTTAGCAAAACCAACAGCTCCGTCAGAATCGGGAAGGACCTCTCTGAGCCATTTGAAACCAAACGAGGTCTCAGACAGGGTGACTCCCTTTCGTGGGATTTCTTTAACCTGATGCTGGAGAAGATAATTCGAGCAGCAGAGCTAAACCGCAATGGCACAATCTTTTACAAGAGCGTGCAATTGCTGGCGTATGCCGTTGATATTGATATCATTGGCCTTAACAGCCGCGCCATAAGCGCTGCTTTCTCTGGGTTGGATAAGGAAGCGAAAAAAGTGGGTCTTGCCGTGAACGAGGACAAGACGAAGTATTTGCTGTCATCAAAGAAAGAATCGGCGCACCTGCGCCTTGGCAGCCAAGTCACCGTTGATAGCTGCAAGTTTGAAACGGTGAGAGACTTCGTCTATTTGGGAACCAGCATTAACACCGAAAATAATATCAGTCTAGAAATCCAACGGAGAATCACCCTTGCCAACAAGTGTTACTTTGGACTAAGTAGACAATTGAGAAGTAAAGTCCTCTCTCGACAAACAAAGATCATGCTCTATAAGTCTCTCATCATACCAGTCCTGATGTACTGCTCGGAATCATGGACAGTGTCAAGAGAAGATGAGATGGCCCTTGGAGTATTTGAGAGAAAAGTCCTCCGGAAGATTTATGGTCCTTCCCGTGATGCCAACGGCGAGTATCGAAGGAAATTTAACGATGAGCTGTACGAGCTTTACGCAGACCTGACCATAGTTCAGCGGATTAAATCCCAAAGGCTCCGCTGGCTGGGTCATGTTATGCGAATGGACGAAGAAGCACCAGCATAGAAAGTTTTCCTATCGACACCCGAATTCGGCAGCAGAGGAAGGGGGAGACCTCGACTGAGATGGAAACAACAGGTGGACGATGACTTGAACTCCCTTGGGGTTTCCAATTGGCGTCAGTTATCGCTAAAAAGGAATGACTGGCGTGCTTTGATACGAAACGGCCAAAATCGCCTAGGCGGTTAAGCGTCATTATGACGCAAGCCAAGATTAGATTAGAACCTGGCCCAGGAGACTGACGGCCAAAAATGATAACAAAGTTTAAACACTTTTTTTAATCAGAATATTATAGATCATATTAGTAGATATATTAAATACGTCTTAAACAGATAATAAATAATGAATAGAAACAAGAAATATTGGAATAAATATACACAGTAAAAAATTAAATATTACTTTTAATACCAGTCGGTATTGAAATTAAGCCTTTTTGGAATTAAATTTGAGTTTTAATACTAAACAGTATTAATTTAAGACTCGGAAATTTTTTTAATTCCAAATAGTTTTAAAATAATACCAAAATAATACTAAAGCGCTCTCTCTATAGCGCTCCCTCTCATTATAATGTTTTAGGTACTATTTGCTTAAAAACAAAGCCGGAAAAGTATTAAATTAATTACTTTTTAGCATTAAATTAAGTCCGGTGGTTTGTTCTTCAGAGCACGCGGTTCGTCCCTATTGCGATACTACATTAAGAACAACAGCGCAATTAGACGCTGGCAAGCATAAGTACTCGATGGCTTGATAGTAGACATCTCCTTTCAGCATTCAATAAATTGTGAGTTCGACTCTCGGTAAAGGCAATATAATAAAACTGTAAATTTTTGTTTTTTTGCCTGAGAGAATCTTCGACTGAATTCCTCTCTTTCTTAATTAGACCGTATATGGTATTAATTTAATACTTTTCGGCGTTATTATATATAAACACCAAAATGGTATTAAAGTTATACTTTTCTTTTTACTGTGTAGGATATTTGGTTTTACGACAACTTTATTAAGCGTTCAAGGAATGGTGACACGCCAGGGGACTGATGTTACGAGGGTTTATTCCATAATTTTACAAACTAGCTTATAGAATATGTAATTGAAATTGAGGGGATTTATAAATAGGGTTCTAAATTTTCATAAACTGTTGTATTATATCAAGTCACTTTAAAACTTTCCGATTGATTGACTGATGACATCAAGTTGTACTACTTTTGTATTTTCACCCATAAATATGTAGTTTCAGTTTGTTTACTTTGACTTTTCTCCTCACACTTTCATTGACTTGAAATTTTTAAATTAAAATTTTGTGAACAATCAATTTTATGAGGTTTTATAGCGACCTGTGCGCTATTTTTGATGCTGCTTGAAGGGGAAGCCGTGGTGTAGAGGTAGCTGGCATGGGCGTAGCCAGAAATTTTTTGAGGTCCTTTTCGAGGACAATTTCTCAAAATCAATGAAAAAACGAGGACATTTTTTTTTTTTTTAAAAGTAGGACATATTTATTGACATGAATATGAGAGATACTTTACTGGGACGAGATAGCATTTTTCTGGCAGATCTCAATGGATAAGAAGAACTGCGTAAAAGAAATTTGCCGGACACCCTCAAAATCTTGATTTGAAGGTAAAAACCCGGCGCCTTAATATTGATATACTATCCACTACAACTCGGCTGTTTAAGCGACATAACATGGTTTCGTTTATTTCATCTGCATTACATACTATTGTAATTCGCAGTTAATTTACGGAATATTCGGAATACATAGATTATGGTCGCAGTAACAAATCGTGGGTTTTCATAAGCAAAATGAGATAAGCCATTAGAGCCAATGTCTCAGAGCCAAGTGCTCACCACCAAAAACTTTGGTTTGGGGTTTTCTACGGAAATGAGAATAGCCGAAGCTGCATTCTCATAGCCAAAGGCTCGCCCCAAATAATACATACAGAGTCTCACTACCAAACACTGTCCACAGGACTTGATGGAATATAAACAAAATAAAATAAATAAAATTAAAAAATCTTTGGTTGAGGTGGGATTCAAACCGGCACCCCCTGCCAACTCCCTCAACCACATAATATAATAACAACATAATATATAATAATAAACTGCTCGCCGCCCACCATTTCTTCAGCTTAGACAACGGCTTCTAAAACACAACGTAACATTAACGCTTTATAAAAATTTTCACAAAAATTTGTTTGCAAACAATTAGAATATTTGTTTGTTCGTTTGTTTTCGTTTTTGTTTCGTTTCTTATAACATTTCAGACATTTAAAGCCAAGCAGACATGTTTATAAAACCGTGACATTACAGCTTTTTTTAAATGCGAGATCTTGTTAATTTGAGCATGGGTAGCACCCATTCAATTATGTACGTAGATAACATTCAGTAAAGTGTATTTGTTCGAATTACACAACTTTTCACGAACACAGCATGCATTCCTCAAGCATACATATCACTCATTCAGCACGCATACTTTATCTATGAACAAATATGTTCTCAAATTGAAAGTGCCGCATTTCACATACTTTTCATTCATATAGCATTCATGCTCCATGTATGGATACAAATTTTTACAACTGGGTTGTTTTGCTTCACTTAAAATATTTTTTTGTAAATTCCTTTTTTGACTACAAAATCAGTTTGCCAAATAAAAAACACTGATACACTAAAACATATATTTTTTTATTTGGCACAGCAAATGCATTTCGGACAGACCTGCTGTCCATAATCAGCGACACGATACTAAAACAAAATAGTCAAGAATATAAACAAACAAGTAAGGAAGTCTTAGTTCGGGTAAACCGAACATTAAACATTTACCTTGTACCAATTTCATCGTTCTACCGTAATTTAAAAGTTATGACCCGTGAAATTTTCAAATATGCCTGCCTGAAAAGTGGGCGGTGCCACGCCTACTTTTAAAAATTTATCAAAAAATCATAATAGAATGACTAGGGGTTAATTCTACCAAATTATATCATTTTATCCATTTTCCTTACCGAATTATATCAATTTAGGTGATTCTCGAAGCTTCCGATATCGGAAGTGGGCGTGATTGGAGAGCAATTTTATCCAATTTCATCAGGTTTACTCCCAACGATACTAGTATACTTTGTGCCAAATTCCACCGTTCTGTCGTAATCAGTTTAAAAGTTACTACCAGTCAAATTTTTAAAAATGCCTCCCTTAAAAGTGGGCGGTGCCACGCCCACTATAAAAAATTTATGGAAAAATGATAAGAGAATGACCAGGGGGATTCATCTAATAAATTATATCATTTTAGCCATTTCAGCTACTGAGATATGTCAATTTATGTGTTTTTCGAAATTTTCGATATCGAAAAAGGGGGCGTGGTTATCAACCGATTTCGCCCATTTTCAATAGCAACCTACCTTAGCCAGATAGTAACCTGTATACAGAATTTCATGCAAATATCTCAATTTTTACTCAAGTTATCTTGCACACGGACAGACGGACGGACATGCCTTAATGAACTCCTCTTTTCAACCTAAGAACTTTCATATATGGAACTCTATATCTATCTCGATTATTTTGTGCCGTTACGTAGTACCGTTATGTGTACAAAATTATAATACCCTTGTACTAGTACTAGTACGCTGGGTACAAGAACATTAGACACAAAAATTGGCATAATTACAACAATTATAAAACAATGTAAATATGTTAGTATTAAATTAAAGAAAAGATGGAAAAATTTATATTTCCGTTGTCAGCATTCATTGCATTCTTATAATTGTTGTAATTATGTCAATTTTTGTGTCTTATGTTTTTTGTTTATGGATATTCTTGATTTCATATTTTTTAGTAGCGCCTGTTGATGATGGCCGTGTTGATGATAGGCATTTGTTGAGCCAAATACAAAATATATGTTACACTAATATCGTTTAGGCAATTCACAAGGTCTCTTATGGCTGTATGAACTATTCCAATAACACAACTCTTGTGAGCACTATAACTAGTTATATGATCGTATCTGAAAATATGTAATTGAAATTTCACAAAAACTTATCAGAAAAAGTTTATTTTTGTTTTCCTGCCTCTTTTAATGAAATTGAAATAAAGATTCAAAGAAAAAACTGGCATTTAAAAAAAATTGAATAAAAACAAAATAGCACACTTGATATACATACTATGTACAGTCAGCGTCAATATAAAGTATACACCATTCTCTTTTTAGTTAACTCGTTTATCACTCTCTTTTTTCGTTCTCTTTTTTCAACTTAGTTACATTTTTTTAATCCTTATTTTCTTCTTTACAAACTATGAAGAAACAAAAACAAACTTGCAACAACAACAAAAGTTATAAAACAAAACTAAAAGAAACTGCTTTTTCGAAGCGTCAATTTAAAGTGTACAAGTTCAATTGGAGGTTAGTGGGCAGCAAAATGATCCGTTATATTTTGTCACTTGCATTTATTTTGCATTTTAGCAATTCCACTAACTTTTTTTTCTTGTCTGTTCGCACATGATAGTCACCACGCGTTGTTTTGAGTAATTTCTAATTTTAGGGTGAAATGGGGAAACAAACTTCAATAGATGTCCGAGAATTAGCAATAAAACTTCATAAAGAAGGAAAGTCGCTACGTGAAATTGGTGGTATGTATTACATAGGTGCCTCAATTTTATTGTGCTATTCAAATTTTATATGAGAAATGACATCATGGAAATTATGACAGTTTTAAAGTAATAGCAGATAGGCGAATAGGAGATCTTGTGAACTGCCTAATTGTTTTATATTTGACAAACTTATTTTGTAGTCAATAAAGGAAATCACAAAAAAGACTACATACCTAAGGTTCGGCTATTTTAATAAATAAATAGTTCTCACATAATTTATTGTTTCGTTTGCCTCAATTTTATTGTGCTATTCAAATTTTATATGAGAAATGACATCATGGAAATTATGACAGTTTTAAAGTAATAGCAGATAGGCGAATAGGAGATCTTGTGAATTGCCTAATTGTTTTTTATTTGACAAACTTATTTTGTAGTCAATAAAGGAAATCACAAAAAAGACTACAAACCTAAGGTTCGGCTATTTTAATAAATAAATAGTTCTCACATAATTTATTGTTTCGTTTGTTTTCAGATATTAAGTCATAAAGTTGAAAACATTAAAAGGATGAGCGCGCATCCTCTTCTACCGCTTTATCTCACCGGTGGGCAAGATGGTTCAGTTCAAATATGGGAATGGGGTCACCAACTATCTGTTTGCTCTCCTCGGCCATCAGGTACATTCGCAAAAGTAACACGATGTAGATTTTCGGAGCAAGGAAATAAATTTGGCATTGGTGACGGAGATGGAAACCTAAGTTTATGGCAAGCTGGCATTGCTTCGCAAAACCATAGACCGTTTTTCGTAAGTAATACTTAAATAAGTAATCCTCCAATTGAATATTAGAAAAAAAGCAGCATGGGGACTAAGCTGTTCCTTATATCAACTTTTTTTTGCAAATGTTGGGTTTTCTGGGCGGAATATGATAGATTTTGCTCTAAAACTAAGCTGTGCAAAATTTCACTCGAATTGGACAACTTTTAGAACTTGCACGTTGCATTTGAAAATTTTAAAAACTATATGCATTCAAGGTGCAGCAGATTATATAAAAACATTGATAGCCATAAAATTGGTACCCATTTATTACGTAAAAAAACGTGCCGATTCTGAAGAGAAAAATCAAAAATTCGCTGTAGGTTTTGAGATTTCGCAAAGTTATCGTTTTTAAAAAAGTGAGAAAACACCATTTTTGTATTTTACGAAATTTTACGGCTATAATTGTTTTTATATAATCTGCTGCACCCTGAATGCATATGGTTCTTAAAATTTTCAAATGCAACGTGCAAGTTCTAAAATTTATCCAATTCGAGTGAAATTTTGCACAGCTTATTAGTAGAGCAAAATCTAACAGCTTAATCGGGACCTTCCTTCGATGATTTTTTAAAAAACTCAGTAAGAAGCAAGACCGTAGCCAGGATTTTTTATAAAATTATAATTTTTATAGAAGCAATTTTTATTAATCATTTAAAATATAAGTAAGAATTTTGTGAGCTATAGACCGGGATAATAATTCCTTTTGAAACTTCATGTTGAATTATTATGTTTTTGTTTTTGAAGAGAAACTCAAAGAAAAGCTACAAACAACATTACACGCTATAGTTATAGTACTATTTCACGCTGGCGAACGCGATCTACGGACTAATTCGTAATCATTTTACTAGAAGTGTTTTGCTTCCGAGCGGGCTTTGATCACGGTTGCTTCAACTTCTAGTGACGGCAGTCTAACCACTAGGCTGTTACGTGTATGTTTGTATGCTGGCTTAACTAGAGTTTTCATCAATTTGTTTGTTGGTGTTCTTTGCCTATTGCCTACTAGCAAAGAAACATTCTGTTTCCAATAATGCTATTGGCAGGGACTTTGCTTAATACATTTGTTGTTGTATTAAATGCCGCGTGCTCTCGGCTGAACTAAACTGGTTTTGGTTTTTAGTGGTCTTGCATTTTACATATAAGTAAGAATTTTGTGAGCTATAGACCGGACTAATTCGTAATGATTTTATCTCTTCAAAAAACAAAACTTAACTTCTTTGGCGGCGATATGAAGTTTTGATTGAGAGTAAAATTTGAGAAAATGGATGACGATGAAACGGAAGTTATGGCGCGGAAATAGAAATTGTAGCCGACTTTCAGGCGTATGTTGCAGACTTTCAGGCGTAGGCGTTTTTCTTATATCTCGGGAACCGCTCAACCGATTTGGATAAAACTTGGCATTATAGATAGTATGATACATTCTAAGATTATATGCGTGGGTGCTGCCACTTGGGGCAGTTCACAGGGTTGCACTTATCTCAATTTTTTTTTTTAAATATTGAGCAAGATATGGCAATATGATATCAAATGAAAGGTATTTTTGACCGTATTCCAAATATGTAAATCTCGCATTTTATTTATTTTTATTGATATCTCGGGAACCGCTCTATCGATGTGGATCAAGTTTGGCATTATAGATAGTATGATTCTCTCTAAGATTATATGCGTGGGTGTTGCCACTTGGGGCGGTTCACAGGGTTGCCACATATCTCAATATTTTTTAAATATTGAGAAAGATATGCCAATATGGGTATCAAATGAAAGGTATTTTCAAACATATTCCAAATATGTAAATCGCAAGCAGGGTTGCCACCTAACCGCATTTTATTTATTTTTATTGATATCTCGGGAGCCGCTTGACCGATGTGGATAAAGTTTGGCATTATAGATGGTATGATTCATTCTAAGATTATATGCGTGGGTGTTGGCACTTGGGGTGGTTCACAGGGTTGCCATCTATCTCAAATTTTTTTAAATATTGAGCAAGATATGCCAATATTGGTATCAAATGAAAGGTATTTTCGACCGTATTCCAAATACGTAAATCTCAAGCATATCTCTCACTCATTGCGTACCGCCGCTGAGGCCACTATTGGGTTTCAGCGAGCCCGCACGAACAACTGGTACGATGAGGAATGCAGCACTGCCTCGGACAAAAGGCACGCTGCATACAGGGAGACGTCGCGAACGGCCGCAACCCGCAGTGTATGGCAACGATATCGTGAGGCGAAGAAGGAAGAGAGACGCCTTTCCAGAAAAAAGAAACGTGAGGCCGAAAGGCGTGCGTGTGAGGAGCTTGAGATGCTGGCTGACAGGAATGATGCCCGAAAATTCTATGAAAAGACCGGCGGATGACGGAAGGTTTTAAGACTGGGGCAAGTTCCTGTAAGGACAATAATGGCGACCTGGTAACCGACGTACAGAGTGTACTTAAATTATTAACGGAGCACTTCTCTTACCGCTAAATTGCGAGGGAGACGTCGAACCCGATACCCCAATCCCTGACGATGGAAAAGTCGTCCCACCACATGACTATGATGAAGTCAGGATAGCTATATCCCGGCTCAAAAACAACAAAGCGCCTGGAAAAGACGGACTATCCGCCTAACTGTTCAAAAACGGAGGCGAAGAGCTGGCAAAAACCATGCATCAGCTCTTATGCAGAATATGGTCAGACGAGTGCATACCTCCGGATTGGAATTTAAGTGTGCTCTGTGCAATCCACAAGAAAGGAGTTCCCGCTCACCGCACCAACTACCGCGGAATCAGTCTTCTTAATATCGCATATAAGGTTCTTTCTAGTGTATTGTGTGAAAGACTTAAGCCCATCGTAGACAAACTGATTGGACCTTATCAGTGTGGCTTTAGACCTGGTAAGTCTACCATCGACCAGATTTTCACGATACGCCAAATCCTGTAGAAGACCTATGATAAAAGAATCGACACACACCATCTCTTTGTCGATTTTAAAGCCGCTTTTGACAGTGCAAATAGGAGTTTCCTGCATGCCGTCTGAATTTGACTTCCCTGCAAAGCTTTTACGGCTCTGCCAAATGACGTTGAGCAATACCAACAGCTCTGTCAGAATCGGGAACGACCTCTCTGAGCCATTTGAAACCAAACGAGGCTTCAGACCGGGCGACTCCCTCTCGTGCGATTTCTTCAAACTGATTCTGGAGAAGATAATTCGAGCAGCAGAGCTAAACCGCAATGGTACAATCTTTTACAAGAGCGTGCAATTGCTGACGTATGCCGACGATATTGATATAATTGGCCTTAACAACCCCGCCGTTAGCGCTGCCTTCTCTGGACTGGATACGGAAGCGAAAAAGTGGGTCTTGCGGTCAACGAGGACAAGACGAAGTATTTGCTGTCATCAAAGAAAGAATCGGCACACCTGCGCCTTGGCAGCCATGTCACTGTTGATAGTGTAAAGGCATATATACGTAACAATATAAATATGCAGCACTTGCATAAATTATGTAGTAATAAATATCGACCACACACGTCGCCCAAAATATTGACATAAATAGTTTCCGTTGAACTCAGCGGGAGTTCATATGTGTGCATATCAAATATGAACGATGACACACATAATGAGACTCTTGTTACACTAGTGGTAATTGTCAAAGAGACCGACAAACGGTCGCAATGACCAACTGATCGTACAACGTCAGTTTGTCAATTTGTCAAGTTGACCGACATGTGCTGAGAAAGCATTCTTAGTTTTAGCCAAATAGTTTGTAAGTGTTAGTGTAGTAAAAATGTATAAAAGGAAAGTAAATCGAAATAAATCAGGAATCACTTTTGAACGCTACACTGCTGCGTTTCTTTTTATTATAACTGATCGTACATTACATGGCGATCCTAGCCAGAATTGGTTAGAAAACTCAGCAAAATTTGCTCTACCAGCAAAAGCTAAGCTAACCAAAACTGAGCGAAAGATCCTGCCATCGCGTAAGAATTTTTCCTTGCCAAAAAGCAAAGTAGTGGCAATAGTGGCAGCAATACGAGGATAAACACAATCAGAAATCCCGGTTTTGGGCTTGATGACGAAGATTCAGCCACCAAATTACAACAACCAACAATACTAATTCAGCACTACAACAAAAACAGCAACACCAGAAAAACAACAACTAAGACCAACAGCAAAGAATATGGCAATGGTATAATTGAACAAAAAGGTTAACCTGTGATACTATGGTGACACTATTATCGGATTGGCAGCTGCGAGCATAACGAAGTGGAATAAAAGACACTGGCAGCAAGCAGAAGACTAGCGGATATAAACAAACTGACTGGCAGCAAACAGAGGAAACTGACTGGCAGCAATATTAAGTTTATTTATTATAAAAACACGTTTATTTAATTAGAAGCAACTTCAGCACGCCTTATGGCCGCTAAGCCAACTGCATTCAGCATAGCTGTAGGAAAAATAATTTTTTTTTAATAAGTGAGTGAAAAAAAAAACAAATTTATTTCGCCAGTAGAAAAAAAAATGCAAGAAATTACAACCAAAGAGGAGTTCGACAGAATTTTTAATAGGTGCACAGACACTATAAAAGAACTTATAGACAAAGCAGAAAAATTCCTCGAAAGCCGTAAACTTGCAAGACAGGGCCCCACACCAATAACAATAGAGGAATACAGGCAGAGAAATAGGTTAGTTCAAAGAGAAATTCCCAAAATACCAATTGTAAAAACAACCCTCAAAAGAAAAAGAGGCGGCAAACAAACGAGGAAAAATAAAGAAATAGCAAAGACTTTTCAATTGTTAAATTTAACTACAGACACCAAAGAGAAATTAAAATTGAAAGAAAAAATAAAGGAGTTGAGAAACTTAAAATAAAAATTCAGTTTTTTTTCTAATTGAGTAAGCTTGAGAGCTGAGTAAACCCTTTATGGAAAGTGCATTGCCCGACAAACTAGATTACGACGCAATAAATGCCATAGTCGATAATCTAGATTTCGAGTACGTAAATCCTCGTAGGTCTAGAACACGAGATATGGGAGAAAACAGGAGAGTACTTAGGTGGTTGAAAGAATATTGGCTTTTTATAGGCATGGGCAGAGAACCCACCATGAAAAATGTATTGTACAACTACACTAGTATAGAAGAAACTAGTAGATTAATCGCTAAAACGCGCCCAATTAGAGACTAAAAAAAAAAAAAAAGTTTTAAATAAACAAAAATAAATAAAAATAAACTTACTTAATTTAAATAATTTCAATTTTTTTTTAATAATGACATCTTGGTGGAAAGTAGCGCTTAATGGTATGCTGATAGGAATAGCAGGATACGAAGTAGGCAAAGAAAGTTCCGCAGAGAAAAACCTTGAAAATAAACTAGTTCGATATGAACCACATCCAATTGTAGAAAATAAAGAAAAATTTTCTGATGAATGGTTGGCTGTTTTTGCATGCATAGTTACTTGTTTAATCCTCGCAATCGTTATGTCAATTAAAAATTATATAAAAAACATATTGAGACGATTGAACAATGTACAACAACGCATATAGCTCAACAACCTACACCAAGAAATGAGTCAATGGAAAGAAATTCATGAAGCATTACAAGAAGAAAAGGGAAAAGCTAGCAAGTCGTATAAATGCATAAATCAAAATATAGCAATATCTATTGAAACGGTAGCAAAACATCTGAAAATACTCTTAGACGCTTTAAACAAAATAAGACAGATCGTCACTTCAGTAAATAGCATACTTACTGAAGAACACCAAAAAGAAGCGTACCAAATTTTTTCTGCAGTACGAGATAAACTCGTATCTTCTTTAGCTAGATACAACGTAGAGCTTAATATACCAATTACGATAGAGTAAATAATAGAAGCAGATTTCAGTATACTGTTAGCAGAACGCCCCACGAGCCCAACACCATCCAACTCTCAAGGTCAAACACCAGTGGGAGAAGAAGCCAAACCAAATTTTCAACAAATAGCAATTCCCACCATAACCGTCACAATGCCCCAAACCGTAGTTGAATTCATCAAAACTGCTTCGTCAGTACTACCAGAGTTTGATGGTAAACCCGAAAACTTAAAGCTTTAGCAATAACAATGATTAAGACCAAACTAAAAGGCACAGCGAGAAACTTTATTAGCAATGAAAGCACAATAGAGCTAATAAAAATTAAATTGAATTCAGCAATAAAGGGTGAATCGGTAGAAGTCCTAAATGCTAAACTGTTGAACATCCAACAGCGCAGCAAAACGGCTAATCAGTAAACTGCAGAGGTAGAAAAAATCACAAGATCTTTAGAAGGAGCATATATCTCGGACGGATTAAACCCAGACTTAGCAACGAGATATTCGACACAGGCAGCAGTAAAAGCCATGTGTAAAAACTGCTCTAACGATAAAGTAAAAATGATAATTCAAGCAGGAACGTTCACAACGATGAACGATGCTATCTCGAAATTTACAAACAGTTGTACCGAAATAACTGGTAGTTCTAATACGATTCTGAATGTACGACAACAAGGTCAGTACAGGAGTAATTTCCGTGGAAGTTATCGAAATAACAACTATGGAAATTACCAAAGCAGGAGATTTAGACCACAACCGAGATTCAACAATAACTCGAGACCCACTAACTACAACAATAATAATAATAATAGAAGAGGAAACGGCAACAGACCTTATAATCAAAACCGTAATGTGCGCAGCTGCACTCAAACGGAAACCCAGGAAGCTCCACTTCAAAATTAAAAGAAAGAAAAATACATGCACTAAACTTACACCTAAACAGCTATATAGCAACAAGGACGTCCCTAAATAGTTCGATCTCAAATTTTTTAATTGATACAGGAGCAGACATCTCCATTATAAAAAAGCATCAAATTAGTAAAAGTCGTAAAATAAATACGGAACAAATTACAGATTTAAAAGGCATTGGTCAAGGAATAACCAGTACACTAGCCACAGTTAAAGCAGATTTAAAAGCCGATGATCTTCTTATTTACCATAAATTTCATGTCGTAGACGACGATTTCCCAATCCCATGCGATGGAATAATAGGATTGGATTTTATAAAAAAGTACAATTGCATCTTAGACTATGGAAAAACCGAAGATAAACTAATCTTAAGACCATATGATTTTCCCCAAACAATTACCATGAACCTAACAAATTGTCTGTCCGTCAATACAATCACAATTCCTGCTAGATCTGAAGTCATTAGACAGGTCAAAATAAACACTGATAACAAAAACATCTTCATCCCACACCAACAGTTCTCAGAAGGCATATTTATAGCAAACACAATCACCAATAACGATCAAACCTTTGTTAGAATCATCAACACAACTCATAAAAACACAACTATTCAAAATTATAAGATTAATACCGAAAACTTAGATGATTACACATTAATTAAAACAGATACACACATTAACAATGACACCGATAAAGAAAAATTAGAAAGATTAAGTAAGAATTTCCCAAAATTTGTCGACTCTCAATTAACACACCTATGCACAGAATTCATAGATATATTTGCACTAGAAACAGAACCAATTTCTTCTAATAATTTTTATAAACAAAAATTATACATGAATGATGACAACCCAGTATACATAAAAAATTATAGATTACCTCAAACACAGAAAGGAGAAATTAGCAATCAGGTAAATAAATTAATCGAAGATGACATAATAGAACCCTCCATATCAGAATATAACAGCCCAATCCTATTGGTCCCTAAAAAGTCACTACCAGGAAAAACAGAAAAAAGATGGAGATTAGTAGTTGACTACAGACAAGTAAACAAAAAGTTAGCAGCTGATAAATTCCCACTCCCAAGAATTGACGACATTTTAGATCAACTTGGAAGAGCAAAATATTTTTCATGCCTAGACCTTATGTCAGGTTTTCATCAAGCCGAAAATGCCACATATCGATTCAAAAGGCTACCCTACGGATTAAAAGTAGCACCAAACTCATTCCAAAGAATGATGACCCTAGCATTTGCAGGCCTCAAACCATCACAAGCATTTCTCTACATGGATGACTTAGTTGTATTAGGTTGTTCTGAAAAACATATGTTAAAAAATTTAAGAGACGTATTCTCCACTTGCAGAAAATTCAATCTAAAATTACATCCAGATAAATGCCTATTTTTCAGTCAAGAAGTAACTTATTTAGGATATAAATGTACAAACAAGGGAATATTACCCGACCCAAGCAAATTTGAAACGGTTCAAAACTATCCAACACCAAAGACAGCCGATGAAGTTAAAAGATTCGTAGCTTTCTGTAACTACTACAGAAGATTTGTACCGAATTTTGCAGAACACTCAAGAAAATTAACTAGGCTTTGCAAAAAGAACGTTTCTTTTGAATGGACAGAAGAATGTCAAAAAGCTTTTGTCTACTTAAAACAAGCATTAATTAGCCCAAAACTTTTGCAATACCCAGATTTCGATAAAGAATTCTGCATAACCACAGACGCTAGTGGATACGCTTGCGGAGCAGACTTAGCCAAGAACACAATGGTATACAACTACCCATTGCTTACGCTTCAAGGTCCTTCACAAAAGGCGAAACCAACAAAGCCACAATAGAAAAAGAATTGGCCGCAATCCATTGGGCCATAACCTTCTTTAGATCATATATCTATGGCAGAAAATTCCTAGTTAAAACCGACCATCGCCCATTAACATACCTATTTTCAATGAAAAGCCCTTCGTCCAAGCTGACACGGGTAAGACTCGATTTAGAGGAGTACGACTTTGAAGTGGAGTACATAGCTGGAAAAGAAAATCACATAGCGGACGCATTGTCCCGAATAACAATAACAAACTTAAAAGATATGTCATTGGAAGCAACTAAAATATTAAAAATAACAACAAGATCAGCAACAAAAAATATCAGAACAAATAATAATGAAAAGAAAGAAAGAGAACCCCAAAATATACGAAGCGCTAAATAAATTTGAAGTAAAAAGACATGTCGAGCTCGTTTTCAATCCTCCGAAATTATATTTCAAAAAAGGAAAGAAAATTTGTAGCAATTCAGATACAAGCAACCTAATTGTTGAGGATAAGATTGACCTAGGACAATTCTTTACCAGGCTTGAAAAAGATGCCGGCAATTTAGGACTTGTACCAGTACAGTTGTCCTTAGGGGACAAATTGTTTAAAAATAATTATACTGCAGTAGGCAAATTTATAGAAAAGGGTAATAAAGTTCTCAAAAACTTAACAATCGCTCTAACCCCAGAGGTGATACATGTGACAAATCCCGGGAAAATTAAAGAAATTCTGCATAAATATCATGACGATCCTATTAGTGGTGGCCACCCAGGAATAAATCGCATGACGGATAAAATCAAGCAGAAATATAGCTGGCTGAATATGAAAAATGACATAAGAAAATATGTAAAAAACTGCATCCACTGCAAGAAAAATAAGACAAATAACATCTAAAAGAGCCAATGACAATAACAGAGACATCTCCGAAGGCATTTGATATTGTACAAATCGATACAGTCGGACCTTTACCAAAGTCGATAAATGGAAACGAATATGCAGTTACCACTACACACAAATATTGTCCATTTGAACTAATATTTGCAAAAAACCCACCGATGTACGAATTTTTGAAAGAAAACGAAATCAGCCCGTTGTACAACCACGAGGCATACGACAAAGAAGTAAAATATAGACTTCAAGTAGCCCAGCAAAGAGCTAGAAAATTAGTTCAAGAGGCTAAAGAAAAACAAAAAACCAATTATGATAAAAGTAGCCATAGTAAGGAAATTAAAATAAGAGATTTAGTATTAGTTAGAGAAGAGGCCTCCCATAAATTAGAAAATAGATATAGCGGACACTATAAAGCTGAAGATATCGATAGGAACAATAATTTTACTTTAATACCACACAGCATAGAAAATAGGAAAAACAAAAAAGAAATCATAATCCATAAGAATAGACTTAAACCAATTTAAACCCGTAGCACTAAAAAGTAAAATAAGCAATGCACTCTATTCATAATAAGGTAGTAATATGATACTACAATAAGCACTCCAACTTACTCATTTAAACAAACAGGCACAAGCCAAGAAAAGAAACAAAAAAAAAAAAAAGAAAAGGAAATATACAAACAATAATATTATGTCACAAGTGTAACAAAACCTTTATGCAATCAAAATTTTGTCGTTAAGTTAACTGAGTTAGTCGATCGTTCAAATAGATATATATAGTTGACTACAAATATATATATATCTATTCTTTTGAAAGGGTAGATGTAAAGGCATATATACGTAACAATATAAATATGCAGCACTTGCATAAATTATGTAGTAATAAATATCGACCACACACGTCGCCCAAAATATTGACATAAATAGTTTCCGTTGAACTCAGCGGGAGTTCATATGTGTGCATATCAAATATGAACGATGACACACATAATGAGACTCTTGTTACACTAGTGGTAATTGTCAAAGAGACCGACAAACGGTCGCAATGACCAACTGATCGTACAACGTCAGTTTGTCAATTTGTCAAGTTGACCGACATATGCTGAGAAAGCATTCTTAGTTTTAGGCAAAATAGTTTGTAAGTGTTAGTGTAGTAAAAATGTATAAAAGGAAAGTAAATCGAAATAAATCAGGAATCACTTTTGAACGCTACACTGCTGCGTTTCTTTTTATTATAACTGATCGTACATTACAATAGTTACAAATTTGAAACTGTGAGGGACTTCGTCTATTTGGGAACCAGTATTAACACCGAAAATAATATCAGTCTAGAAATTCAACGGAGAATCACTCTTGCCAACAAGTCCTACATTGGGCTGAGAAGGCAATTAAGAAGTACAGTCCTCTCTCGAAGAACAAAGATCACGCTCTATAAGTCTCTCATGATACCTGTCCTGATGTATGGCTCAGATTCATGGACAATGTTATTATATTGGAGTATTGAGAGAAAAGTTCTCCGGGAGATTTATGGTCCTTCCCGTGATGCCAACGGCGAGTATCGAAGGAAATTTAACGATGTTGTTGTTGTTGTTAACAACATTGCCCTTTCTAGAGTGTATGATCATTCCGAAGATCTTCATCAAGCTCTTCTAAGGGGAGTCCAAGGAAACGTGCAGTTTCAACAGGGTCTGTCCAGAGGGACAGAGGGGTTAGAAGAGTAGGTTCAGATGAACAATTGAAGAGATGTAGAGTATCATGGGGGGTCCTACCACATGCAGGGCATGTATTTAAGATTGTATCATTAAGTCTGGATAAGTAGGAGTTTAACCTTACACTATATCCAGACCTAAGCTGTGCCAAGGTCACTCTTGTCTCCCTTGGTAAGGTGCGTTCTTCTTCAGCAATATCCGGTGGAGGACTGTTCAGAACGGGATTCACAGGTAGAGATCCGACAAAAGTGTCTACCGACTCGGTGTGGATGTCGGTTAGAGCCCGCTTATGATTCTGCAGATCAAACGGCAAGGTAGTATGATGCCGGATCTCATCATAATGCTTACGGAGATGTCTCCTTATGTCTCTCGGGGGCGGATCTATGTCCAAAAGATGACGGTTTGGATGTGCTGGCTTGTGGCAGTTCAGTAGGAATTGCTGCTCAGCATTTCCGCATGCTCTTTTACATTGAGCAGTTTTGCCTCCTGATGGAGGTGAGACTCGGAAGACATGAGGAGACATCCCGTAGCAGTTCTGATGGCAGTATTTTTGCAGACTTGTAACTTCGTCCAGTTGGTGTTATGTACATTAGGCGACCATATGGGTGCAGCATAGTCAAAGACTGGTCGGCCAATGGCCTTATATGTAGTCAGCAACGTTTCTTTGTCTTTTCCCCAAGTACTGCCGGCAAGTGACTTGAGGATCTTGTTGCGACCACGTACCTTTGAGACCATTGCAGACACATGACCAGCAAATGAGAAAGTATTATCCAGTGTCATTCCTAATAACTTCGGGTGGCTGACAGTTGGTAGCTTAGTGCCATCAACGAAAATGTCTAATTCATTTCTCACCTGGTGCGTCCATGTCGTAAAAAGCGTCGCCGTTGATTTTGTCGGAGATATTGTCAGATCTCGCTCAGTGAAAAACCTGGAAAGGTCGCAGAGGTAACCATTGATTCTCGTACAGAGGTCATCAGTATAGGGGCCCTTCCCCGTCGCCATTATTGTACAGTCGTCGGCATATGAAACGACGGAGACGCCCTCTGGTGGTGGGGGCATCTTCGATAGATAGAAATTAAACAGTGTCGGGGATAGGACACCACCCTGTGGCACCCCCTGTCTAATACGTCTAGGTTTTGATGTTGCGTTTCTAAGTTAACCGACGCCTGCCGTCCATTCAAATAATTAGCGGTCCATCTCTTTAAACCATCAGGTATCTGTGTCTCAAACAGATCTTGTATGAGAGTGGCATGGTTGACTGTGTCAAAATCTTTCGACAGGTCAAGTGCCGCTAACACAGTCCTGTGATTTGGTTGGTTTTGAGTTAGGCCGCTATTTATTTGCGTTGTAATGGCATTGAGTGCGGTGGTGGTGCTGTGCAGCTTACGGAAGCCATGTTGATGACTAGCTAGGTGCAGATTTGCAGTATAATACGGGAGCAAAATGGACTCTAGCGTCTTCACTACCGGTGACAAAAGTGATATAGGACGATATGAATCGCCTATGTTTGCCGGTTTTCTAGGTTTTAGTAATGGAACTACTCTCGCCTTTTTCCATATTTCAGGAATGACGAAAGTGTTCAGTGAAAGACTGAATAGAGCCGCTAAGTATTTGTGTCCCTCCTGGCCTAGATGTTTCAGCATCTTCATGGCAATGCCGTCGGGGCCGATGAATTTTGAGGGCTTAGCCTGTCTGATGGCTTCCTTGACCTCTGAGGCAGTGATGACAATGGGCGTATTTTGGTTTTTATATTTACGCGCCTGTCGCATGTTTCTACGTTTAGCTCTATCGGGCGGGGAATGTAGTACAAATTGTCTACAGAAGGAGTTCGCACATCCCCTAGGGTCCTTCTTCACCCTGTCACCGAAAGTAATATCTACGTTATCCCTGTGTTGCGTTGGATTAGATAGAGCTTTGACCGTAGTCCATAATTTGCCAACACCATCAGAGAGGTTGCATTGCTCTAGGTGTTGTTTCCATTTGGCCAGTTTATGTTTATCGACCAACCTACGAATTTCCGCGTTGAGATCCTTTATTCGGGGGTCTGCAGGATTGAGACTTCGCACTTCATCTCTTTCTCTAGCCATGGCCGCCGCAGGAATGAAGCGTTTAGAGGCCGAGTCAATGATGTTGCGGAAGTCTCGTTCGCCTTTGCGTACGTTCGTAGGAATGGATAGAGCAGCCAAGGATTCGTCCGTATATGTCTGAAAACCGTCCCAGTCCGCCTTGGTAAAGTTAATATATGTACCATGCTCAGGTGTAATAAAGTCCGTCGGTCGTTCGATGGTAATGACTATTGGGAGATGGTCAGACGCCAACGTGAGTATGGGTCGCCAATTGGTGTTGTTCAATAGTCCTGCACTTACGATAGAAATATCTGGCGAACTATAGCAGTTACCCGATACTCTCGTTGGGGCGTCTCCGTTCAATGTACAGAAAGCCGTATCATCTATTTGATCTGCAAGTACATCCCCCTATTGTCTGCTGGCAAGTTTGAGTGCCACATGTCGTGGTGCGCATTGAAGTCGCCCAGGATCACGCGGTTATCTTCTCGTAATAGCAAGCTAATGTCGGGGTGATAACCGGTGGAGCATCTTGAGACAGGGGGTATGTAGATATTAATGATTTGCAGATCGACATCTCCTGTACGGATGGTAATACCTTGGCTTTCTAAGATATCATCCGTTCCTTCGATGTCGGTATCAAATAGATGATACTGTACACAGTTGTGCGTTATGAACGCTAGACCACCTCCCAGACCTCCTGTTACTCTATGACGCTCTTTCCGGTGGATGTTATATCCGCCATAGGTAATGAGGTCCGACCTAGGACTGAGCTTGGTTTCTTGGACTGCGGCAAGTTTTATGTCATATTGCGTCATCAAATTAGTTATCTCTGCGATCTTACCAGTTAATCCGTTACAGTTGTGCTGTAAGATTTGGAAGTGCGCCAATGGGGTCGATGCCGAGTTAACCATAGGCGTGAGAGACGGATGTGTTCGCCCAGGTGTTGGTAGGCTAAGACCAAGGATGTGCCTCAGCCTAGTTAGCTGTGGACCCGGTGTAACCGGGTTGGCTGGCGTCGTAGGTTGAGGTTAGCGAGCCCTGAGCATAGATGTACGTGGCATTGGCCTAAGCAGTTATTGCATTTGACCGATGACGCGAGCGTGTATAATCTTTGCCGACAAACAGTACACGTAGAGACAGGTGCGAGAAGATGTTGATCCTGACTCACGTGAGAATTTAAACGGGAGGGGTGTGATATAGAAACAGAGAGAGACTGGTGCTCGGAATTGCTCATGTCTAAACTGCTCCTGTGGGAGCGAGAGTGTTGAGCTGCTGCGCGTGATGTTGACGCCATAAGACACGAGCAACAGTCTGTAGTTTGTGTGGCGGGTATAGCAGAAGTGCTGCTAGTCGTTAAGACATTATTATTATTACTATTAGTATTGCTACTAGAAAGAGGCGGTAGGGGTGCGCTTGAACGGCGCTTACAGCGGGACGCCCGAGGGCGTGAACAACAAGGGGCCACGAAAGTACTAAAGAAAGTACGGGGTCTGTGGATGTTAAGGTTAAGCCCTGCACATCCAGATTTATGGAGCCATCTCTTACACGAGAAGCATTGCACAGAATGCGTCCGTTTAATATATATCTTTTTGCAACAGACACTGCATATCCATTCTTTTGGTCCGGGGTTCGGCTCAACGCCCGCCCGTAACAATAGAATATCTTGAAGCCCTGCTGCAAGGGGGGAGGATGATAGTTTCGGAATGGGACAAAACATACTAAACAGGGTTACATTGAAAGTGACAGTCCTTGGCCGAGGTAAAACCCCGGGTGGTTCCACTTCGCAGAGATCCATGGCGATGTCCTGGGTTTTCCGCTCTGAGATGTGACTGTACATAGGGAACCGAATGAGCTGTACGAGCTTTACGCAGATCTGACCATAGTCCAGCGAAATAAGCGCAAAGGCTCCCCTGGCTGGATCATGTTATGCGAATGGACAAAGAAGCTCCAGCACAGAAAGTTTTCCTAACGTCACCTGAATTCGGCAGCAGATGAAGGGGAAGGGCTCGACTGAGATGGAAATAACAGGTGGAGGATGACTTGAACTCCCTTGGGGTTTCCAATTGGCGTCAGTTATCGCTAAAAAGGAATGACTGGCGTGCTTTGATAGGCAACGGCCAAAATCGCTTAGGCGGTTAAGCGCCAATAAATGATGATGATGATGGTTGCCACTTGAAGGGGCTCACACTGTTGCCACCTATCTCAATTTTTTTTTAAAATATCAATATGGGTATCAAATGAAAGGTATTTTTGGTCGCATTTCAAATATGACAATTTCTAGCAGGGTTGCCAGCTAGGGTGCCCCCAAACCGTATTTTGTTTATTTTTCCTTATATCTCGCGAAACGCTTTGCCGTTTTGTATTAAATTTGGCATTATTAGTAGTATGATTCATTCTAAGACTATATACATGGCGGTTTCCACTTGGAGTGGTTTAAAGGGTTGCCACCTATCTATTTTTTTTTTTAATATTGAGCAAGATATGCCTATATGGGTATCAAGTGAAAGGTATTTGCGACCGTGTTCCAAATATTTAAATTTTTTTCCTATCTCCCTCTCTTTTGCTCTTCATTGCCCTCTTTCCTTCTACCACGCCCCTCTTCCTTTATATCCCATAAGTATTGGCCCCTGTTAATTTAGGCCTAATTCTACCCATGTACCAAATTTTAAGGAAAACGCACCATACATAAGATATTTTCGAATGGATTGTTTCCCTGGCCCACTTCCCGGAAGTAAGAAATTGTGATTCTATACCACTCTCGAATACACCTTATTCATATTTCTTTGTTTCTGAATTTAAGAAGTTAACTTCTATCTATAATGCGAAACTTTATACAAATCGGTCGAGCGGTTCCCGAGATATAGAGAAAAATAAATAAAATGCGGTTAGGTGGCAACCCTAGGTGGCAACCCTTCTTGAGATTCACATATTTGGAATACGGTCGAAAATACCTTTAATTTGATACCTATATTGGCATATTCTGCTCAATATTTAAAAAATTTTAGATAGGTGGCAACCCTGTGAACCGCCGCCCACGCGTATAATCTTAGAACTTTATCCAAATCGGCAGAGCGGTTCCCGAGATATAGAGAAAAATAAATAAAATGCGGTTAGGTGGCAACCCTAGGTGGCAACCCTGCTTGAGATTTCCATATTTGGAATACGGTCGAAAATACCTTTAACTTGATACCCAAATTTAACATTTCCCAACCCTGTGAACCGCCCCAAGTGGCAACACCCACGCATATAATCATAGAATGAATCATACTACCTATAATGCCAAATGTTATCCACATCGGTCAAGCGGTTCCCGAGATATCAATAAAAATAAAAAAAGAATGCGGTTAGGTGGCAACCCTAGGTGGCAACCCTGCTTGAGATTTAAATATTTGGAATACGGTCGAAAATACCTTTCATTTGATACCAATATTGGCATATCTTGCTCAATATTAAAAAAATGGAGATAAGTGGCAACACTGTGCATTGCCCCAAGTGGCAGCACCCACGTATATGATCTTAGAATGAATCATACTATCTATAATGCCAAATTTTATCCAAATCGGTTGAGCGGTTCCCGAGATATAAGAAAAACGCCTACTCCTGAAAGTCTGCAACATAAGTACGCCTGAAAGTCGGCTACAATTTCTATTTCCGTGCCATAACTTCCGTTTGATCGTCATCCATTTTCTCAAAGTTAACTCTCAATCAAAACTTCATATTGCCGCCTAAGAAGTAAACTTCAAAAAGTCACAATTTATAGTGTCCTTTTGCTGAGGGCATGTACTTTTATTGGCATTATATGTGATCAAAGCAAAATTTCCATAAGCAAGCTTAGAAAGAGGATAAATAGCGTAACAATATGCTACAATTATTTTTAAAATAATTTGCATGACTAGGGTCCTATAGGGGACTAAACTTTGTTCTCTAGTTTTGTAAAAAATCAAAAAATGGTGGTCACAGTCGTCGTGTGCGGTTATTAATTACCATATAATGTTAATTTTTATACCTTTCATGAACATGAAATGGTATTATAACTTTGGTCCGATGTTTGTAAGTATGAGAAGAAGAAGAGATAGACCCATCAATAAGTATACCGAAATGATCAGGATGACGAGATGAGTTGATTTAGCCATGTCCGTCTGTCTGTCTGTCTGTTTGAACGCAAACTAGTTGAAAATCATTGAGATGGGATAAATATTTCACATAGCCCCCATACAATCGATTGTTCCGATAAACGGATTTTGGGCTATAACTCCTGTAATTAAACACCGAGGAACGTGAAATTTTGTAAGTATTGCTATTTCTATATATGTGAAATATCGATGTTGAAAATCATCGAGATGGGATAAATATTTCACATAGCTCCCATACAATCGATTGTTCCGATAAACGGATTTTTGGCTATAACTCCTGTAATTAAACACGTAGGAACGTGAAACTTTGGACCTATTACTATTTTTATATGTGAAGTATCGATGTTGAAAATCATCGAGATGGGATAAATATTTCACATAGCTCCCATACAATCGATTATTCCCATAAACGGATTTTGGGCTATAACTCCTGTAATTAAACACGCAGGAACGTGAAATTTTGGACGTATTGTTATTTTTAAATCTGAAATATCGATGTTGAAAATCATCGAGATGGGATAAATATTTCACATAGCCCCCATACAATCGATTGTTCCAATAAACGGATTTTGGTAGATAACTCCTGTAGTTATATAGGCAGGAACGTGAAATTTCGTAACTATTGCTATTTTAGAATTTGGAATGTCGGTGTTAAAAACTCAATGAGATTGGACCAATATAACACATCGCCCCCATATAATCGATAGTTCCGATAATTTCGGTATGAGCTTAAGTTAAATTTACACAGGCTGTACTGGGATCAAACAGTGAAAATCGTGACGCTTATTCATGAAAGGTATTTAGCCTTCGGCACAGCCGAAGACAGCTTTCCTTACTTGTTTTGACACATGTTCAGTCTAATGTCAACTTCAAACCGTGCTAGAGCAGGTTCTATTTCGAAGACGGGTTGGGAAGATTTTGCGCTTAATAGATGTGTCACACTTTCTCATGTCACAACTTTACCACAGTTTTTCTTCTAAACTAGGTGTAATTTTTCCTTGAAAATTAGAACACATGTAGACCTTGGTGGCATACATCTAATTTCAATCGGAAGTCCAAAAATATTAAGCCATATTTAACGTAGAATAGATTAAACATAAAATGTCACAACTTTTTGAAGTTAACTTCTTAGGCGGCGATATGAAGTTTTGATTGAAAGTAAAATTTGAGAAAATGGATGACGATGAAACGGAAGTTATGGCACGGAAATAGAAATTGTCGCCGACAGGCGTAGGCGTTTTTCTTATATCTCGGGAACCACACAACCGATTTGGATAAAGTTTGACATTAAAGATAGTATGATTCATTCTATGATTATTTTTGTGGGTGTTGCCACTTGAGCCGGTTCACAGGGTTGCCACCTACCCTCATTTTATATATTTTTCTCTATATCTCGGGAACCGCTCTACCGATTTGGATAAAGTTTGACATTATAGATAGTATGATTCATTCTTAGATTATGTGCGTGGGTGTTGCCACTTGGGGCGGTTCACAGGGTTGCCACCTATCTCAATTTTTTTTTAAATATTGAGCAAGATATGCCAATATGGGTATCAAATGAAAGATTTTTTCCACCGTATTCCAAATATGTAAGTCTCAAGCAAAGATGCCACCTAGGGTTGCCACCTAACCGCATTTTATTTATTTTTATAGATAGCTCGGGAACCGCTTTACCGATGTGGATAAGGTTTGGCATTATAGATAGTATTATTCATTCTAAGATTATATGCGTGGGTGCTGCCACTTGGGGCGGTTCACATGGTTGCCACCTATCTCAATTATTTTTTAAATATTGAGAAAGATATGCCAATATGGGTATCAAATGAAAGGTATTTTCAACCGTATTCCAAGTATGTTAATCTGAAGCAGGGTTGCCACCTAGGGTTGCCACCTAACCGCATTTTATATAATTTTATAGATATCTCGGGAACCGCTTTACCGATGTGGATAAAGTTTGGCATTATAGATAATATGATTCATTCTAAGATTATATGCGTGGGTGTTGCCACTTGGGGCGGTTCACAGGGTTGCCAGCTATCTCAATTTTTTTTTTTAATATTATTGAGCGAGATATGCCAATATGGGTATCAAATGACAGGTATTTTCGACCGTATTCCAAATACGTAAATCTCAAGCAGGGTTGTCACCTAGTGTTGTCACCTAACCGCATTTTATTTATTTTTATTAATATCTCGGGAACCGCTTGACCGATGTGGATACAATTTGACATTATAGATAGTATGATTCCTTCTAAGATTATATGCTTGGGTGTTGCCACTTGTGGCGGTTCACAGGGTTGCCAAATGTCTAAAAAAATTTTTTAAATATTGAGCAAGATATGCCAATATGGGTATCAAATGAAAGGTATTTTCGACCGTATTCCAAATATGGAAATCTTAAGCAGGGTTGCCTCCTATTTATTTTTCTCTATATCTCGGGAACCGCTCCACCGATTTGGATAAATTTTGACATTATAGATAGTATGGTTAATTTTAAGATTACACCCGTGGGTGTTGCCACGTGGGGCGGTTCACAGGGCTGTCAAATATCTCAACTTTTTTAAATATTGAGCAGAATATGCCAATATATGGGTATCAAACGAAAGGTATTTTCGACCATATTCCAAATATGGAAATCTCAAGCAGGGTTGCCTCCTATTTATTTTTCTGTATATCTCGGGAACCGCTCCACCGATTTGGATAAATTTTGACATTATAGATAGTATGGTTAATTTTAAAATTACACGCGTAGGTGTTGCCACGTGGGGCGGTTCACAGGGCTGTCAAATATCTCAACTTTTTTAAATATTGAGCAGAATATGCCAATATGGGTATCAAACGAAAGGTATTTTCGACCATATTCCAAATATGTAAATCTCAAGAAGGGTTGCCACCTAACCGCATTTTATTTATTTTTCTCTATATCTCGACCGATTTGGATAAAGTTTCGCAGGGTTGCCACCTATCTCAATTTTTTTTAAATATTGAGCAATATATCGAGCCTTTACCGCCGAATTGTTGTAAGGGACAAATAACAAATTATACAGGGGGGAGGTTTTTTTTAATTATCTCTGTTAATAAGCAAAGAATTTGAACTAAATTTTGTACACGGTCCTAGTTGTGGTCTAAGTACATAACGCAACTAATTTCAGTAGCTAAAATAAGTCGTAGTTGTGTTTTTTGTTACTTACATCAATTTCGCTGGCATACTCACCATCTGCTGCTGAAATTTTATGTTACTTACATCAAAATAGTCATAAAGTTTTTTCACTTTCATTAAAAGAACGTTACAGTATTTTTTATAAAATTAACAATAGTTCATTAAACCTAATTTAAGCATATCAGGGACCGTAAATAACAGTTGCTAACCAAAACTGAACCAAAAAACCGGAATTCACAAATTAACTTTTTTATGTATATTCATGTAACTTGGTGTTATTTAAAACCTAAAATGTATCTTCTTCGTCAGTTTCAGGTAACTCATCTGTAATTGTTGCGCTTTGTTGCATATTTAAATACTAATTGTGAAACTGTTTTGGTATAGCGCCTTTTTCGCAAAGTTTTTTTAAATCGTTAAACTTTTTTAAAGAAATTTTCAAGGGCTTATCATACAGAGAATGGGGTCCTTCGTTACTAATGGAAATATTGCGTTTGCGTTTGGATTGGCCCATTGAAGCTAGATTGTATTCTTTTATCTGTGAGTTATTGCAGTATCCATGCTTTAAAGTCATAAGAGAGGAATCCTTTTGGAACATAGCAGATCGAAGAGAGTTAAATTCAATTTTGTTTGAGGTAGGAAACATAGTACACGCAAAGTTTTTCCAGTCTTTGAAATCGGAATATTCCATTATTGTACACTCGTAATTTTTTGGGTTAGTTCTCGCATTGGAAATAACGGTATACCATTCGCTGGGAGCCCAAATATTTCTTTGGCGCGTAAATGACTCTATTGTACTATGAATAGAGTCGACTGGCATCATGGTATGGCCGGGTAACAGAAAGGTTATTTTTAGGGTTTTTATATTTGTACAGGATTTAAAAAAATAAACGAGTGGGGCGTATTAAGAACCTTTTGTAAATCAAAGCTCGCACATAAGAATGAAGAATCTGTTCGACCATGCTTTTGGTCATTTAAAAATATTTGTTTTGACGTTTCTTTATCCTTAAGATGCTTTTGAAATTCTTCAGTTTGCCTTAAAAGAATCTTAGTTTCACTGTCCGAGTTCTTAAATTTTTCACATAAAGCACATTTATCTTTTTTGGGCATATGGAAGCCAATGTGAAAGTCGGTATTAAAAATTTTTCCAAACACTCTTAAAGATAACTTAGATGATTCCTTATTAATCTGACTTAAATGATTTAAATAATACTTATACAGAGTTGATATGTTTTTGAACTCTGATGGTAAATAAAGTTTATTTACGTTAAAAGTTTTATTACGACAGTAATGTGAAGGTACAGCAGGCAACTGGGTAATAAAAGATTTCAAAAGTGCTACTTTATTTTCATCAGACTTATTTTATGGTTTTAGGTTTTTGTTAGCTTCTTTGGTTGTTTGTATACACTGTGCGTTTTTTCTAGTATAGATTATCATGTTTTGAGATACATTGAGAGTGTGAAACAAAAATTTTTGGCATACTTTTGCTTTTATATTATTAAAACTTATTGTGTACTCAAAACTCCACTTCCTTTTATTACTTTCGGATTTTCTTCTTTTAATACACTTACGTGTCGTACATGAAAGTATCCAGTCCCGCTGCCTTATTTTATTCCCCATACCCCAGAAGTGCTCGTTTATTGCCACACGATCTGATTCCGTAAATTTGTCTGCACATGAGTTTCCACAATTTTTATTCAAACAGGGGTTCGGTTTGACGCCATTGGATTTCCGACTCTTGTTTTGCGGGGTTTTTCGGATAACTTTTGACTTTTTAAAGCCCCTATTACCAACACACGTTTCATCATCAATGGAAATATTAGACTCACTTTCACTATATATATATATATATATATCTTTGCAAACTAAAGAAAACAACGATAAACTCATTTATTACTAAGCCATAAATAGAAAGGTATAATTTTTCCTATTGCTTGCAAAAAAGCTTCCATTATTCGCACAAAAACTATTTATTATCTTATTTTATATGTAACTTATCTCCGTGAAGCGCATTTAGTTTATTAGAATTAAATATTTTTTGCTACAAGCAAAAAAGCACACTAGATATTTTTGATGCAAGTAACAATGTGCGGTCATAGAAAAATATAAACAAAGTGTATTGCGCATTTACATCAAAATTGTTTCTCCTATAACTTTATAACGGTAAAACATAGAACTATGAAATTTTCGGAGATGACAGATCAGGACAAACACTATCGATTTCGATAATAAAAAAATCGATTTTTTTGTCCCTTACAACAATTCGGCGGTAAAGGCTCGATATGCTTCCATCAAATGAAAGGTATTTTCGGTCGCATTTCAAATATAACAATTTCTAGCTGGGTTGCCAGCTAGGGTTGCCCCCAAACCGTATTTTATTTATTTTTCCTTATATCTCGGGAACCGCTTTGCCGTTTTGTATTAAATTTGGCATTATTAGTAGTATGATTCATTCTAAGACTATATACATGGCGGTTGCCACTTGGGGCGGTTCAAAGGGTTGCCACCTATCTATTTTTTTTTAATATTGAGCACGATATGCCCATATGGGTATCAAGTGAAAGGTATTTGCGACCGTGTTCCAAATATTTAAATTTCAAGCAGGCTTGCCACCTAGTGTTCCTATCTTTCTTCGTACCAATATTAATAAATAAGATATCGTTTTGAAGGTGGGGGTTAGCTCAACATGCGAAACCTTATATTAATTAGCGGATTGCTTTTGTTTAAGCGTATTTTATAAAAATTAATTTGTTTAAATAAACCATTGTGAATTCACTAAAAAGTCAATTTGTACTGCAACGCTATTTTGACTGACATTCATCAGACTTCAGAGCGATGTTGCCAGAATCGGGGATATCGCCCTTTTTCACTGAAACAAAAAATTAAAAAAAGCGCCATGCACGTTTTTTGAGCCCTCTCCCATAATTTTTTAAAATTTTTTTGCTGTTGACCCCTAAAGGACACAAATACCAATGCTTTTTGGCTATAAAATCCCCAATTCATGATTTAAGCAACATCGTTTGTTTTTCCCCGCCAAGGAACAAACTCAGAGCAGCACTACAAAAATTTGAAGAGAAATGTTTTTGAAGGTTCTAATCATTACATTACATGTACATTTATCAAGCCATAGTTCTTTTTGGGTGTGTTTTTCCATGCTAGAAAAGAAATTTGGCACTCTTGAGATTGTTTTGGTACAAAAAATAAATGTGAGTGGCAACACTGCGCTGGACTGGTAGTGGTAAAAGTCTTTGATTTTGATTAAAAAAAGACAATGGTGAATGGACATTCTTTTCAAATGTTCAAATGTAGATGGCGCGCTGGCGGGTAATTGCCAGTGGTGAAAGTCTTTGCTAAACACCTGTTGCGAATATTTTTCTTATTCTTTCTCACAACAAGTGCAGTTGATTTTATTTGTTAATTGAAAATCTTTTATGGATGTTTCTTATTGGATATTTTATAATACACCGTGATAAAATATACTAGGTGGACCCGTGCGCGCCTAGCGCAAAAAAAAAACAAATGGTTTGAAATCGTTTACCTACGTCATACAAACTAATGTAAATGGCCTCAGAGATCCAAAAAAGGGAACGACCGCGATGGCAACTACGGGTCGAAATTCCTCCGAAAAGACATCTCCCAGTCGCTCTGGGTATTTGGACAAAAGAGCGGCCGAAAGGATCCGGAAGAAATGCGAGGGAGTACACTGTACAAGGCAGCCGCTGCAGGACTGGGTGAGATCTACCCAGGGACAAGAATGGAGGTTGTAGACAAAAAGGTCATTCCGGCTCTGCCAAGAGCAAGGGCATGGATTCCTGCCATCCCTGCTGAACCTGAGAGAATTCTCAGGATGATGCGGATCATGAACCCGTCTCTCCCGACGCAGGGCTGGAGTGTGAATCTGGTTGAGGATGCGGTAGGGCCTGATAAGCAGGTGGTCTCCACCTTGAATAAGGAGGCACTCGAGCCCCTTAGGCGGTGCAATGGACGAGTGCACTACGGCATGGGTCAGATCGTGATCCACGTATACCATGGCGAAGGAGCAGTGAACAGCTCGGAGATGGGAGACAGCCTGCTGGACGGGGAAGACCTCAACGTCACGGTGATAGCAGCTAGTCCTGAGCGCACCACTCTTGATACTGCCAAAGATAGTAGGGTTTCCGCCACGACAAATCGTGCTCTGAACAACTCGTCGTTGAAAAAAAAAAGCCTCCAGACGAGTTAGAACTCGACGATACGGCGGTGACAGAGAAGTCTGAGCGCTCTCATGTTGGTAGTGCTTCAGATAAACCTGCACAAATCTAAAGCAGCCTCAGCTGCTTTAATCAGTCGTCTTTCTAAGGGCGACGTAGATGTGGTGCTCATCCAAGAACCCTGGGTCAATAGCTCAAGGATTTGTGGTCCTGGGACTAAATGTTTTAAGCTTATCCGAGCCAACGAGGGGGGACAGAGTTAGAGCCTGTATTTTGGTTAAGTCCGAGCTGAACGCCTTTCTCTTGCCTAACTATACCAATGGTGATGATTCAGCTGCCAGTTTAACAGTCGACAGCACCAGCCTGACGAAGACGTCGGTCTATATGTCCTACGATGGCGAAGAACCTTCTCCACAGAGGGAGGTAAAAGGCCTGGTGGCAAATTTTTCCACGGCTCATCTTATTATCGGAATTGACGCTAATGCTCATCACGTCCAGTGGGGAAGCTCCGATATCAATGAATGTTTGACTATTTATTAACAAGTAACCTGGTAGTTTGCAACGTGGGTAACGATACGTTTATCACTAAAATCGGCAGGCAGGTCATAGATCTCATTATTTGCAGCGAAGGCGCTTATGAGTGGGTCAGAAAATGGCGTCTTCTTGATGAACATTCATTCTCCAACCACCGGTACATAGAACTAGTTTTAGACTTTTCTGTTGAGCAGCCAATTACGAAACGCAACCCACGTAATACTACTGGTAAAGACCTTTACAACGGCGCTCTCAAATGCCATAGAGCAGGCTTGTCCAGTGCCAAAACCACGCGGTAAACATAGGCCATAAAGTTAAACTTAGGGCCTACAAAAAACTCTGGGGCAGGCGAAGAAAGTATCGTGGAAAAATTTCTGCACTGGGGTCGAAAATATCGACGATACAGCGAGACTTAGACGAGTGCTTTCAAAAACTCAAACAGCCACAAGCTATTTGCGCAAACCTGACGGATCCTGGACCAGCACGGAAGGGGAAACCCTACACTGAGAGAAATGCATTCAATGTTGTGACAATATCACTATTGATAGCGACGAGTTTGGTGCTATATTCATTCAGAATGAGCAAGATATCAAATATTATTTGCCCCAAATAAAAAGTAAAATGACATGTCAACCATTTCGATATGATGTACTGTTTTTTATAGTTATGGATAGAATACTAATATATTTGAACGGCATGTCAATATCTATGGTCGTGATATGAATTTCTATTGTCGATATATCCATATCCATATTTACTGCATAGTAATAATGGTAGAGACAGCGTATTAATATATATGGGCGAAATGTAAATTTTTCTGGGACGCATAATCATAATAGTTCAACAATTTTTACTGTGGATTTCCTAACAATATTACAACTTGTTGGAGCGTTTTTTTAAATTCAAAATTTTTTTAATTTCTTATGTTGAACATTTTTCTAAAAATTTTATAATATGCCGTAGCCGAATGGTAGAAGACTAGGCTGACGTGCCAGAGGAGCAGGGTTCGAATCTTACTGAAACCAGATGTCAAATTATATAAAATTTTGTTTTTTAAACTATTTAGAATTTATCAATAGTTTATATGGATACCATTTCAATAGTGATTTATCAAAAAAGCTTTGATATTCATTTATGGGACAGGATTATCAATTTTTATTTAATGTTAGATTTCCATAGATTTCCCTCCGTGTAGAGCTGCTCTTGAATACGCACTTTTCCGGGAACTTGCATGAGAAACTCTTTGCACCTACAGCAAACCTGGCTGTAAACACACCCATCACGGAGGAAAGGGTTTATTCCAGCACAACTCATAAACGAGTCAATCCATTTGAAAACGTCTAATATTAGCAAAAATCGTTGCTCACTAGTCTCGGATTTCGCTCAAATTTTGAGGGACACTTCTTTCGGGTCCTAAAGGAACATATTGATACACATTTATTTTTTATAACCACTGGTTTTGGACTGGTCAAGTTTCAAAGTTTGGAAAACGTCGTTTTTAGGCCTACCCTATTTTAGCTGTAAAAATATTTCCATTAGAGATATCTTTACATCATAAATCATATAGCGAGTACCTCGTATTAAAAACCCGGTACTGAAAATACGTATTTTTTTTATCGATTTTCGTCAACTTTAGCCGGCTCTGGCGCCTTTACTGTTTTAAGTAGTCACTCAATATTTGTTAGAAATTAAGGGTACATAGCCTAGAAGAACTTAACCCATCCATAGGCCAAAAAAAACGCACTCCTTATAGATAAATTATTATCTCGAAATTTGTCAATTTTCAAAAATCATGGTTTTCAGGCTCGAAAACGGACATGTTTATCAAGAGATAAAAATACGAATTTCTCATGAACTCTAGTCCTGGCCTTTGGTTTCAAATACCTCAACATTTCGTTTTGTTATTTTCATACTAAGGGTATTTTCTGAGGGATCTCCGAAAACTTTAAAATAAATCCTCCTGTTTTTGTAGAAACGTCTCATAACGACAACCCTGTAACAATAGCTGATTATGTCAACTTTGCCAATTGCCAGTTGTGTTCGTTGAACACAAAGGAAGTAAAAGCTTGCACTGTGAAGTGTTCTTTGATACACGTCACCATTCACTACACTGGGAGTAGGAGCCAGCCAAAGTTTTTACTGTCTTTATGTTACCGAACAGCCCTATTATTTCAATCGGGAATTACGAAAATAAAAATAATTATTTACAATAAATTCGTGAGAATTATATTTAATAAATGCCTAAACGCAACGCGATGTTACGTGCGAAAAGCGTTGTAGTGACTTTAATATTGGACATGGCGGCGGTTGCGATATTGAGACACATTTACGCTCTGAAAGACACAGGCGTTCTGAGCAAGCTGCCGCTTTAAGTTAAGATTTGGACGGTGCAATTTGCTTCGAGCAAAAATTGAGATGTGCTCGGACGAAATCACAGGCCATAATTGTAAATGTGTTGGCGCCTATGGCAATGGAGGAGCTTATCTTTATTAACAGATGCTTCCAACCATGGATCAATAATTTTATTTCCCGTTGTAGTAAGGTACTTTTTACCTCATGAGGGAGTAAGGGTCAATTTTAGAATTTCAGCTAAATGGTTCGAGGAGTAACGGTGTAGGTTTAGGAGCGTCAGTCCCGGGATTCTGCTATGTGGATAATCCCGATAACACAGGGATTTTCCATATGGCAGGGTCCCGGAACTGACTCTCCTAGTGTTGGTGGTATCACAACGAGTCTTTAATACTAGCCTAAGCGTGCCTCTGCGGCTGCCACTTGAACCTAACCCAACCTAATTTGGTCAATCCTATTTCATTTGTTACTGACGAAACGTAATTTATCGTGTTTTTAGTAAGTTCTAGAGATATTTAACTTGCAAACAAATCTAAAACAACAAAAATTGGTCAAATAATAATGAAGTTATGAAATAAATCATGCCTTAAACACGGTGTCATTACTTCAAGAATGTGTATATAAGGCAGTGCTGCTCAGGCCTTATACCCTTTAATTATTTTTGTTTTTGTTTTGCTCAGAAATATAGACACAGATATAAATTTACACTGTGAATACAAATAAAAAATTTCAAAGCATTTCCATTTGCCCTCACATAAGTGTTTGAGTTTTATATGTGTTATATATATGTACAGTATGGCATCCCTCTCACATACACTTATTATAATTACGTATGAATATGACATCACTGTCACTTTTATTTGAAATAAATAAAACCAGTCTTGTACTGCACACGGAGTGGAGTCGAACTGAAGCAAGAAAAAAGTGATTGCAGCACGGACGGTGAAGTTAATGACTTCGAAATGGCTAATACCAGCAACACATATAGCAATTTGGACGTACGACGTCCCGATCCTCTAAAATTTGATGGAAATGTTTCCGAGCAATGGCGAGTTTTCAAGCAAAACTTCGATATATATGCCATAGCCATTGATTTTGATGAAAGAAAAGAACAGCAGAAAGTTGGAATATTCCTCAACGCCTGTGGTTCAGAAACAATTGAAATTTTTAACACTTTTGGACTTACAGCGGAGCAGAAGAAGAAGTACGATACAGTCTTTGCTGCTGTTGAAAATTACTGCACACCAAAAAAAATGAAGTATATGAAGCTTTTAGATTCAATTCGCGGAAGCAGGAGGAAGGGGAGCCATTCGAATCTTATTTGCTTGATTTGCGAAAAAGAGTAAAGCATTGCGGGTATACAGACTCGGAGAGAATGATTCGAGACAACATTGTTATTGGGACTAATAGCCAAAAGCTGCAGAAAAAACTATTAGAAACAGAAAATTTGACTCTGCAAAGAGCCATCGAAATTGCGCGTGCTGCTGAACTAGTGGAAAAATATGCAAACGAAATGCAACAACAAGACAAACACTCAACAGTTGATGTAATAAAAACACACAAACAAATTTCGCAAAATAGCGGTATGCGTAATTCTATTGTAAATAAAAGAAGCTTGAGCAAAGAAAATGCACGATTTAAGCATAAAGCAAGACAAGGTTTTAGTTGTAAATTTTGTAAAGGTGCTCATGAATTTGGTAAATGTCCAGCATTTGGAAAAAAATGCAATAACTGCGGTCGTTTAAATCATTTTAGTGTTGCTTGTTATAGCTCACGAGTCCACGAAATAAAAGAGAACAACGAAGAAAGAGAAGAGTGCGATGATATTGTTTTGCATAATATTGAAGATGTAGCAAAGGGTCGGAAAAGATGGTATGAACAAATTAGAGTGAATGACTGCCTTATAAATTTTAAATTGGATACTGGTGCTGACGTAAATATTTTGCCATATAAGTATTATAAAAAATATTTAAGAAATATGATGCTCTACGAAGGCGGTTTGGCACCACGGAGTTATAGTGGAGCTGAGTTGGACTACAAAGGCGTAATTCAATGTGTAGTAATGTGCCGAAATGAAATAGAGATCTTACAATTCACGGTTGTCGATACACCATACGAACCTTTGTTAGGACTATCAGCGTGTGAACAGCTAAACCTTATAAAGCGCGTAAACGTTGTTCGAGACGTAACAAAGGTGAAACCAGCTAGAAGAATCCCACAGTCTCTAGCAGAAAAAGTTAGAAATGAGTTACAGAATATGGTAGAAAACTAAATAATCGAACGCATAGATGGCCCTATTGAACGTGCCTCAAATCTGGTAATTGTGGAGAAGAAATCAGGTAAACTTCGTTTGTGTATTGATCCGCAAGATTTAAATGCAGATATTTTATCTGAAAATCATACGATTCCATCATTTGAATCAATATCGGTACGCATTGCTAATAGTAAAATATTCACTGTGCTGGACTTGAAAGAAGGATTTGGCAAATCGGACTTAGTGCAAAAGCTAGTGAACTATGAGCTTTCAATACACCGTTTGGGTGTTATCGTTTCAAGCGCTTGCCATATGGCATCAAAATAGGGCCTGAGGTCTTTCAAAAATACAATGAGAGAAACTTCGAAGATATTCCCAATGTAATAGTTTTCATTGACGATATATTGATTGCAGCTAAAAGTATTGAGGAACATGATCGCACCCTAAAGCTAGTTATGGATCGGGCAAGGAAGTTGAATATTAAGTTTAATGTTGAAAAAATTCAATACAAGGTAGCAGAGGTTAAATATTTAGGAAAAATCATTTCGCCAGATGGCATACGGTGTGATCCTGACAGAGTAAAAGCGATCATGAAAATAGGGAAACCCAAAACTAAGAAAGACTTGCAGAAATTACTAGGCATGATAAATTACATTCGCGAATACATACCAAATTTATCGAGTATTTCTCAACCGTTACGAGAATTGCTAAAGTCCAACGTCGTGTATGAGTGGCAGTCAGCTCATGACAGTTGTTTGGAGTCCATAAAAAGAATGATAGCAAACGCACCAACACTTCAGTCATTTGATGACAAAAAAGAAATAACCCTCGAGACCGATGCATCTAAATTTGGTATAGGGTGCTGTCTCATGCAAAGCGGAAAGCCCATCGCGTTTGCTTCACGCAGTCTCACAAACGCTGAAGTTAACTACGCTCAGGTTGAGGAGGAATTTTTAGCCATCCTATTTGCTTGTCGTAAATTTCATTATTACATCTATGGTCGAAAAGTTACAATTAAGACGGATCATAAGCCCCTTGTTTCGATAATGCAAAAAGAGTTTGCCAAAATTCCTTCCGCTAGACTCCAACGCATTAAGCTAAGTCTAATAAAATACGACCTAAACTTGATTCATGTTCCAGGCAAATTTTTATACATCGCTGATCTGTTGTCTCGCTATTTTGATCAGGCTAATAACGCTCCCGATATTGAAGATCTTGACGAATTCGTCCATTCATTAAACATCACCGACGAACGCTTAGATAGTTTCCGAAACGAAATTGATGAATATAAACATTTGGCACAGTTGAAACAAGTTTTAATAAATGGCTGGCCTTGTAAAAAGGAAATGTTAAACGACGATATTAATCTGTTTTGGAAGCATCGTAGTGATTTGTTTTTAGAAGACGGTATACTATATTTGAATAACAGGGTTATTGTACCGCCTAAGTTGAGAGAAATGATATTATCACAGCTGCACTTGTCTCGTTTGGGTATTGAAAAAACTAAAAAGCGTGCTCGCGAATTAGTTTATTGGCCAGGAATTGATGATGCTATTGAGAAAATGATAGCAAGATGTGATGTATGCCAACGATGTCAGTCTTCTAATGCTAAGGAACCAATGATTCCCCACAGCATTCCCAATCTTCCTTTTAATAAAATAGGTTTAGATATTTGTGAATTGGCATCAAGAAACTATTTAATAATAGCGGATTATTACTCGCGATATTTGGATATAGCGCCATTGAAAATGAAGACAGCAACTGAGTGTATCAATGCACTTAGAACATGTTTCGCCGTACACGGATTACCTGTAGAAATTATTTCTGATAATATGCCTTTCAATTCATATGAGTTTAAACGATTTTGTGACCAAATTGGAACTAAATTAACAACAACAAGCCCTGGATATTCGCAATCCAACGGTTTTGCTGAGCGCTTCGTTGGGATAGCAAAAAACTTAATAAAGAAAGCAAATGAGAGTAATAAAGAGTTATGGCTAGCCTTACTGGAATACCGGAATACACCGCTGAAAGATGTTGATGCTTCACCAGTGGAGCTGTTAATGAGTAGAAAAACCCGCACTCGTTTACCAACTAAAAGATCTTTGTTTCAACCGAGAATCACTCCTAATATATCTAGCAACATACATGCAAAAAATTACAAATCAAAAAAATACTACGATCGTTCTGCAGCGCCAAAACAACCATTTGTGAAGGGTGAGAAGATTTGGTATAAGCACATTAAGAAAGGCTGGGTAAAAGGTAAAGTCATCGACGCACACGATTCGCCTCGATCATACTGGATTGAATTAGAAGACCAAACAATCTACCGGCGAAATTCAAATTGGCTTCGAAAACGATGCGAGTAATATAAGATTATATGGATTATTTTATATAATTTAATTTGTCATTATTATTATTATTATTATCTTAAACGTACTACACATTCTTGTACGTTATGTAATGAATTTCTTACTATATGAATTAAGAAGGGAGATGTTATATATATGTACAGTATGGCATCCCTCTCACATACACTTATTATAATTACGTATGAATATGACATCACTATCACTTTTATTTGAAATAAATAAAACCAGTCTTGTACTGCACTTACAAAGAATAACACAATATGAAAGAGCAAATCAAAAATCCTTTGGTATGAAGCACTTCCGTGTGAAAAATAAAATTACACAAATTGACAATGGAAAATTTTTTGAAAATAATAAAGCACTGAAGAAAATTCCTCTTCAGAATTGATTTCTAAATTATAAAGTACTCGAAGCTTATAAAACAAAAAATTTAACACATATTCAAGGTCTTACAAAAAATACAAAAAGGTCTAAGTGGACATAAATTTGATTAAAAATAATAATTAAAAGGATACTATAATTGGTGAAAAAGTATTCGAGACATATGTAGATCAAAATAAGTAAAAATTTTGTCTCAAAGACTCAAACAGACTCAAAAAGATTATCAATAAAATTATAGATATAGATTATCAAATAAATTAAAAGACCCCTGGTCACTGAATGTAAATTTCACTGGTAATCTAGACTTAACTACAATACGTATATAAACGAAATGTATATCAGATGAAAGCTTATCATGAGCATGTTTGCAAAAAATTATAACAATTCCAGTAGGTTAATTTGTTAATGAGAAATTAGCGTTTAAAGTTGGTACCCAAGCTCTTTATATGGCACTATTAACATGCTTTGTAAATGTATATACATTAGGGTGATTCAAATAAAAAAAAATTGGTTCTTTTTTCGGTCTTACCCCCTGAAACTGTAGGTTTTGATGAGAAAATAAGCCTTGCAAAAAATTAGCGCTCTAACTTAACCCTTAGGGGTGGCTATTTTTTTCGCCCTTTCCCATACATTTTGTATGGGGAAAAATGGCATTTTTTTCAAAGTGAATTTTCTTTTAATTTTTTAAAATATTTTTGCAAACTCTTAAAATTGAAGCTTTGAATCTTCCAAAATGGTATGCCATGTGCGATTATATTAACTAATAAAATAATTACAGTCATTTAAAATTTACTAGATTTTATACGTGTTACTGTGTATGTGTGTGCAATAGTACAAAACTCAGTCATTTTCAAATGGCTGTAATTATCTCAATAGTTAAGATAATCGCACATGGCATACCATTTTGGAAGCATCAACTTTAAGAGTATGTAAAAATATTTTCAAAAATGTAAGTATGTTATGGGTTTGTGGTCATTAATTTGAGAATCTTTGAAACTTTTGGTGGACTTTTGACCGTTTGGGAATAATTTTTCTTAAATTATTCTGTGTTTTTATTATTAGTGAACAAGATGGAAAAGCAACAACAATTACAAGCTACCATGATTACGTAATTTCGGCCTTGCTCAAGGGCACTTATCAAATGGCTTTGTGTTTAGAAATTTTTCATCACCTTTTGTTGGTCATCGAACCAAGAACCAAGGGGATTAGGAATTTCTAAGCCCGCAGTGTGTACCTCTTACACCAAGCTGCGTTGAAATTATTGCCAGCTTATATCCATCATGTTCACTTAGTATGTATTCATTTTATTCGTTTTTTGTTTTTATACTACCTTATCGACAACTAGGGCGACATCAATCGGCCGCCATTTATACTAGCAGTGTCAAGGATTTTAGTGCACCCTGTGATCATTTTACTGACAGCTGCAGCTTATTTTCACAGGGTGGCTTTTTCCGCTGTGTCCTGCGATTAATATGTAAGTATGTTATGGGTTTGTGGTCATTAATTTGAGAATCTTTGAAACTTTTGGTGGACTTTTGACCGTTTGGGAATAATTTTTCTTAAATTATTCTGTGTTTTTATTATTAGTGAACAAGATGGAAAAGCAACAACAATTACAAGCTACCATGATTACGTAATTTCGGCCTTGCTCAAGGGCACTTATCAAATGGCTTTGTGTTTAGAAATTTTTCATCACCTTTTGTTGGTCATCGAACCAAGAACCAATGGGATTAGGAATTTCTAAGCTCGCAGTGTGTACCTCTTACACCAAGCTGCGTTGAAATTATTGCCAGCTTATATCCATCATGTTCACTTAGTATGTATTCATTTTATTCGTTTTTTGTTTTTATACTACCTTATCGACAACTACAGCGACAGCAATCGGCCGCCATTTATACTAGCAGTGTCAAGGATTTTAGTGCACCCTGTGATAAGGTAGTATAAAAACAAAAAACGAATAAAATGAATACATACTAGTGGTAATTAAAAGGAAACTATAATTGATGAAAAGTGCAATAAACCAAATTTGTGTTATTGCTCAACTGAATGTGAAATAACACAAATTTGTGTTATTGCATCACTTTGAGAAATAAGTCAAATTTTTTTTCCCACGTTTGAGCAATAAGGCAAAAAAGTGGACATGAACGCATCACTGACTTTTTTTGTGTTCGCACCGCACATTTGTCGTATAAATATGTAGATTTACCGCTGCAGCATAAGTCCAGTAATATATAAGCATACTTACATACATTGTAGATACATTCTTTGTTACTCTCAACTGGCCATTATGTGTTAAAACAAGTGTTATACAAAAAGTAGATAAACTCTACCAAGAGAACAGAGTGTAGAGTTTTTTAAATGAAATCCACACCTCTGATAGTGATGATTCGGGTGATGAAGAAATATCCGAAACTGTACCTGTAGACGAACATCAACAAAATTATATCCTCACAAGAACGGCAACTTTTGTTTGTTCCATGCAAACATTTTAAAGTTTGCAATGACTGTTTTCAGCAAATGAAAAAGAATGCTGAGGAAGGAAATACAGAAATAATTTGTCCGATTTGCCGAGCAGTTGTTAATGATGCCTTCTCTATATTTTACTAAACGTTACATAACTGCTTATTTCGTGAATTATATTAAATATAGATTGTCACAAAGAAAAAAAAGTCAAGTATTGCGTTTGAAGTTAAAAGGGACAAAAGATGTTAAATAAAAATGCCGGGGGGGGAGGGGCGGCGCGCGGCCCGCTGCTCGCGGCGGTTCGCGCGCCCTTTCGCGATGACCGGGCGCTGCCCGCCGCGGCGCGGGACATGTGCCGGATCGAGGCGACCGGTCGCAGCGGGTCCTGCGCGGCTTGGCCCCAACGACTTAAGCAGGTTTGATATGAGCCCCTTGCGATCCTGTCTGAAATGAAATACTATGTTTGAGCAATAAGACAAAATTTCACTTCTTTCCGAGTGGTAATAAATCAAACCTTAAAAGTTTGCTACATTTTGTGTTATTTCACATTCAGTTGAGCAACAAAGTTTGTGTTATTGCTGTTTGGGGTATTTCACCCCCCATGCTCAGCCAATCCAGGATCAAGTAGAGGTCCCACTTCCTTTACTAATAAGAACACAGTGATTTAGAGGTGATATTCTACTTCGGACAGCGTGTATACGTGGTGGTATTCTGGAGTTTGAGGGTTGGGTCGGTGTGTGTGGTGCCATGCACTAAAAATATTTATTTATTTCATATTTATTTTCCTGCCTGTTTCTCTAACCCATAACATTACCATACTATTACTATACCATTACCATACCATTACCATACCATTACCATACCATTACCATACCATTACCATACCATTACCATACCATTACCATACCATTACCATACCATTACCATACCATTACCATACCATTACCATACCATTACCATACCATTACCATACCATTACCATACCATTACCATACCATTACCATACCATTACCATACCATTACCATACCATTACCATACCATTACCATACCATTACCATACCATTACCATACCATTACCATACCATTACCATACCATTACCATACCATTACCATACCATTACCATACCATTACCATACCATTACCATACCATTACCATACCATTACCATACCATTACCATACCATTACCATACCATTACCATACCATTACCATACCATTACCATACCATTACCATACCATTACCATACCATTACCATACCATTACCATACCATTACCATACCATTACCATACCATTACCATACCATTACCATACCATTACCATACCATTACCATACCATTACCATACCATTACCATACCATTACCATACCATTACCATACCATTACCATACCATTACCATACCATTACCATACCATTACCATACCATTACCATACCATTACCATACCATTACCATACCATTACCATACCATTACCATACCATTACCATACCATTACCATACCATTACCATACCATTACCATACCATTACCATACCATTACCATACCATTACCATACCATTACCATACCATTACCATACCATTACCATACCATTACCATACCATTACCATACCATTACCATACCATTACCATACCATTACCATACCATTACCATACCATTACCATACCATTACCATACCATTACCATACCATTACCATACCATTACCATACCATTACCATACCATTACCATACCATTACCATACCATTACCATACCATTACCATACCATTACCATACCATTACCATACCATTACCATACCATTACCATACCATTACCATACCATTACCATACCATTACCATACCATTACCATACCATTACCATACCATTACCATACCATTACCATACCATTACCATACCATTACCATACCATTACCATACCATTACCATACCATTACCATACCATTACCATACCATTACCATACCATTACCATACCATTACCATACCATTACCATACCATTACCATACCATTACCATACCATTACCATACCATTACCATACCATTACCATACCATTACCATACCATTACCATACCATTACCATACCATTACCATACCATTACCATACCATTACCATACCATTACCATACCATTACCATACCATTACCATACCATTACCATACCATTACCATACCATTACCATACCATTACCATACCATTACCATACCATTACCATACCATTACCATACCATTACCATACCATTACCATACCATTACCATACCATTACCATACCATTACCATACCATTACCATACCATTACCATACCATTACCATACCATTACCATACCATTACCATACCATTACCATACCATTACCATACCATTACCAGTACCATACCATTACCATACCATTACCATACCATTACCATACCATTACCATACCATTACCATACCATTACCATACCATTACCATACCATTACCATACCATTACCATACCATTACCATACCATTACCATACCATTACCATACCATTACCATACCATTACCATACCATTACCATACCATTACCATACCATTACCATACCATTACCATACCATTACCATACCATTACCATACCATTACCATACCATTACCATACCATTACCATACCATTACCATACCATTACCATACCATTACCATACCATTACCATACCAGTACCATACCATTACCATACCATTACCATACCATTACTACCATTACCATACCATTACCATACCATTACCATACCATTACCATAATTAATGTAATTATTACACCATTACCATACCATTACCATACCATTACATACCATTACCATACCATTACCATACCATTACCATACCATTACCATACCATTACCATACCATTACCATACCATTACCATACCATTACCATACCATTACCATACCATTACCATACCATTACCATACCATTACCATACCATTACCATACCATTACCATACCATTACCATACCATTACCATACCATTACCATACCATTACCATACCATTACCATACCATTACCATACCATTACCATACCATTACCATACCATTACCATACCATTACCATACCATTACCATACCATTACCATACCATTACCATACCATTACCATACCATTACCATACCATTACCATACCATTACCATACCATTACCATACCATTACCATACCATTACCATACCATTACCATACCATTACCATACCATTACCATACCATTACCATACCATTACCATACCATTACCATACCATTACCATACCATTACCATACCATTACCATACCATTACCATACCATTACCATACCATTACCATACCATTACCATACCATTACCATACCATTACCATACCATTACCATACCATTACCATACCATTACCATACCATTACCATACCATTACCATACCATTACCATACCATTACCATACCATTACCATACCATTACCATACCATTACCATACCATTACCATACCATTACCATACCATTACCATACCATTACCATACCATTACCATACCATTACCATACCATTACCATACCATTACCATACCATTACCATACCATTACCATACCATTACCATACCATTACCATACCATTACCATACCATTACCATACCATTACCATACCATTACCATACCATTACCATACCATTACCATACCATTACCATACCATTACCATACCATTACCATACCATTACCATACCATTACCATACCATTACCATACCATTACCATACCATTACCATACCATTACCATACCATTACCATACCATTACCATACCATTACCATACCATTACCATACCATTACCATACCATTACCATACCATTACCATACCATTACCATACCATTACCATACCATTACCATACCATTACCATACCATTACCATACCATTACCATACCATTACCATACCATTACCATACCATTACCATACCATTACCATACCATTACCATACCATTACCATACCATTACCATACCATTACCATACCATTACCATACCATTACCATACCATTACCATACCATTACCATACCATTACCATACCATTACCATACCATTACCATACCATTACCATACCATTACCATACCATTACCATACCATTACCATACCATTACCATACCATTACCATACCATTACCATACCATTACCATACCATTACCATACCATTACCATACCATTACCATACCATTACCATACCATTACCATACATTACCATACCATTACCATACCATTACCATACCATTACCATACCATTACCATACCATTACCATACCATTACCATACCATTACCATACCATTACCATACCATTACCATACCATTACCATACCATTACCATACCATTACCATACCATTACCATACCATTACCATACCATTACCATACCATTACCATACCATTACCATACCATTACCATACCATTACCATACCATTACCATACCATTACCATACCATTACCATACCATTACCATACCATTACCATACCATTACCATACCATTACCATACCATTACCATACCATTACCATACCATTACCATACCATTACCATACCATTACCATACCATTACCATACCATTACCATACCATTACCATTACCATACCATTACCATACCATTACCATACCATTACCATACCATTACCATACCATTACCATACCATTACCATACCATTACCATACCATTACCATACCATTACCATACCATTACCATACCATTACCATACCATTACCATACCATTACCATACCATTACCATACCATTACCATACCATTACCATACCATTACCATACCATTACCATACCATTACCATACCATTACCATACCATTACCATACCATTACCATACCATTACCATACCATTACCATACCATTACCATACCATTACCATACCATTACCATACCATTACCATACCATTACCATACCATTACCATACCATTACCATACCATTACCATACCATTACCATACCATTACCATACCATTACCATACCATTACCATACCATTACCATACCATTACCATACCATTACCATACCATTACCATACCATTACCATACCATTACCATACCATTACCATACCATTACCATACCATTACCATACCATTACCATACCATTACCATACCATTACCATCCATTACCATACCATTACCATACCATTACCATACCATTACCATACCATTACCATACCATTACCATACCATTACCATACCATTACCATACCATTACCATACCATTACCATACCATTCCATACCATTACCATACCATTACCATACCATTACCATACCATTACCATACCATTACCATACCATTACCATACCATTACCATACCATTACCATACCATTACCATACCATTACCATACCATTACCATACCATTACCATACCATTACCATACCATTACCATACCATTACCATACCATTACCATACCATTACCATACCATTACCATACCATTACCATACCATTACCATACCATTACCATACCATTACCATACCATTACCATACCATTACCATACCATTACCATACCATTACCATACCATTACCATACCATTACCATACCATTACCATACCATTACCATACCATTACCATACCATTACCATACCATTACCATACCATTACCATACCATTACCATACCATTACCATACCATTACCATACCATTACCATACCATTACCATACCATTACCATACCATTACCATACCATTACCATACCATTACCATACCATTACCATACCATTACCATACCATTACCATACCATTACCATACCATTACCATACCATTACCATACCATTACCATACCATTACCATACCATTACCATACCATTACCATACCATTACCATACCATTACCATACCATTACCATACCATTACCATACCATTACCATACCATTACCATACCATTACCATACCATTACCATACCATTACCATACCATTACCATACCATTACCATACCATTACCATACCATTACCATACCATTACCATACCATTACCATACCATTACCATACCATTACCATACCATTACCATACCATTACCATACCATTACCATACCATTACCATACCATTACCATACCATTACCATACCATTACCATACCATTACCATACCATTACCATACCATTACCATACCATTACCATACCATTACCATACCATTACCATACCATTACCATACCATTACCATACCATTACCATACCATTACCATACCATTACCATACCATTACCATACCATTACCATACCATTACCATACCATTACCATACCATTACCATACCATTACCATACCATTACCATACCATTACCATACCATTACCATACCATTACCATACCATTACCATACCATTACCATACCATTACCATACCATTACCATACCATTACCATACCATTACCATACCATTACCATACCATTACCATACCATTACCATACCATTACCATACCATTACCATACCATTACCATACCATTACCATACCATTACCATACCATTACCATACCATTACCATACCATTACCATACCATTACCATACCATTACCATACCATTACCATACCATTACCAACCATTACCATACCATTACCATACCATTACCATTACCATACCATTACCATACCATTACC